>JAMPIV010004558.1:0-527500 GCA_024509875.1 Oreohelix idahoensis
CGGTATGGCCCCGGCAACCTTATTATTTGGGAGGCCAATAAAAGGTCCACTCGAAGCTCTGTTAAGAACGTGAACGGATGAAAAGGCAGAGGAAAATATTACATCCTCATACCAATATGTGAATGAGCTGACCACTCGTTTAAAAACTGGCTGGAAACTTGCCAATGAAAATTTGAGACAAGCCAGGAAAAAACATGCTGCCTATTACAACAGGAAAGCTAAAGACAGAGAGTTGGCTGTGGGAGAGAAGGTACTGCTTCTTCTACCCGGTAGTCAGAATAAGTTACAAATTGGATGGCAAGGTCCATATACAGTTCTAGAGAAGGTGTCTAGAACCAATTATAAGATAGATAAGAAGGGGAAAGAAAAAATATATCATGTGAATCTCCTGAAGAAATATTTGGAAAGAGAAAATCAGGAAGAGACACACTTGTTGACCTTGTCTATTGCAATGGAGATGAAAAAGGAACCACTTTCATCATTTGAATATCCATTACATCCCTGTGAGACAGCGGCACAGGTGAAAATCAGTACACATTTAACGAAAAATCAGAAGGAGAGAGTGCAACAGGTTCTAGATGATCATACAGAGGTGTTAACGGACCGACCGGGGCATACAAACTTATTGGAATATGATATGAAACTGATAGACCCCACACCTGTCTGTATGAAAGCCTATTCGATTCCTTTTGCTAAGGAGAAAACCTTGAAGGAAGAGATAGAATATTTGTTGAAGGAAGGAATAATTTCACACAGTGAATCTTCGTATAGTTTCAGTGTGGTGCTCTTAAGGAAACCCTCTGGAGAACATAGACTCTGTATAGATTACAGGAGACTGAATGCTATCACAGAAAGTCAGGTAGATCCATTGCCGGATACAAATCAGTTGTTTGCCAGGCTAAATAAAGCTAAATATTTCTCAAAAGTGGATCTGAGCAAAGGATACTATCAGATTCCAGTAAAGCCTGAGGTTAGACCGTACCTAGCTTTTAGTACCTCAGAGGGACACTATGAGTTTAACAGATTGCCATTTGGATTGAAGAATGTGCCTAGTGTCTTCTCTAGAATGATGAGAAAATTGTTGGATCCTCTGAATAATCCATGCATCACAAACTTCATGGATGATATCCTTATAGCAACAGAAACATTTGAGGAACACATTGACTCTCTGAACATGCTGTTTAATCGACTTAGAGAAGCGAACTTAACAGCCTGACCAACCAAATGTTGCGTTGGATGTAAAGAATTAGAATTCTTGGGACACACAGTCCATCAGGGAAACATGACCCCTGACCCCAAGAAAACTAAAGAAAGCCCCGAGGCCACAAACCAAGAAAGACGTGAGATCCTTTGTCTCATTATGTGGTTTCTACCAAAAGTATATCAAAAACTTTAATTCCATATGTGCACCGTTAACTGATTTGACACGCAAAGGAAATCCAGATCGAATTACATGGACACCACAATGTGAATTGGCATACCAGGAATTGAAGGAAAAGCTCACAAGCAAACCTATTTTGAAATTACCTGACTTGAGTCAAGAATTCATTGTGAGAACGGATGCAAGTAATATCGGGTTGGGCGCGACCCTGTTACAGAAATCAGATGCACTGGATGGGGAATTAACCCCAGTGGCATATGCTAGCAGAAAGTTGAATAAAGCTGAAAAAAATTATTCAACTAGCGAAAAAGAATGTCTTGCAGTAATATGGGCGATCAAGAAATTCAATATTTATCTGTATGGGAAGGCATTCAAGTTGCAAACGGATCACAAACCCTTGTAGTTTCTAGCGCAGGCTAGGCATGAAAATTCGAGGTTACTCAGATGGTCCTTACTTTTGCAGCCATTCCAGTTCAGCATAGAGTATATTTCTGGAAAGACTAACCTGGGTGCGGATTTTCTAAGCCGCCATCCGTGTGATGAGAATCACCGTAAGCACCAGAACTAATATTAAATTTCTCTATGTGTATATAGAATTATAGACTGACATATAATGTCTGTTTTAAGTGGGGAGAATTTGTCGTGAAACATTCTAAATCCACATATCTAAATTAGAAAGTAAATGTAAAGCCTAACGAATTAATTCAATAAAAGGAAAGAAGAATGGTAAAAGAACAGTGCGGTCACAATAGCGTACGCCTGTGTTATAGAACGTCATACTAGCTAAACAAGAAAAACCCCTTTTTATGCTCCGTCTGCATAATTGTAACGCTTTCACGTTTGCTAGTAAAGCCTACTGCATCAAATACACGCGTTTCTAAAAATAAAACTGGTACTGTGTTTCTTAGAAAACCTTGAGATACGCACACTGCTTAATGACCTAGATTTAATATTACATTAATGTCATTATATACACTGCGTAACTAAAAGACAGACGGGCTTAGAAGAGAGAGAGAGAGAGAGCGATGTACGGAGGAGCGCATGCAATACTACCACGTCGTCTCGCGATATAAAATTAATGCCACCCCACGCGAAAGGCATGCAGGCTTGCTTTTTTTCCAAATAAACAGTGACAAAAAACACTACCAATACGAGGTAAGGTTTTAAAAAACATGGTTAATGCTTATTAGGAAACATGACACAATACTGTTTTACGTCTGAAATCCTGACATTAGCCTGACAGTACAGAAGACATCCCATCGTATAGAAGTGAACGGGTGGTAGAAGAAAATACATATTTTGAACGAAGCCACTTGGCTCCATTAAACTTATATATTTGGGTGCCTTAGGACTTGCTGACAAAGAATATGTTAGGTGTTAAGCAAATAGTCTAATAATTAACAAATTATAGCCAAAATACTATAGTGGTGTTGTCTGACAACACAGGATCATATTTGCTCATAATGGCGTGTTTGGACACTGCTTTAGGGGAAATGAGGCCACCACGTTAGATCCGATTTGATTGGCTAGACTAATATGTAAGGTGAAACATGATTAGTTGACTGCAAATACTATTTTTGGTTGTTAATGGAAACGGTAGGAAGGGTAAATTTTTTCAAATGCTTTTGTAAACATGGTCTCATTGGCTAGACCATTTGATATAGTCAATTAGGAGCGTCTGTTCAGTGCCACTTTTTGAAAATAAACTTTGTAGAAGCAAGTGCGTTGAGAACCAGCTCATATTTTTCTAATAAAAGCCTGGGACAGAGGCAGATCGGAATTGTGCCATAACTCATCGCCAGTCAACGTACTTGTTTAATATTTCCTTGAATTGTGGTAAGCTAGACATATTTGATCTCTTTTAGATGAAAATTGAATGTGAATTGATAATTTATGTCTGTATGTGTGTGGTTCAGTAGCAAACATGAGGCAAAGCCTAGATATTGCTCCACCATGTAAAAAAAACTCGTCGGAGAGGAGTATAACTGTATAGGCCTATATGGGATTGCCAGATAGTACTATGACACCTATCTTATTGAATAGAAGGAAATAATGCTGGAATTGCAGAGGCGTTGTAACCATTAGGGAGAGGAATACTGGTGTATATTGTTACATGAGAAGCTAACAGTTGGCCTACAGCGCTGAACTCTGTGTTTGTTATGTATTGTGCTTCAGTGTGCAAATAGATTATAAATTAGTTCTGAAGTAGGAGGTACAACCTTCTTATTTCAGGGACCGTGGTACTGAAGTATTAAAGCAGCCCCTGGTCTGAGTTTCGCTGAATCCAGAGGCTGGTAGCATACTCCTTGGTCAAGATATCGACCAGTGTTGTTTCTCAAGAAAACTGTGAAGCAAGCGAGCAGAGGAGTCAGTTTTCCTGCCGCCCACACAGAAGTTAAGATTTCGTTGGCCAGAGCAGCTCAATCTTGTTGTGTATACCCCCCTCTAAAATTGACTGTACATTAAATCAAGAGGGACAGTTATTTGTTTCAAATAAAAGAAACTGTGAACCTTTCCAATATTATTTCCACCAGTAACATACACATGAAGCCATGATGACAAACAACAGCCTAGCTTGAAAAGCCAGTATTACCTCATAGTACTACATCACTACTTACACACATATTGTAATAATAATATATGTCAATACAAAGATCCTATCTATAAATTGTGTACATACAACTTGTGATTACATTTGATTGTGATTCCTGATTCACTTTGTAGTTGAATCAGGATATCTATTATTGAAAGGAATTAATACATATTTTAAAAGTTAACACTTGACTTATTAAGATAGTCTTATAGAGTGTTCTATGTATGTGTGTGTCACAGTGTTGTAACGTATTGTGGATTAAATTAAATTGTTTATCTGTCTGTTGGTTGTTGTGAACATACACTTCATCACTATCATAACCCTAGACATTCAACGTAATCATCACAATATTCCAGAATAAGTCTGACTGAGGTCTAAATGTGGTAGCAAAGTAAGGTCATCTGTAACACACCACAGTTATTAGATACAGATACCTTCACAGCTGATCTCAGTCAGTACACTAAGTCCCCTATAAATATTTATATCATCCCACTTTACCACACAGCCCCAGCTAAGACAGACAATTTCCTAAGTGTAAACATGCAGTTCCTGCAAGACAGATTACTTTCGAAGTGTAAGCATGCAGGTACAGTAAGACTAATTACTTCTCAGGCGTTAACTTGTAGCTATAGGAAGACTGATCACTTACCTAGTTTTGGTTGTGTAAAAGTGTTTTGGAAAGAGAGCATAGGTAAGACGTTTGAACACATTTCACATTTTAAAAGAGTATATATATATATATATATATATATATATATATATATATATATATATATATATATATATATATATATATATATATATATATATATATATATATATATATATATATATATATGTACACACACACTGTACTTTGTTTTCTCTGACGTTGCTGTTAGAAATGTTAGCGCAGGTAACGGGAAACTGGAACTTTTGTGGACAGACTACATTATCAGGCGGAAATGGGGCTATTAATGAACATATAATTTAATAAATGTGAACGGCTAACTACCAACAGGCGGTTCAATAAGTCCGATAACGTCGCTGCTATTTCACGCAAGCTATAATGTGTATAGAATTGTGGCTAATGTATAACAGATGGTATAGTCTGTCTGCAAGTATGTATATTGTCTAACTGATGTTATAGACAGTCTGAAAGTGTGGTTGCTATATTAAACACATTATAATCAGTCTGTAGGTGTGGCTACAGCTTAAAAGATGATATTTTGTATCTGAAAGTGTTAATGAAATCTCACAGAACAACGAATTCGTCTGTAGACCTATGTGAATTCAAGAAGTTTAATGAACCTGTGATTACTCAAGAATTACAGATATTTACTTAAGTGTGGCAGCGTTAGTTGTAATTTATGCCTGGGTAATGAACCCAGACGCAAGACACAATGAGAATGATGAACGATTTAGTCTAAGTCTTCCCTTTAAAGGTATGAACAGACTTGGATACTCTGCTCTATCCTAAGGAAAAATATTTGTTATCAACAAAACTTGCATAAAGAAATTTAAGACAGCAAGAAACACTGGGTGCAAAAATACCACAATACAGGAATCGCTCAGTCCTGCATTCACTCTATTCAGTCATCAGGGATCCCTGTCATACATTCTTACCTACAATCGTGCTGTTGTTCGCCGACTGGCGCAAACTTTAGGACACTTCTCTACAGTGAATCTGTGTATTCTTTGGATAAAGAGAATCCCAGCTCTGCAGATACAGGTTTCTTCCACTGCTCCGGGGAGCATTCACTTCACCAGTTTATTTTAAGATTACTGTTAAGGTCACTTGAATCAGTTTGGGTAAGAAAGTTTAAACGGGCTCACAGTGTCAGAATCACGAGGTTTCCACTACTTAGGAAAAATGGCAGGTTTGTAACTTCGATCAAAAGGTAAAATTCTGGGTCACACCACAAGGTTTCAAAATCGTCGGAATGTTAGTTTCTTGTAATATGTTACTCGCCCCAAGGGCTGACAAGTACTTGATGTTTTATCAGGATGAATTTAATCTGGCTCGGTAGGCGCAGTTATTTCATTAAAATCTTAAAGTTCATGTAAAGGTTAACACCAAGTCTTTAAGGAAAATGTTTTAGTTCTTCACAGATATTTCTCGTGTACTCAACGCTGGCAAAGTTAGGTCACCCGCTGTTTCCTTTGTATAAAGAAAAACAACATATCAAATAGTATACATACTATGTACTCCGGTTATAACTTACATTATCAACTGCAAGCGGAGGCTTGACTTATTGTTTAAAACCTTCCCTTGAAATAAGTTATATTCGTATAATCAATCATCATGAATTAGAAATACATACGTATTTCGTCAATACTCAATGATGAATCTATGCAGTTATAAGTTAGTTTAAGTATTCTCGACTGATCAGTTAAATAGAATTATTTTATAGCTGCATGAATTTTAAGCTAGAAATTATAATTTATTCTGCTTTCCACTGAAACACGTCAGCTAGAGAATATAACTGACTTATAAATCAATCCTACTGCACAAAAGAAACTAATGAAATAAATCGGCGATTAACCCTTAATCACTCACAAATAATACTAGATATCTAATATTTACCTCCACACAGAACTACAGATTAAATACCATGAAACTAGAATCCTTCAATATAATGGTAGTCTAGAACTCGGCAAAATGTTGCCAAGAAACTCAGAACTTTTTCAATATACAAGATATTTCCTAACCCGAGTGACCTGTCTACTGCGAATCTTGAGTATGAATGCACATTCTAAAACTCTCTCGGGTAGATATATCTTAAACAAACAAAGGATGCACGCTATTTCGCAAACCCGAAATAGCACCAGTATCTCCCCCTCTCCTAACACTTTACATTAGCTCAGACCCTGCCATAACCTGCCTGTAGTGAATTTTTAAATACAATATCTAAATTAATATATAACAGTATAGGGCATAAAGGAAAAAAATAAGAAAGTATAAAAGAATTTTCTACTAGAACTGTTGGTATCGCCTACGCCTTCAGATTATTATTTGCTAACGAATAGCCGAACAAAACGGTACCCAAATTTTTCAAATTCGTCCTTGACATAATCACTTTTCCTAGTTCTAAGAAAATATGTGCTTAAAATGCATTGTCGAACGAGGAGGGGGAAAGGATAGATGAAATGCTAATTCGTTTCGCATTGATTTTAAACTAAAAGCCAATACCAATACAGGGGCAAGCCTTGCCTTAGGGGTTTCCCCAAAATACGAGGAAAAAGTTAGAACATGCAGACAACTCGTGTCACAAAACAACCTTAGCTCTTATTTCAAAGGACGTAATTATCACGTAAATAGAGAAGACAGCACATGGAAAAGAATTGAACGGGTAGTAGACTAAAAATAAAAACACTAACTTAGAAAAAAAAACTGTACTTCTGAACCAAGCCAACTAGTCCCATATAAATTGTATATTCGTGTACCTTAGGACTTGTTGACAAAGAATATGGTAATAGTTACGCAAATAGTCCATTAATTAACTAATTATAGCCATAATACTATAGTGGACCCGACCAGACTGTCAAGTAAAGATCATGCCTGCTTATAATTTTTTATGGCATGTTTTGAAAAAAACGACTTTGGGTAAATGAGGTTAAAAGGTACGGGATATTTGATTGGGTGGATTTTGAAGGAAGGCGAAGTATGATTGGTTGACCTAAAACTAAAAATATATTTGCCTTGGAAACATATTGGGAGTTGTTGTTTGAAACGATAGATTCAAAAATAAATGTAAACATGGTCCCATTGGACAAAGCAGTAGATACTGGTACGAAACGGGGACTGTTCACTGCCATTTCAAATAAATTTTGTGTAAAGCAAGATCGATGAGAGCAGGCGGAGAAATTTTCTAACATAGGAAAAGCCTGGACATAGGGCAGATCGAAAATGTGCCATATTGCCTAGTCATCGTTTAATTGTGTTATTTCCTTGCATCTGTGGTAAGATTGATTTTCTTAACATTTTATTTAAAATAAAATTTGAATGTGAGATACTAACATACGACTGTAAGTAAGTGAGTCTATGGCAGACTCAAAACAGAGTCTAGAGATTGATCCAGCATATGAAAGACTATCAGAGAGGTGTAGACCAACTAAATTATATAGGATTATCATCAGGAGCATAATACCTATTCTATTGTATGGACAACAGATTATTGCTGGAATTACAGAGGCGTTGTAACTATTAGGGGAGAGGAATACTGGTATACCTGGTCACATCAAAAGAAACTGGTGAAAGGGATTGTCGTAAAGAGCTGATCTTGCATGTTTGTTTGTAATGTGCCTGTACTGGTTGTTGAGTATTATTGTAGGCTGTTGATTACGAAGGAGGCATATCCTTCTGATTTCAGAGGGTTTTGGTTGCTGTCAATAACTGGTGCCAGACTACAGTGGGCCGATATATTCATGCCACAGTCTTGCCTTTTTCGGAGACAACTGTAAAGCACCATCATTCTTGAAGAAGTGGGAGCTGAAGGTTGTCGTTCAGCGAAGTGCAGGAAGATTCCTACATCATATTACAAAGATAGGTGCATGTTTCGGCACCTGATCGCTCAACTAACATTATATTAAAATAAGGGACTGAGAATAGTGATATAAACATTCCATCAGTGTCCATAAAAACTTACAAACAACATGCAGAGATGATGATAGTAAACAATCAACCAGTGTATACTAGAAGTCACCTCAGTTAGACAATACAACTACACTCTTATATAATAATATGTGTATTATGGTCAGAAGACCCATTGTGTAAATTGATTGATGTAATTAATTTCTATGATTTCACTATTGATTGTCAGTCCTGATTCCAAATAAATCAGCTTCAGGACAATAAATTGAAAAACATTAACTTTATCAAACTTTCAACCACTGACTTACTAAAGATAGTCTTTTAAAGTGTAGTTCGTATGTGATTGTCGTGGTACTGTTGTGTTGTATTAGATAATAAAATAATTTGTGTAATTGTTTATATGTTTAGTTGGTTAATGCAACCTTACACTAACATTTCATAACCCTAGACACCAAACGTAGTCATCTTACATTCTATCTAGAATAAGTCTGAATGAGATCACAGTGGTGGTAGTAGAAAGGTACCCTGGAAATTTACTCTAATATTTATTATATTCAGGGACCTTCACAGCTGACCTCATTCAGTACACTAAGATTTCTTAACAACAAACTGTATTAACATCAAACCCACCACACTGCCAAAACGCGTCTTAACGCCTCACACGACATGTGGCCGTTCTGAGCGATGCATGAGTGTCATATCACACTTCAAGAACTCAGCTCAAGAAACGCTGTGTCAGGTGAAAAACGTAGACGGTATGTCTCATTAGATGGCAGTTTCCACACCTCACCGACAACTTTAGCCGAGGAAACTCGCGTGACAGATGAAAATGTAGACAATTGTCTGTTCCTATGTCTGACCAGAGCGTCTATTCACAGTTATTCGTCTAGTGCAGTGTCTGACACATTATGTCATAAAATGCGTTCTCAGTATGAGAAAAGAAACAGGTAAACGTTAGAATGGGAAAATATATTTAGTCGCAAACGAACGAATGCGAAAAACAGGAAAATGATAAAGAGCGATAATAAAGTAGAGGACACGGGTAGAAAAGAAAGAATATAGAAAATTTATTGATCATAATCTCTATGCGACAAATGATGAACGAGAAATCACAGCAACTGGGTCTAAAACTCCACAGAGAAAGACAAATATGAGAATATGTGGGGAAGTAGCCAGCCAGATTATATTGGAAGAACCCCGTTTACAAGATAAGGACGTTTACATTCATCTAGACACCAAGAGAGAATTGCATCAACCAAACGAGCGTCTTCGTGTGTGTGCTTATGTGTGTGTTTGTACGTGAGTTCGTATTTGTAAAGGTCCTAACCTGTAGCTCTATTATATGCGTGTGCACTCTCCATCACGCGCTTCATCTTAACCCTTCGTGTAAACTGTAAAGAGAAAATTAATATTCCAATGGGGGACCAAATGAAATTACGTTAAACTGATCGCTGCTGACTTTATCAACTGAAAAAAGTCTCATTACCAAATTAGAGTGATGTTCTCTTTTCTTTTCTTGAGCCACAAAGAAATGTTAAGATACATTATAGAAGTTGAGATGTTTCATTAGTGACTCATGAAGAGAAGTAAATATTATTACTGGTAAGTGTTTATTTATAATTCGACTGGTGGGGGCGATCATGATTCTCCACGTTGCTATCTACACCACTGATTACGGCTATCGTTTTAGGCAGACGCTGTCTCAGAAGGCTCCGTGTGGTGATCCCGGAAACGTCCCCTCCTAGCTCAGGTAGCGAGGCAGTGGTTTATGTGTCAAGTTGGCTGGTGTGTCCGTTTTAGAGCGCTTTTCTCAATAGACTGCTTATGTTGACCCCTTCAACAGGCTTTCCATTACGGGTACAAAGATAGTGACTTCTTTGTGAAAATCCAGTTAACGATGGCCTGTTAGAGAGCGACTCGGCAATCGATCAATTAACAAGGCTAAAACTACTGGAATTTGACATCAAACGTAAAACTAGCAGAGATGGAAGCATGAAATATGAATCAGGCGTGTATACAACCATAGCGCTACAGGAGCTATCAGCATTCAAACCCTTGAGCCTTAGCTGAGGGAGACTGAGCACCTATGGGCTTGCCATGGGTGCAGTGATGTCAATTTTGAAATAAAACAGCAGTGATACCAGTAATTATCTCGGTTATTTATATTATTTTCTGACTGCATCGCTCTGTTATGTTTCTGTCAATTTCTGTTTCTGACATTTCTATCTTATTTGCTTTTTCTGTCTGTCTTCTGTTTTTGTTCGTGGCTGGCCACTGTCTCCTACTGTTACTAGCTGATTATTTTGACTCTGTTTCTTACTGGTCGTACAGCGTTTTTCTATTTCTTTCTCTGTCTCTTTCTGTTCCTAATTGGGAACTCTGTCTTTTTTCGGTTGTTTCTATTCCTGTATTCATCTATATCTGTTCTTGACTGATCACATGGTGTCTTTGTAATACTCCTCATGTCCTTGTCTCTTTTCCTATCTGACGACTGTCTGCTTCTGTTTCTTTTTGTTCCTAGAATGTCGCTTGTATTCTGTTCGTCTCTCTCTTTCTCTTTCTCTCTCTCTCTCTCTCTCTCTCTCTCTCTCTCTCTCTCTCTCTCTCTCTCTCTCTCTCTCTCTCTCTCTCTATTTTCACTTATCTGCCCATATTTCGTTCCCCTTCATTAATTCAACTTCAGCCCTCCGTGGAGCATATCATCAACAAATACTCTCTAAGAACTTCCTATCGTGTGCCATCGGTTCAAAGTCTGTTTATGTCTTCTTGATAATGTTCATGCTGGTCTCCAGTTCTCTTCTCTATCTGTTTTTTTTTTTTGGTCTCACTCGATTTCTCTTGCCTTTGGGACTCAAGAACAAGGACTGATTTGTAGTCTTCTTGTCACATTTTGTTCCACTGGTGGTCGTCTGGATGGTTAAATCAGTTCCATGTTGGTGATCTTGTCGTATCATGTCAGCCCGACTATTTGGGTATAGCAACCCATTGATGACAGTCTATCAGTTCTTGGTTGTCGTTTTTTGTTGTTCTTCGTGTTTTAGAGCCATAAAATATGGCTGCCTTGGCGTTTCAACTGAAGATTCTGATTCCTTTTGATTTTATATGTTTCACAACGCAATGAAACCACTTCTTGCCTTTTGTTTTTGTCACAGTATGTTTTACAACTACCATGATTCACATAGGCTTCACAAGGAGCATATTGATAGTTAATATTATCGACAGGCGCTGAGCTGAAACCAGAAAGCTGTCTGGACAATCTTCTGTCATGTTTTGTTCTCTTGAGCTCAAGATCACGATATCATGTGACTTAGTCGTGTGACTATATATCCGATATCGAATCTGTGACTAAATTAAATTAAATTAATCTAATAAATATTAATACCAAATATTAAAAATGAAAAAAAAGCGTACTTTTAAAAGACAGTTGGAAAGCCGGGTTTTGACCCGTGTGGTCGTTCACGTCTTTGATTGCGTTTGATGACTTCTTCTTCCTCGTTCGTCCTGAAAAGGACGTTGGTTGCGTTGTGTCTGTTTACAGCGAAGCTGCAATATCTGCGCCTTTCGGCCGACACATCCGACTTCAGCACGGCATTTTTTGGGACCGGGTTTGCCTTCCCTCTTCGATCTCTACTCTCTCAGCCAGACTGCAGTGATGCTGCCTGTTTCCAGGACCACCACTTGGAGGTGGAGTAGGGTCTTGGTCAGCTCTGGTTCGCTGACCCTGACGCAAGCAGTCAAGCTATGGGTCGCTGACTGCATTCTCTGTTGCTGCGTCTTTGTGTCCCGATTGCGTTTGATGACCAGATGTATTCTTGTTTGATGGCTGTGTGGTTTTTCCTTGATGATTCGTAAGTTATATGGTAGATAACTTCACTACATTCAGGTTCGTAAGTTATATGTTAGATAACTTCACTTTTAGACTCTGAAATAGAGAGTTATAGGTAATTTTGGCAGGACTGTATGCCAACCCTGTTGTGGCCTCTACTGTTGACCACCATCTCTTTGAGTGCCCAGCACTCGATGATATTAGGAAAATACTCCTTCCTCCCAGGCCAGATAAGTGGAACACCCTGTTCGGAGAAACAAAACAACTTGCGAAAACATGCATTTACCACTACCTGGCATTGGGCCGAAAGGCGAGAGCCCAAGCGCCACTTGATCAATAACAACAACAACTGTTGCCGCGACATCTTGCAGTGATGTATTTACCAGAGCAATCTAGCTGTCATTAGTCGTATTTATTCTTAAAAATCTGTCTTGCCTGGGCATATTTTCAAATCCAGATTGTTATAACCTCTCACCAAGTGTTCTCATTTTGTTTTTCATCTGGTCATGGTTATGGGGCAGAAGAGCCAGGTCGTATGTAAAATATAGATGGTCAAACTGTTTTGTCCAGGCCCTCCAAAATTCAGTTCTGTTGGTTGATGATGTTGTTCTCATAACCCAGTCAAAACCATTAAAATGAGAAACAGTGACACGAGGCATTTTTGCCGCTCATCAGTGTTTATCTCAGTAAGTTATCCTGCATGAAGAATTCTACCATTCAGGTCTTCATGTGTAATCTGTATTCTCTTAATGACCTTACGGGGGAATCCATAATACCTCATCGGTTTACTGAGCGATCCACAGTATATTGCTTTCTCATAGTCCACAAATCCAGTGTAAAGTGGTCAGTTCAATTCCAGGCTTTGTTCGATTATTAAGTACAGTGTGGCTATCTGGTCTCTGCTGTGACCAAAATCTGCAGGTTCTTAACTTTTTGTTTATGGTCACTTTTAATCTCTCAAAGATAATCCTTGTCGTAGATTTGGATAGGTATTTAAGATAGATTCTGGTCCCGTCTGAATATAACTGAAAAAGGTGGTAACTCAGTTA
This sequence comes from Oreohelix idahoensis, assembly GCA_024509875.1. NCBI lineage: Eukaryota > Metazoa > Mollusca > Gastropoda > Stylommatophora > Oreohelicidae > Oreohelix > Oreohelix idahoensis. The sequence continues at coordinate 13,423 of JAMPIV010004558.1, forward strand.
GACATAAGGTAAAGAAATAGATTTCACGAGTGAATAGTTAAAGGTAGAATCTGTCACTGGATTTAGAAGAGACTCTAGTCCAGCCTATCTTTACGATTGTAATTTGTTTATCAGACAATCCTCCTTTCCGTATATATATATTAACAAATACACTATTAACCACTCACATACACACACACAGATAAGTGACGACAACCAGACACAAACGTGAAACTATATTAAATGGGGTATGGATTTTGGGTTGAGCTGACCAACACAGGTAATTAAGTTTCGTTAAGTTTATTATCATAAAAAAAACTTCACAACATCCAATATCAATAGCAATAGAAAATCATAGGTTACAGAAATTAAAGAAATATAAACCCATAAGTGCAATCCCCTCTGTTGAGACAAGATCCCACAAGAATGAAGTTAATAATCCCAAAAGGTCAAAAGATTTGCGCTATGGTATAGAATTTGACTATACTGTAAAGAACAGAGTTCCTAATTAATCTATTCTGAAAATAACAGTATTAGCAAAAAAAAAAAAAAAAAAAGGAAGAACAAAAGTTCTATTATACAACAGAAGAATTATTCACTCTCTTTCTCTTTGCTCTGACAAACCTGTGGCCACATTCAGTCATGCTTACCTAATAGTTGTTTTAACAACATCTTGAACATATCTCCATGATATAAATACAAATCCAGTGTTGGGTTTCGCCGAAAAAACCCCAGTTCCTCCAAGACTAATTAATTCTCCTAATGGGGAACGCTTACTTGGGTGCTGATAACACTAGTCAACAACCAAAATGTACCAGAAATGAAAATAGCTAATTTTAACTAATTTTGGTGTGCTAAAAACGAAAATGACATTAAAAAATGTTGATTGGCTCTAGTTTTTAAGATATATGCTACTAGTTTATTTAATTACGGTCAATTTATATATATGTGACGCAACTTGTGGGCGATTGCATAATTTTTTCTAATGACCAATAAAAATGTAACTAGAAGTTGATGATGCAATCCTACCTATGATTACATCACCTTTGTGTATAAATATCTTATCTCTGATAAAATTTTGCCATTAGTTAGTGCATTTGTCCTTATCAAAAGTATCGTAGTTAGAAATGCCTAGGACATGTGTGAACAGTGCTAATAATTTCTGTTATATATGTGGTGAGGTGACATTTGTATCACAAAAACGAAATATAACTAAAGTGATTAAGAAGGCGTACAGTTTGTATTTTGGCTGCAGAATAGGAGATCAAGATAAGAGCTGGGCGCCACACATATGCTGCAATACATGTGCAGCACATCTTAAACTGTGGTTGACTGGCAAAAGGCAAGCTATGCCTTTTGCAGTCCCAATGATTTGGAGAGAGCCACTGATCATCTCAACAACTGTTACTTTTGCATGGTCCCTCCAATTGGGAAAGGCATATCAAAGAAGAAAAAATGGACTCTGGAATATCCAAACATCCCCTCTGCAATACGTCCGATACCACAAGGCGATGACCTACCAGTTCCCAAAGTGCCAGAATCATTTTCAGCTGCTTCCACTGATGAAGAAGAGGACATTGGTGGTCCTGAACCATCAACCTCAAGCGACCCAGATTTTGAGCAAACTACATCCACTAAACCACACTTAATAACCCAAGGTGAACTGAATGATCTTGTAAGAGATCTGAATTTACCGAAGAACAAGGCGGAGCTTTTGGGTTCCAGATTGCAACAGTGGAATCTCCTGGCAGAAGATGTTACAATTTATGTGTATATGAACCGCCAGAAGCCGCTTATTACATTTTTTTTTTTCAAAGAGGGTGACCTTTCTGCGTGCCACAACATTTCTGGTTTAATGGCAGCCCTCAAAATCAATTACATACCGGAAGAGTGGAGGCTTTTCATTGATTCATCCAAGACGAGTCTTAAAGCTGTTTTGTTGAATAATGGTAATGTGTTACCGTCAATTCCAGTTGGTCACGCAGTTCATATGAAAGAAACTTATGAAAACATTAAGCAGCTTTTGAAGTGTATAAACTACGATCATCATCATTGGTCACTTTGCGGTGACTTAAAAGTGGTCGCTCTTTTGCTTGGACTACAGGGTGGATACACCAAATACTGTTGCTTTCTCTGTGAGTGGGATAGCCGTGCACGAAGTGACCATTACATCAGAAGACATTGGCCAATCAGGCAGTCATTGCAGCCTGGCAGTAAGAACGTTGAGAACCCAGCACTTGTCGACACCAGCAAGATTTTGTTGCCACCTTGCACATTAAAGCTGGGTCTCATGAAAAACGTTGTCAAGGCAATGGAGAAAACAGATGAGGCTTTCAAATACCTCATCAGAAAATTTCCAAGACTGAGTGAAGCTAAAATAAGAGAGGGAGTATTTGTTGGTCCGCAAATTCAAAAAACTTCTTCATGATGACGAGTTTCTTTGCGTGTTGCATGGCAAGGAAAAAAGCAGCATGGCTAGCATTTAAGTCAGTGGTGGACAATTTTCTTGAAAAACAACAGATCTGATAATTACAATGAAATTGTAGAAAATCTCCTTCTGAAGTATAAGAGTCTTGGCTGCAACATGTCTTTGAAAATTCATTTTCTGGATTCTCATCTGGATTTCTTTACGTCAAACTGTGGAGCGGTCAGTGATGAGCATGGTGAACGATTTCACCAGGACATTGCTGCTATGGAAACAAGGTATCAAGGCAATTGGAGCCCTTCAATGCTTGCTGATTACTGTTGGACTGTGACAAGAGACACCTCATCGATTGACTACAAGAAGCAAGCAAAGAGAGCTCGAACAGCGACTGAATAATGACGGAATGGGTACACATTGTGCCTTTTTAAAACATGATATGTGAACTTATTTTTATTTGTTCTATCATTTTATGTTGAAATATCAATTAATTGAGTATGTAACCACAATTTTTATAATGCTAAAGTAGAAAGACTAGCTGTTCACCCCAGAGAATTAAACAAGCATACATTATTTGTATTACTGTAATGTAAATTCATCATTTAAAAAAAAAAACCAGAGCCAATTGGTGAATTTCATTATGATATTTGAAATCAGCATGTCAAAATCAATAAGAAATGGTATATTTAATTTCTGGTACAAATAACTTTTGAAAATTTGTTGACTTATGTAATTGGAGATGTTTATGTCACTTCAATTAGTCCAGGTAGAAAATTAATTACTGAGATATGGTGTTCACAGCGTACAGCAGCTTGTAATTTCCGATAATTAAAGAGAATGTCAGGTGAGTAAATCTCTCTGGATAAATCCTCGCCACAACACAGTGGTCGGTAGTCGGGTAGTGTTAAGTTTGATATTTCGCCACAGCGGGCTGAATGTAAATGAAAATTGAAAATTGAAATCTGGGTAGCTATATGTCCAGTTATAATTATTCTTATTGACATAGGTTCGTGCTCTCTCTCTCTCTCTCTCTCTCTCTCTCTCTCGCTCTCTCTCTCTCTCTCTGGGTGAAACTAGAGGGCCGAACAGGTCAAACTCGAAGACCCGATATTACATAAGAATGTTTCCTGTTCTATTTGACTTAGACCCCTTTTCTCAGATTTAGACCGCTGATAGGTTTGGTTTGGGATCCGTATTAGATTTAGGAAGAAAATACAAAACATTAAATTACACTATCAGTATTCTATCCTAACCTGCGTAAATATATGATTTCTTATCCCCAAGGTTATTAAATTTGATTAGAAACCACAAGTGTATAGATTATCTTATCGCTTTTATTAACCCGCGAAATAAGCGCTAGTCATTTACAAAATTACACATAATGTATTAGAGATAAATATATATTTCGTCAGTACTCTAACGCCTAGTGCATTTACTAGTCAATTAAAACATCACTTTCCGGGTGATAACGAGTAATTAAATTTTCGTTACAGCTGGGAAAATTAGCTATATGTTATTTAATACGCTAATCGATTAACACAGTAAATCCTAGTGAAATATAATGACGAACGTTAACAATTAAATCACTCAATTGCTAGCATATATATATATATATATATATATATATATATATATATATATATATATATATTATATATATATATATATATATATATATATATATATATATATATATATATATATATATATATATATATATATATATATATATATATATATATACCGCAACACAGAAAATGAAACTATCTCCAACGAAATTCTAAGTAATCCACTTTGTACAATGGCTCCGAGTATTCAAGCTATATATTCCGAAAATTTTGAGGATACTAGAAAATTTGATTTTAAAGGATGAGGTATTTATATAAAATTGGAACAAATTTGCTAGCTATTGCGAGATATCGCGCCTTAGCCCGTATTTTGGGAAAATCTGCGGTTCATTCCTGAATGAAAGCTTAATTTCACGCCTATGCCGACGAAATAGACGTTGCCAACGAGCAAACCGTCTTTTGATCTCGTCTGGTTATGTATCTAATTACGTTCCCTGGGACCACGAACAAACGGATGAGGTCGGTAACTGTGGTTATCGCCCCTTTCTTTTCTTCATTCGCTTAAGTCCCCCTGAGAAAATATAACCATCAAAGGTACGTCTATTGTCTTATAGCCTTTGATTCTACAAGTAGACGACCCGTTCACTCTCTACGCGCGTTCTTTGTCTGATCTGTCACTATTCAACGATTTGGCCAATCGCTCGCGTGATAATCAGTTAACGGCTCTTACTCGCTGGCGGTTACCTGTCCGCTCGTGGACTAGCTAAAAGGTCTGTTTGTAAATACTCGCTAGTGCCTGTAAGACATAGAGAAAAGACAATAGGCGTGGCTAAAATTATGAGTTAGACAGATATCGGGGTGTAGGAGTTCTGCGTTAATAAAACGTGCATACTAATAAGGAAGCAAAGGTGGGAGCCTGGTAGGAGCAAAGACGTGCGGATTCATGTAATCTATTTACATAACCCTGTCACAATCCTATTCAACGTTTTTCCTGACACTGATAATAACATTATTCTTCTGTAACTCTTGCAAATCTCTCTACGTTAGCAACTTGACCAGGTATATTGTTTTCCAGTCTGCTGGTATTTTTTTCTCTCTCACAGACTTTATCAAGTAATTTGTTTAATATCTCTGAGGAAGTGTCAGTGTCTTATTCAGATGCCGTCTGCTAGAATACTATCTAGGCCAGCAGCTTTTCCATCATTTAGAAGCTTAATTGCTTTCTGTATTTGGTTCCTCACATTGCATTTTTAACTCATTTCTGCCGGCTGGATATATAGGTGATCTTATGGAGCTAGTCTTTTAAAGTGCTTCGAAATGCTTCTTCCGTCTTTTCCTTTGCATATTTAAATTGCTAAGAAAGTGTCATTTCTTGTTCTTTATAAAGCCATTTGATTGATTTTAACTCCCATTTAAGCTTTTTTATACTGTTTTACAGGCCTTTAATATTTCCTTTGGCAAGCTTCATCTCGCCAGCTCATCAATGAATTTCCTTTTAGTCTTTTGTGATGTTTGGTTTGGTTTGGTTTGGTTTGGTTGTTAAGGAATATCTTCATTGCACACAAACTTCAGTGCTGCGATCTCCTCCCTTAGATCACACGAGAAGGATCTCTTTTGTGATGTTACTTCTGCCTTCTTAGTTGGCTTCTATGTATATTTCATAAGCCGTGGCTCTGGAACTTTTGGTTTTGCTTCTGCTTAAATCTGCGTTCTGGTTTTATTTTTCTTTCCTTTATCTTATCAATGGCTTCTATTGTTATCCGTACGTTGCGATGGCGTCCTCTCGTTCTGAAAACATTTCCACAAGTCTCATTTCATGTATATATACCACAGTAATGCCTCCTATTTTTTATGTATGTAAATACTGCATCGGTGTGCAATTTGTAAATTTAGCAGGATTCCTCAAACACTCTTCTGCACTGTATAGCATTACCAACCTGTTTCAGTAACAGGTGGCACCACTGTAACAGTTTAAAAATGGCTGCCAAAGACGTTCGGTTAAAACAACGTTATGTCATAGAATTCCTCAATGCTGAAGGCAAGACCCCAATTCGCATCCACGAACGTTTGAAGAATGTTTATGGAGATTCAACAGTGGATGTTAGCACTGTCCGACGTTGGGTACATCGTTGTGACGAAGCTGAAGTAGGTCAATCCTCAATGGCTGACGCAAAGCGGACTGGCCGTCCGTCTACAGCAGTGACTCCACACAACATTCATCGAGTTGATGGCATCATTCGTGGTGACCGTCGGGTAACACTGGATGAACTTTCTTCCATGTTGTCCATTAGTAAAGGCAGTGTCAAGAACATCATTAAAGACCTGGGTTATTCAAAAGTTTGTGCACGGTGGGTACCCAGAATGTTGACAGACAAACATAAAGAAACAAGGAAAACCATAGCCATCAACCTCCTGCACCGTTACGAAACTGAAGGAGAAGAGTTTTTATCGAATGTTGCGACAGGTGATGAGACTTGGGTTCATTTTTTTTACCAGAATCCAAGAGGCAGTCAATGGAATGGCATCACACAACATCGCCGACAAAAAAGAAGTTCAAAAGTTCACCATCTGTAGGGAAAGTTATGGCCTCCGTGTTTTGGGATGAGAAGGGTGTGATTCTTCTCGACTTCTTGGAACAGGGAAACACGGTGAATGCAGACCGTTACATTGAAACTTTGAAGAAGCTTAGAGGTCGTCTTCGGCGACTTTACCCATTAAAAGATCAGAGAACTGCACTACTGTTGCACGATAATGCCACGCCACACACCGCTAAACGCGATTGCAGAATTTGGCTGGACATTATAACCACATACCCCTTACAGTCCCGATCTTGCACCTTCTGACTTCCATCTGTTTGGACCACTGAAAGAAGATCTTCGCGGACATCACTTTGAGGACACCGAGAATCTTAAACGCGCCGTACGCCAGTGGTTTAGGAAAAAAGGACACAAATTTTTACCGTGCGGCGATACATGCCCTTGTGAGAAGATGGACAAAAACTATAACAAATAACGGATACTCCATTGAGAAATAAATTTTTGAAGTTCAGACTTGGGGCTACATTTCAATGTGAATTTTATCTGTTTTCTTGCCTATTGAATGAAATTAAAAATTACGAGGCATTATATATATATATATATATATATATATATATATATATATATATATATATATATATATATATATATATATATATATATATATATATATATATATATATATATATATATATATATATGTGTGTGTGTGTGTGTGTGCGCGCGCGTGCGTGCGTGCGTGCATGCGTGCGTGCGTGCGTGCGTGCGTGCGTGCGTGCGTGCGTGCGTGCGTGCGTGCGTGTGTGTGTGTGTGTAAATCTGTATTATATGCTACCATTGGCTTTCTGATTTCACTACAACTTGTAGTTGCTTTAGCACTTTGTACTTACTGGGTATTTTAACTATAATTTGTTGTCTCCCATGATTATAAAGTAAAAGCCAGGTCCACACTTGGTTTTTAAAAAAAAAGCAATTCTTTAACCAAGACAACGTATGCAGAAGTTATGGGGAAAAATAGATGAAATGATACGCAAAGAACCAGGAAAGGAGACATAAGGATATCCTTTTGTGTAAATTTCACAGACGAGAGAAAAAAAAATATATATTACCTATGAAAAGCAACTTGAAATGCGAGGAAGATTTTAAAGAAATAATCAATAGACATGAACTAATAACCCATCAAGAGAGCGTAATTTCCATACATGAAAAGGAGCTTTCCATTTGGACACGTGATCATTTAGTGTGCTAAAAGTAGAAATGGCAAAAGACTTCAAGGAAAACCGGAAAACATCACAAGAAGATTCAGGATCTCTCAAAACATGCTAAGAGCGAACATAAATGTACACAATGAACACTAATAGTAGTTACAAAAATAAGTCAGAAACTGAATCAAATGTGAGCTGAACAAAAATACCATCATCAGCCGAACATTTAAAAAAGGCAGAGAGAGACAGACAGACAGAGATAGATAGATAGATAGATAGATAGATAGATAGATAGATAGATAGATAGACAGACAGATAGATAGATAGATAGATAGATAGATAGATAGATAGATAGATAGATAGATAGATAGATAGATAGATAGATAGATAGATAGATAGATAGATAGATAGATAGATAGATAGATAGAGATAAATAAACGCAAACAACTGCACGAAATGGACAGGAATAATCTTTAAATACACCATGTTTATTTTTCGGTCATTTAGGTTGCAAAAGAATCAAAAGACAAGTTGAATGTCAGTGGTCGATGGTCATTCAAAGTTTTAAAAAAGATGGGAGATATAACAAACTTGTATACTAAATGAAAATTACATGATCAATGTATACTAAAACAAATAAAAACATTTCTACGTCTTTATTTCTTACAAGTGCCTGTAACATTCCCATTTATGTTTATTATTTACTGTATACCAAGAAGAAGATATCTTCCTACGACGCCACCTAGATTTGGCGAAAAGGAGCTCTCCCAACAAATAGAAGGGAAAAAAACACACCGCAAGGAACAACAGGTAAAAAAAACCAGTTGAAAGCTATCACCGCAAGGGCGCATTCCCATAGTCAGTTATGACTGAAAGGGGGTGACTAGTGTACTAAATACACTATATAACAACCTTTTATACTAAACTGAAGACATGATAACCTTGTATGCGAAACAGAAAATACAACCATTCCACAACCTTGTACGCCGAATAGAAAATAAAATAAACTTGTACGACAAATATGAAATAAAGCAAACTTGCATGGCAAATAGAAGATAAAACAAACTTGCATGGCAAATAGAAGATACAACAAACTTGCATGATTGTCGTGAGTTGGGAAAAGGTATTTTGTTGAGTTTAAAAGACTCTAGTGAACTGCAAGATAGACAGGAAGAAAATACAGATCATTACGTGATCGAGAGAATCTTAAGACAGCCTGAAAGTAGATCGATTAAAGTTATTTCTCTTTCCAAGCCTCACAACTCACTTATATTCTTAAGAATCACCAGCACTCTCTCTTTTTTCCCTGATAGTGTAGCGAAAGGTTTTTCTAGTATGATAATAGTGGTAGAGAAGAAGTAGAATCTCTCTCCAGAAAGGATGAAGTTCCAGTGCCCGAGAAGTACACTGGTATCACAAGTGAGTTACAGCTGTGAATACTCTGAGCTGGACAATAGATTTAGGCTTCAGTAGTATAAGTTGCTACTTTCGCTATAGTAACCCTATGTGATAATATAATTAAATTTGAAAAGTTAACTCAAAATTTAACAGTTAAAAATTTAACAAGTCAAATGAGTACAATTTCCCAATTTATTATGTACATCTATATATTCTTATAATGAGAAATGGGTGTTGGAAGATGGTAAAATGAATGATTATTTATAGTTACAAATTACAATAAACAAGCGAAAAAGTCTTGGATTTATCTTCCACTGAAATTACAACAAAAGGATTGTCACATTATCTCTTGCCATCTAGTAGTCATCATTAAACAGTCGTATTAGAAACTGCTCACAGGATTTGGTGGATTGTATACACATAACTCATCTGAAATTAGTTCGAGGTTCCTGAGACACACTTGAATTATGTTGTTAGAGATAGCGTGATAAGATAATCTCTACTGTGCAGAAAATAACAAAATACATGAATTAATCACATGTTATGATACATGGGTACGATATAACCTTTGCCTTCCACTTATGGATGTCAAGTCACTTATGTACTTGCTGGTATGTCGTAAGGTTCCAGGCAAGAACTAGCCATGCTATATTTGGCTAACCAATTAATGGTTATGCTTCCTGACAATGCCGGTGGAGGTTACCTCTGGTTAGCGTCGTTCCCTTTTTATTATATCTGATACAATCAATCGGAAATAAAATCTGAAATAAAATGATATTAGTAATACATATATCTTTAATAAACTTACATACCCTCTTTGGATTTATAAGCTCACGGTGAGACTGTTTTGGCTGAATTTAATCTGCCCTGCATGCAGCGTGAAAATAGAACTTTTCTTGCAGATGCTGTCTTCCAGTTTCTCACTTTGGCTTCTGGATTTGGTGTGTGTGATTTTCAACGCGCCGCTCTGTCCTTATATTTCAGTCTCTTGCCCGTACGAGAAAGCACCTCTAAAAGTCTTAAAAGATTTTCGTTTAATCTCTCGGTTTGAGGCGATTTGAGGCGATCTGTGTGTTTCCTGTACTTGTTTTTATCTTCTGTTCACTACACATTTATATCCTTCCTTCCTTCCTAGGTATCCTTTCATTTTCCCCATATGAGGCTTTCATTCTATCCAATTTATATTTAAATCCGTTTAGGCATGTAGTTATAATAAATTTTTAAAGATTATTAGCTAACTTTTATCAGATGTGATGACGATGAAAACTATTAATTATCTTTAAAACTATTTATATTTGAATAATATCCTTTTGAATATAATTCCTAGTCTATCTCCTTTAGTGAATTATTTTTATTTAATTGATTTCCAACCAGGCGTTCTCCTGTAGTTTAAAATTTAATTTCCTGTACTTGCAAATTTTAAAAGTCGGCCATACATTCCTATATTAGCTATTTCCTCATTCTTCAGTAATATTGTCTGGCTTTAACCGTAATTCACATTTCCGCCGTCTTCAAACTTCAAAGCAAGATCCGCCGAGTGTTATTACTGCGCTGTGTGTGTGTGTGCGTCGCGGTACACATATTTTCCACAACAAAGCAAGAGGTACCAAATCTCGCTACAGATAGACAGAGCAAGAGTAAGAGCTTATAATGTCACTTAAGAGTCATAAATAGTGGAGAAGGTCATGAATAAGCCCATTAGTAAAAGGATAAAATGTATTAAAATTCTCTGTAGATAAGTGTTACGACACGTTTTAACGATATCGTCTGCTACAGTTGTGAGCACTTTAAAGTTACGCATTAGATGCTTGAGATGTTATGAATAAAGAATGTTTTTCACGCTTCACGGTATTTTATTGAACGCGAAGTGTATACCGGGTAGTAACTTTATGACGTGTCAGGGTTGGTATGGTCCCACTTGACTACGTTCTACGTTTACCCTTTTGATTATAAGCTCTGAACGGGTCGGACGTATTCTGTTTACTCCCAGGATATTGTATAGTGCAAGTATTTCTTTGAGAATTTTGGCCAGAGGGTCAGGCCTTTATTATGATGAAGTAAGAATGGTTATGGATAACCATTAATTATTGAAGTTTTGATTACGGGAGTGATTGATCATTTTTATAATCCAAGTTCGCAAGCTGGTAGGTCTCGTTATCGACTGACTGCATCGCAGCAGTGCGTATATATAGTCTACCAGGTTTTGTCGACGATAATCATTGATATATATGTTCGGACTAGACTGCACTAATAGGAGATGAAGATATGAAATGACGAAGATTATTATGCATGAAATATTATATGAACAGAACTGTAACGTTAATAAATATGTTGTTTTTGTGGACTCAAAAGGAAGGAGTTGCTTCATTGATGACCTTTAAGGTTGGCTAACCAGTTGAGCCCCTTTTGTTCATTCATTATATGTTAGGCACGATTGCTCGGTAACAACAATAATATTATGATAGATGGGTGGGGTTCGAAAGGAATAACCCAATGACACCCAAGAGTTATTAACTTTTAACCATCGCATTGAAGCAAATGTTAAAAAGTAATTTAACCAAGAACCTCGACCGCAACAATAAGTAAGAGAGGAAAACATAATATCTCAACAAAGCAGTTAGGTCAATTAACAAGGTTAACAAATACTGATTCTAAACATCAAGAAAACAAATGGGTTTGACACACAACAGACAAAAGTCTCTGAAGTAAATGCTACTCCGTAAAAACACTGTATAACAGTTTCAGCGCCTTCATTCCTCCTGGGAATGTATGTTGTTATTACTCCACGAGTAGATGCACTATCCTTGAGCCTTGAACACACATATAATCCAAAGGGAACAATCCTCTGTCCTTGAGCAGCGACTGTGCGTACAAGCTTAACACATGGTGTGGACTGCTAAGTACTGATAATATTCCTCTGTCTGTGTGAGACTAGATACTCCGAGGGAAAAAAATACGAATACCCGAGTTTCAACGTGCTGGCGAAGCTGAGTAGATTGAGGTATAGTTTGTCACCCGACACTGGCATACGCTGAACAGGTGATTAGTGAACCACTACTGAACAATGCTTGATGACGTGAGGCTGTGGTGACCGAGTTCACACTGCGGTAAATAGCTTTCTCTGGTGATTGCCACCTGTTTAGTGGGCTTTTGCGAGGTGGGCTTATTGGTAGACTGGAAATGATACACGTATAGCAATCCGCTTCCTGAAGGTTAATTAGGAGAAAGAATGTTACGTTCTCTCCGCTGTTTGCTTGCTTTCAGCTGTCTCGCAGTATGCGCTGGAATTGAGACAAACATACATACATTACTCCTAGGTAAATTACCAAGCATAAAATAAATTTGTATTTAACAAGCGTATGTAGTTTTCTTGTTTTACTTGCTAAACATGTCCTTCTCGTTGTCCCTCCCATACGAGCTGTCCTTGCTGGTCATTGCGCAATACCAATTCTCACCATCGAGACATCTGTGTTTACATGCAGCTTACAAGAAATTTATTTTTATATACATGTACAACAGAACATTAACCCTTTCAGTATATTAAATAAAAGGTATAACACAATTGTGTGCCAAAAAGAATATATAACAACCTTGTGCAATATATAGAAGATACAATAACATGTGTACTAAAATAGAAGATACAACAACCATGTGTACTAAATTTAAGACACACCAACCCTGTAAACTAAATGTATACAACAGCCTTGTGTATTAAATATAAGACACACCAACCCTGTGTACTAAATGTAAGATACAACAACCCTGTGTACTATATATAAGACACAACAACCCTGTGTACTAAATGTAAGATACAACAACTCTGTGTACTAAATGTAAAACACAACAACCCTCTGCATTAAATAGAACATACAACAAATCTGTGAAATAAACAAAAGATACAACGATCTTGTATGCCAAAAAGAAGATATAACAACCCGGGGCACTAAATAGAAGAATCAAAAACTTTGTAAACCAAACAAGATACAATAACTGTGAATGATGTACAGAAGTTACAACGGGCTGATCACCCGTTTGCCAGTCACTTCGATTACGGAAACAACAGCAAATGGGTTGATTTGCCGTTGCCCTAAAGACGCCACTAGGCGTAATGGGAAACAATGGCAAAGAAAACCTATCTGCTGTTGCCCTAAGACGCCACTAGGCGTAATGGCCACTGAATGCTTTGACGGTCGGTGGCTAAGGACGGAAGAAGAAGAAGAATGTACAGAAGATATACTATCTGTGAATACTAAATGAAAGATACCATAACATTGTAAACTAAACAGAAGGTACAATAATTTTTTTAATTAAATAGAAGATACAATAAGTGTAAAAACTATATATTCGGTACAATAATTGTGTGTACTAAATAGAAGATACGAGTACAATAACTTTGTATACTAAATAGAGGATACAATTACTCTGTATTCACAGTCACTCAATCAATCAATCAATACCCTTTAGCTCACCAAGGAGCAAAGGCCTTCAGCAAAGGTTGAGAGTCTTATTTGTTGATTTCTTAGATATTTCCTACTAAACTGTTGTCTGTTGCTATGGGGTGCTATATTTCTCTTGAGTTTTAACTTTGTTTTGGCTAACAGAAGATGGTGATCTGATGCCACATCTGCTCCCCTATATACATTTACGTTGTGTAATTATGATTTAAAATTCTTGTTTATGCATATAGGATCAATCTGATTTTCTATTCTATGGTCTGGTGATATCCATGTTGCTTTGTGTATTCTTTTATGAAGAAAAATGCTTCCTCCTATAGCAAGTTGATTCGAAGCACAGAAGTTTGTGAACAGTTTCCCATTTTCGATCAATAATCCTAGCCCGTTTTTTGTCGCTCTCTCTCTCTCTCTCTCTCTCTCTCTCTCTCTCTCTCTCTCTCTCTCTCTCTCTCTCTCTCTCTCTCTCTCTCTCTCTCTCTCTCTCTCTTTCTCTCTCTCTACCATTATTAAATTATTTCTTATTTTCGGAGCACAGAAATCCGTGTCCGAGTCTTTGTTTACACTTACTTCTTGTAATTCACGTCATATTTGTTTGCCTGCCCCTCCTTGCTGAGAGTTGATACAGGTAAGATCAGATTGGCAGCCAGTCAGTTTCGTGCCGTGACACCCGGTGTTTGTGTGTGCACAGGGAGTGCTGGTCAACTATCCATATGGTGACACATTAAAGACGCACCCGAGACGACGGAAATGTTGTAATAGCTTCCAGGAAGATATGATCAGTACTAGATTTAGGAAACTTGTGAGTTGTAAATGTGATAATACTAGACGGAAACCACACTACCTTATATGGAAAGTGACTTTTTTAAATTCACGCAGAATTTTCCTATGAGAAAATTAGTGAGGGAACCCCATCATAAAACGCATTTGAATACTATTGGCTTGGCAAGCTTAGATGTTATATACAACCTATCTGATTGGAGCCTTGTCAGTTAGTAACAACTATGTGCGTGGGCCGAAAGTTGCAATATGACCTGACACTTTCGCCGGTTTAGAGCACTGTGAAATCCAACTCGTCAAGAAGTCAGCCAGACAAGCCAGAGTAAAGAATATGATCAGGACTTCACATTAAAAGAACGGACAACGTGTCTGAGCATCTTTTGGACTTGGATTCCAGGAAAACTCTAATTTCATTAATACAGAAATCCCAGAACCCTAGAAACCTGAACACCAAGTCATAGTGGGATTCTATTTGCAAAGTAATAGCCTAGACTACGTGTAAGAGGCATCTTAAACAAGTTGCCTTAACTTTTTCTCTGAGCCAGAAGTCAGTCTATATTCACAAAGACATCTGGGGGGGGGGGGGGGGGGGGGGGGGGGTTGTGGTTGGGTGGGGGGGTGGGGTTGGGGGTGGGGTTGGGTGGTGAGGGTGGGGGGGTGGGTGGGGGGGGGGGGGGGGCGGGGGGGGGCGGGGTTGGTTGGTTGTACAGTTCATAACTCTATATTTTGCATTAATTAACATGTGAAAATTGCTAATGGGTTTCCAAGTCATACGAGAATGGCAGCCTCGGCATATAGAGTGATGAGTTCATGAACCATCACTGCAAGAGCAGGGGACTGCTTAATGCGGGTTTCTCATAGAGAACCAAAAGCAGAGGTAGTCCCAAGTTCCATATGGAGCAGGAAGTGGATGATGACATAAATGATGTACATCCTTATTATATTAACTGTGGCGAAACGGGGCGACCTCTATCGATCTTCGGTTCTCTACGGCAGTATCGGTACATTTATGGTACCGATTTCTATTAGGTGCTGTCAATTATCGCAATTGTTTTTCTTTCTTTATTTGTTCTGCTAAGTAACAGATACCTGATTTTATCAAATCGCCCTGTAGGTGATAGATGTCACATTTGCAAGGAGTGCTACCCAGATTTGTGGTTATAGGCGCGGCTGACTAAAACTTACATCGGTCTACGCTATCGGCTTAATTTGTCGATAAGACTTGGGGTTTGCGCACTCATACGACAGATAAGAGATTACTGTGTGTGTCACATGTGGGCAGACAAATGTGATGTAATTTCTTCCGGTCCTTGGTTAAAAAGTAATTATGGATTTATTACATTTTAGACAAGATGAGTCAACAAATATGTTTGTAAGAGTGTATACAAGGCATCAGATGTCCATATATGGTAATACGTGACCTTTGCAGGCACGCACCTTATTTCACGTGGGACTATTTTGGAATATCACAGCGTATCCTGCATGATTTGAAATGATTGGATCTTTCTGATTAGATTCGTAACATCACTGGAGGGAATATAGGTTGACAATTTCACAGTTTTATTTCTCTGTGATTTGCTCGCTCGCCAAGACATCAGACCTTTGCCAGAGGAAGAACTAGATTTATAATTCCTAATTGTTATCCGGACCTTTAATTGGAGAACCAGAGAAGACTTATAAAGCACGGGAAATCTCTTTCAAATTTTAATAAGGAACAACCGGGACTAGGAAATTGAAGAAACACGGAGTCAGAAGGGGCAATCTATGTTAAAATTAAAAGAAATCCCAGACACGTGTTGTAAGAAAACGATTCGTCTCTTTTATTCATCTGTGCGACAAGTCTGTAGCCAGGATTTGCGTAAGTTGGATTTACATTTCATATTTTATTACTAACATGTAAACTAACATATATATGTTTATATTACCATGTGAATTTTATTGTATGAAACTCGCTATTGGATGTTAAAGTCATTTGAGGCTGGCAACCTCAGCGTATTGAATGATGATTCATGAACCACCACTGCACGGGCTGGTGATTGCTTTATTGATAGTTTCGTAAAGAGAACTAAAAGCATCAAGTAGTTCTAGGTTCTCTATGGAGCAGGGAGGGAACGATGAAAAGAAATGATGTACATTTTAAGCATAATACTTACATTTTCAAAGCAGTGTAAATGTCCCTATAAACATATTCACTTTAAAATTAATGTAAGGTTTCACGCTTTAAACCAGTGTAAATGTCCATGTGAAAATATTCATTTTAATTAATATAAGTTTCAAACGTTTCCATAAGTGTAAATATAAAGAAAACATAAATGAATTTATATTGTGAACACTTTTCAAACAGTGGAGATGTAAATGTAAAACATATTATATCTGTATGTTTAACTTTTTTCATTTAAATGCAATGTAAAGCTAAAGCTATTCAGTTTAAATGTAAAGGAAGTTTTATCCCGAGGGATTAAATTTAATTCTCATTGAGGGTAAACTCTGAGTTAAGTGGGATGGTGAAATAGAAGAGGGGGGATACATAACTGTGTGTCGGAGAACGCCATTGTCAGAAGAGAGTTCTTTTTATTCTTCTATCACAGTTATTGGTGGTACCAGCAGAAGGTACTATTTCTGTAACAAGACGGGATCAGTGGCCTACGCTTTAAGACACAGGACACACTGTGTAGACTTTCCTTGAAGATTCTTGGAGACGAGCTACACCCGACAACTTTGACCAGAGACGAGTGATCAGTGTGAAAAGACAGAACCATCATTGGCAGCTAAGTTCAAATATATGCTACCATCTGAACTTTCTTAACCCTTTTCGCAATCCCCAAATACGAGGATGATAGCTTTTCTTTATCCATAACTATTCAAATTATTTTCAAACTGTTACAACTAAAGTGATTATTAAATTTTTTTTTATTTGTAATGTTACAAATTTAACTTCACTTTGATCATTTTAAAGTTACTACATGTTTATCTCAGTCACTTACTACACACATTCTAAACAGAGCTATACTTGAATAAGAGAATAGGACCCAAAGATGCAGCAATAGAGAATGCAGTCAGCGACCCATAGCTTGACTGCTTGCATCAGGGTCAGCGAACCAGAGCTGACCAAGACCCTACTCCACCTCCACGTGGTGGTCCTGGAAACAGGCAGCATCACTGCAGTCTGGCTGAGAGAGTAGGGATCGCAGAGGGAAGGCAAACCCGGTCCCAAAAAATGCCGTGCTGAAGTCGGATGTGTCGACCGAAAGGTGCAGATATCACAGCTCCGGCGTAAACAGACACAACGCAACCAACGTCCTTTTCAGGACGAACGAGGAAGAAGAATAAGAGAATTCCACTGAGTAAATCAGGGGTGAGGGCTTAACGAGCTGATAAATAAGTGCTTGAATTCTTCACAAAAGTGGTCGGCAGGTTACAGAATTAACGTGCTTAGCGACAGCCAGCATTGTTTTCGCTTACCTGAATTTCTTGTGAAGACTCCCATGTGATATAAGCTTTACTACTCTTCTATCTACATTTCTACCAAGAGTAATCTTGTGTACAAATAGACTCCATTGAAGCCTATATTAGATACTCTTGAGTTTTGGTCATTGTAGGACCACTACTGCAAAGCAAGGGAGGCAATTATTATTATTATTATTATTCCTTTGACCGCCGACCGCCTAAGCAGTCTTCGGCCATAACACCTTGCGGCGTCATTAGGGCAACAAGAAATCGTCCGTTGTTCCGTCACACCTAGCGGCGTATATTGGTACAACCGACTTTTAATTGTTGTTTCTGTGATCAATGTGACAAGCAAGCGGTAGATCAATCCGCTGTGCCCCGAACTTGCCCTCATGTGTACTCTACTCCTGTCGCTATAAAACCATTTCGCCATGTCTCCCAGACGCCCGTCCAGCCAAAATCCTTTCGGGACTGAAGGTCCTCGAAAAAGGGCAGTCTGGCACAGACACAGTTCCCACTCACTGCCTCTACTGCGCTGGGAGGACCCGGCAACCGGGACCACACACAGCCTTGAGAGGACAAAGGTCGCCTTAAAGGAAGGGAGGCAATACCGTCACATTAACCTTTTCAACCAGTGTAAATGTAAATGTAAACATGTTTAATATAAATGCAATGGATGTTTTCCGCTCACTGGGATTAATATCAATGCTCAGAGAGAGTAAAAGTCTGAGGCAGATGGGATGGTGGAATGAAAAAAAAAAAGGGAGGAGGACACATGATTTCGTGTCAGGAAACCCAATACTCAGAAGGATATTTGTTTTCTCTTATTTCATGATACTAGTCGGTGGTACCAATTGAAGATGGTATCTGTAGAACAGGTGTGTGGTATAAGTGGCCTGCAGTCAACGCTAGACGCCGTCATCAGACGGGTCTTGAAGAAGCTGGACCAGCTTCGTGATTACTCCTTGATACTACTTGGAACGTGTCGCAACCACTAGAGTTGACCAGTGTCAAGAGTGAACCAGTCCATAACCTGCAAGGAACCAAACATCGGCTGGAGCAGAACCAACCGACCTCTTTCTGGCAGCTAAGTACACACTTAAAAGCTGTCAAGTGAACTTTCCCAAGACCTAAAATTCCCTTAATAACCATCACATCACCGTTGATGATTTTTTAAAGGAACTATTCATTTTTTTACACTGTTAAATATAATTGATTATTAAATTTGTTATCTGTATATATACATATTTATATTTTTTAAAACCTTTTTGAGTGTACTGCACCCGTATGTCTCAGTCAATTTAAATACACTTAAATAGAGCTATTAAATTAATATTTCACTGAATTTAATCAGTTGGGGACTTGAACGAGCTAAAGTGCATAATAATTCTTCATAAAAGGTGTCGGGCAGATACAAAGTTAACAATTGCTCAGTTTAATACCGCATTGTTCTTGATTTCTGAATTATCTTATGAACACTCCTCGAGATAGAAGCATCATCATCCTTCTATCCACAACTCTGCCAAAAGTAATCTTGAGCGACGGTAGATACCTTTGAAGAGCCTCATTAGATACTCTAGGTTTTGGCCATTGTTGGACCATCACTGCAGAGCAAGGGGAGTAAATCCCGTGACATTCTTTAAAGCCGGTGTTGTCTGTACCTATCTTTGCGTTCAGGTCGTCCATCAATATTGTGATGTCTTTTCTTCTTATTTTATCCATAATATTATTCGCAGAGTGACCATTAAACAAACTTAAGAGCATTTAAAAGCACTTCATGAGATCTCCTGACACCATAAAACGTGACTATGGAAACCTGAAGTCAGCAATGTCAGTGATTAAAGGACCACCTCTGCAAGTCGCTAAATAGTAACTTCGGGCTACCTGTCCAGGTAAATAAAGATCTTGGAAATCAACACCTGATTAATGACGGGGAGTGTCTGTAGTGGAGGAACCTGAACTAGATAAGTAGTAATTACCTTGAAGAAACAAGATCCAGAAGTTACTACCTGAACTAGATAAGTAGTAGTTACCTTGAAGAAACAAGATCCAGATGTCACCACCTGAACTAGATAAGTAGTAGTTACCTTGAAGAAACAAGATCCAGAAGTCACCACCTGAACTAGATAAGTAGTAGTTACCTTGAAGAAACAAGATCCAGAAGTCACCACCTGAACTAGATAAGTAGTAGTTACCTTGAAGAAACAAGATCCAGAAGTCACCACCTGAACTAGATAAGTAGTAGTTACCTTGAAGAAACAAGATCCAGAAGTCACCACCTGAACTAGATAAGTAGTCGTTACCTTGAAGAAACAAGATCCAGATGTCACCACCTGAACTAGATAAGTAGTAGTTACCTTGAAGAAACAAGATCCAGAAGTCACCACCTGAACTAGATAAGTAGTAGTTACCTTGAAGAAACAAGATCCAGAAGTCACCACCTGAACTAGATAAGTAGTAGTTACCTTGAAGAAACAAGATCCAGAAGTCACCACCTGAACTAGATAAGTAGTAGTTACCTTGAAGAAACAAGATCCAGATGTCACCACCTGAACTAGATAAGTAGTAGTTACCTTGAAGAAACAAGATCCAGATGTCACCACCTGAACTAGATAAGTAGTAGTTACCTTGAAGAAACAAGATCCAGATGTCACCACCTGAACTAGATAAGTAGTAGTTACCTTGAAGAAACAAGATCCAGATGTCACCACCTGAACTAGATAAGTAGTAGTTACCTTGAAGAAACAAGATCCAGATGTCACCACCTGAACTAGATAAGTAGTAGTTACCTTGAAGAAACAAGATCCAGATGTCACCACCTGAAACTAGATAAGTAGTAGTTACCTTGAAGAAACAAGATCCAGATGTCACCACCTGAACTAGATAAGTAGTAGTTACCTTGAAGAAACAAGATCCAGAAGTCACCACCTGAACTAGATAAGTAGTAGTTACCTTGAAGAAACAAGATCCAGAAGTTACTACCTGAACTAGATAAGTAGTAGTTACCTTGAAGAAACAAGATCCAGATGTCACCACCTGAACTAGATAAGTAGTAGTTACCTTGAAGAAACAAGACCCAGAAGTCACCACCTGAACTAGATAAGTAGTAGTTACCTTGAAGAAACAAGATCCAGAAGTCACCACCTGAACTAGATAAGTAGTAGCTACCTTGAAGAAACAAGATCCAGAAGTTACTACCTGAACTAGATAAGTAGTAGTTACCTTGAAGAAACAAGATCCAGAAGTCACCACCTGAACTAGATAAGTAGTAGTTACCTTGAAGAAACAAGATCCAGAAGTCATCTCCTGAACTAGATAAGTAGTAGTTACCTTGAAGAAACAAGATCCAGATGTCACCACCTGAACTAGATAAGTAGTAGTTACCTTGAAGAAACAAGATCCAGAAGTCACCACCTGAACTAGATAAGTAGTAGTTACCTTGAAGAAACAAGATCCAGATGTCACCACCTGAACTAGATAAGTAGTAGTTACCTTGAAGAAACAAGATCCAGATGTCACCACCTGAACTAGATAAGTAGTAGTTACCTTGAAGAAACAAGATCCAGAAGTCACCACCTGAACTAGATAAGTAGTAGTTACCTTGAAGAAACAAGATCCAGAAGTCACCACCTGAACTAGATAAGTAGTAGTTACCTTGAAGAAACAAGATCCAGAAGTCACCACCTGAACTAGATAAGTAGTAGTTACCTTGAAGAAACAAGATCCAGAAGTCATCACCTGAACTAGATAAGTAGTAGTTACCTTGAAGAAACAAGATCCAGATGTCACCACCTGAACTAGATAAGTAGTAGTTACCTTGAAGAAACAAGATCCAGATGTCACCACCTGAACTAGATAAGTAGTAGTTACCTTGAAGAAACAAGATCCAGAAGTCACCACCTGAACTAGATAAGTAGTAGTTACCTTGAAGAAACAAGATCCAGAAGTCACCACCTGAACTAGATAAGTAGTAGTTACTTTGAAGAAACAAGATCCAGAAGTCACCACCTGAACTAGATAAGTAGTAGTTACCTTGAAGAAACAAGATCCAGAAGTCATCACCTGAACTAGATAAGTAGTAGTTACCTTGAAGAAACAAGTTCCAGATGTCACCACCTGAACTAGATAAGTAGTAGTTACCTTGAAGAAACAAGATCCAGATGTTATCAGTTGCCACAAATGATGACAAAGACATTAACAATGTACAATTTTCAGTCTGCGATTTTGTAAATACATATCTGCAATCCTTACCAACCTTCTATTTTAAATTAATAATTGAAAAGATATATTTATATATCGCAGTTGATTGATATTCTTAAAATTCAGATTCTATTCAAAGTTTGGTTCTTGTATGGAAATTCAGAGAATTAATTAATATTTTTAATTGGAAGGGATAATTAATGAGCTACATTTCACATCAACTATTAACAGAGACACCCTTGGAGCACAGGATAGGTCTAGCGAGACGGTGACTTACTTCACAGCTCTCTTCTACAGCTAACGTCAAGACTGTGCAGTTAACTACCTGACTTGTCCTGTGTCATCCATACATCTTGTTCACCAGGTCTCTTCTCCAGTTCTGTGAATTACAGATATTATTTTCTATCTAACTTACTTCTCGCCACACCTGCGTGGAGGTCAACATAAATATAAGAGAAAAGAAAATACATAATAGTTTTTTTGTCTATAATTTGTTCTACCAGTTAAATCCTTTACTTTGTGGGACCAATTCTCTTCAATTCTAACGATATCTGTAAACTTCTACAATACCACTTTTTAAATCTCACACCACCCCTCTTCTTCTCCCCTTCCTCTCTCTCTCTCTCTCTCTCTCTCTCTCTCTCTCTCTCTCTCTCTCTCTCTCTCTCTCTCTCTCTCTCTCTCTCTCTCTCTCTCTCTCTCTCTCTCTCTCTCTCTCTTGGGAACGAATGCATCTATACCATGCACAGGTGTGTTCGAGCGACTAGAGAAATCTTATTCTTTTCAATGGGCTTCTTTTTTTTTGGGTTCGGTTTGTGCCTTCTTCTGGCGAGAGGCGCTCCTTTCAACCTATGTGGTTATATCAGAGCGCATTTACATCCAAAAAAATAAGTCAACTCTGTTGACTGCTAACCCTATCAGCGTTGATAGATACTAAGTCCTGAAAAGGACAAACATTATCTATCTGCTAGCATAAAGCCCTAAAAGGACTCGCCAGCTACGCCAACGCCCGAGCTAGATAAGTGTTGCATTTTTTTGATTGGGCCACGGATAGTTCAGCATTATATATGAGAGAACGCCAGACTCCTGATTGGATGACCCACTCTACATCACGTGATGCGTGCTGGCAGGTTTGGGAGCATCTTGTTAAAAATATATCTAAAACTGTGGGTACCAACATTCCCCGCAAAAAAATATATATATGGAAGAAGAGCTGTAACTGTTTAAGAAGAAAACTTTAGCAGTAATTTGCTAAAACACAGTAAACGGCTGCTGCCTTTCCTCATTGAGAACATTGGCTTTTAAAGCTCCTTGCAACTGGTAACACCTAATCAACTTTAGGTGCCTTCACAAGAGACAGCGTAGACTAGTGGTCACAACCTTTATATGCAAAAGCTAGCATACATAATAGAGGACAACTAGAGCTGTGAGGAAACCAGAGCAAGCCATCCACAGGAAGCATCCGAGGTTGACGTTGGGATGGGGGGGGGGGGGGGGGGGGGGGGGGGTGTTGCGTGCATATTTTGACGCACATATTACAAAAATCGATATGGCTATTTAATATGGAAAAAATATAGTCATTCATTCATTTGTGTATGAAAATGCTGTCTATGGTAAAGCTAGATAATTCATGATTGATTTACACTTTTGATCATAGGAGTAATCGTTCTTGATATTGATTCGGCGCATGGATATGACACCCATGTCCGTACTTATTTGTTAGGGCCAGAAAATATATTAATTTGCTTATTATGTTTATGGCCTGAATTCATATGTATTACATATTATTAGTACAAGTAGAATCAGTCCTATATTGTATATTTTGGATGGGTAGGCAGGACTATATTCTTGTTATGCCGCTCTAGCGGAAGTAGGAGTTGTCTTGACAAGTCGTGATGAGTTCCGAGGTACCGTTTACAATGGCGGTTACGCATTTTCCAGGGCTGGTAGATTCTTCAGTAAAAATGATTTACGAAGTGGTTTTTCTTCTGTAGGAGATTGTGTCTCTACTAGAGCTTGTGTTAGAGACTCTCCTAATGTACGGTACCATGTATGATTCGGACTCCAGGTAATTCCAGACCCTATTTTTGATGATCTCATGTCGGTTAGACCTAGCTGGAATTTTGTGCTTCGCAACGCTAGGGTCACGTTTGTATCGACAAAGATGACGGGCTTCCATACAACAGTTATGTCTACGTGAAGTAACTGGATTACTGTAGAACTGTATGGAGAAACTTTAGGAAATCATTCATATGTATTTCGAATTAACTTTCGCTTATATATATATACCCTCCTGTGAGCGAGTGAGCGAAAACTCAGGAAGGCGGCCATGTTACATTCCTGTCATCGTATTTTTGAATCACTGTCCAAAGAACGGGGCATGTATCTTACTATTCGGACAGTGGCAAGGAGATCTCAATTTTGATAGAAACCCCTTCCCTGGTTTCATAATATGATATAAACTGTGAACATAAAGCAACTTTAGTTACTTACCGATCCGCCTTCACTGACGCGCTTAGTCAGATAGGGGATGCGGCCATTATGTATCATGACATTGGAAGCTATTGATGTACTACCCATTATTTATGAATGTGTCATGACTTGGGATCTACTATGTATGCCTGCAAATTGATGTGTCAACCTGTACCCATGATTTACTCGTTATGTCCCAGTGTGTGCGTCTAAATAAACTGTGTAAACAAAGATTCCAGCAGTCTGCATTGGTGCCTTGTAGACACAAGTGAATGAGTGTTTAGATTGGTCAGAACACGAACAGTACACCATTCGCGTTAATCACACTCTACACTTCTACTCCATATATACACCATCCTGCGTCGGTTGAATTGACCAAGTTTAGGACCTGCTTCCCCTGGAGCCTTAGAGGGAAACTACTGCTTACAGCTGCCTTTGCCTTCCCTAACTCAGGACTAGGGTGAGTTACCCATTTACAGCTGGGTAGACTGGAGCATGCCTGATCTCAACAACTCTGTACACTACAATGGACATATACAGTAGTGGCACCACAAACAACATGTTACAGTGATTGATAGTGGAGCTTTACAAAAGAAAGAGATTACACCACACTTCTTTACAGACTGACACTTTACAGTGGTTTACAGCACTCTACAGTGTGAGAGAACTTTACAGGGGGGTAAACAGTTCAAAGTCTGCACTAATGAAGCTTTTTGTCAATTTGATGTTACATTTTTTGACTGCAAGCTATAAACTCCGTGAAAAATTATTTGGGGCTTTTTAGTGCATTAAAAGCCTATGTTTAAAATATTTTTTTTATTGAAACCAACGTCACAGCCTGCCCCCTCTCTATGTGTCCTCTTTTTTCCACTAAGGTTTTCGCGTGTCAACTCAAACAAACCAGTGCCAGCGTTTATAAATTCTTGAGCTAACATCATTGTAACCAACTAACGATGAAGCTAATGATAGTACGAAAACTGGACTTTAGAATATTTTTTGACAAAGACTTCAGTTGCTGCTTTTTTGTCAAAAAATGCTTGTGGCTTTCTGTCAATAATTGTGTCTAGGATATCTCGCCTTACTT
Source organism: Oreohelix idahoensis (assembly GCA_024509875.1). Taxonomy (NCBI): domain Eukaryota; kingdom Metazoa; phylum Mollusca; class Gastropoda; order Stylommatophora; family Oreohelicidae; genus Oreohelix; species Oreohelix idahoensis. The sequence continues at coordinate 38,966 of JAMPIV010004558.1, forward strand.
TAATATTAAAAATTATTCAATATTTTGTACTTGAAAATAGATCCTTTCCTCGGAATTCAAGGACAGATAGATAGAGAAATATAAAGAATGATACAGTGTTTCTATCGCGAGTAGTAGAGATAAATATGAGAGTTCACACGGATTATCTATCTATCTATCTATCTATCTATCTATCTATCTATCTATCTATCTATCTATCTATCTATCTATCTATCTATCTGCCGTCCGTCCGTCCATCCATCCATTCATCTATCCATCTCTGTCTGTTTGTCTGTCCGTCCGACTGTCTGTCTATCTATCTATTTGTCCTTGGGTCAGTCCACTCGCCTGCCTACCTGTCTGTTTATCCGCTCGTCAGCGTGTTTTTAAGTCCATATGTTTTTTCTGCTCTTTCCTCTATCGCTCGTCGGTCCACCTGTTTAAATGTCAACTCCCTTTGTTATACTGTTCGTCTTGGAAGAATTATAACCACGAAGCACAATTTACAAGCGCCAGATGACATATCGGCAAGGCGAATTCAATGTGTCAGCATACTGGCATTTTTTACATGCACACGGACGCGAGTGCACATATGCAGAAAGAGTGGGAGAGCGGGTCATTATATACATTTCAATAGGTGTGGAATGTCAGATGAACATCTGAGATACTGTGTTTGATTTCATTTTACGCAATTTTTTAGGACCACAGGGCAGTGACTCCATAAAATGTTCACAGGTTAACCACCTCTGTCACTAGGGTTGTTTTGTTATTCCTTATTTTAACCATCACTGGCATTTCGAGACTCCTGCACTTGGACTGGTTGGATGACTAAGTGAAGGAGAGATTGTTTTTGTTGCCATTCTGAGTTACCCCCTCTTTGGTCGCCTAGTGCATTTTATCCCAGTTACCTAGTACGCCCCGAGCTACAGGTTTGTAAGAACAAATTGTGACAAGATTGTCTAAAGTTTCCATTCGTCCTTTCTTTTTATTTTAATTTTATACACTCTTTAGTTCTGGTATTTTCTGCAATCATAATGGCTTGGTTTTGTTTGATCTTAAATTGCTGGTTGTCCCTATGAAACATCTCGCTTCACGGTTAACATATACTGTTCATAGAATTTAAATGTATTTGTACTTGGCTCAAATACACGAGGAAGTCTTAGCAAAAACTTAAAAAAGTCACAAGCGATAAGACGCAGGCAGTCATAGATGTTTGGGCATGTCATATGACAGGAAGAACTAGAGAAGCTGGTAATAGCTGCACAATTCACCTCACAGAGAAGAAATGGCAGTCAGAGCCAGAAGTACCTAGACATGCTGATTCCATGACACAGGAATATATTAAATATTCTGTTGATTGAAGACATAGGAAATCATAGTGATAGAAGAGACAAGATTGCCAGGACAGTCTCAATGAATTAAACTTGATTCTTGTCACGCGTATGGAGAGAGCAATGTCGACTGCTCTCTATAACAGTAAGAATATAAATTGATTTTCTTGCAATACTGTAATAGTGATGTTATTTGTTATGAAACCAAGAGGTTAACTGTCTGGAATCAAGGGTAATCAAATACCGTGTAAGAATATCAGACAAGTTGTTCTCCCTCGTGACTTTGTTCCACAACTAACATACACCACACGAGGTTGACAATTCGACAATAAAGATGACAGTAAACAAGAAAGGGAAATAATCACACAAAAAGAGAGCTCTGGACAGGCTTATGATATTGTATCAAATTGACTCAGACGTGTAGTAAGTAAATAAACAATATGCTATTTATTAAGGGAATAACATTTGCAGAGGGTTAGTTTACATCTGATGAAAAAGAAATATGGAAAAGAATCACGTTTAAATCTGAAAAAAAAAGGAATCTAGGTCACAGTGGGGTGCCTTATTTTCTTCACTGACTAAGTCTGAGCGTTTGGTGGGTATGTGTAGTGATCTTCTTTCTCTTTATTATACTTATCGTAAAGTTCTTGTAGGATGTAGGCAGAGAGGACACTCTGCTGTGACTTCTTGATGAGGGCACGTGGTGGTGACTGACTGCTCTGTGTGGCACTAGTGTCTTCAAGGATGTCTGGTTCACACTCAGGGGTGAAGATTCAGTCCCTGTCCCTTCTTGATTTTTGGGCTCAGCAAAATTGAGGGAGGTCGAAGCCAGGTCCTATGTTACTGACACTCAGCACTGGAGAACAAAGTAAGGGGACCATTAATCTCTTGTCTAAAGAGATTTTACATGTATTAAGTTCCTTCCACGAAGACTGTTGGTCTCAGAGCATAGGCACACTTACCACTGAAGACTTTGACTGTCCAGTACACTGTATGTAAAAGATGTCTCAGTGACTATTGTCTAACAGGCTCTGTCCTCATCCTTCCAAGTCTAGTATCTCTCCTCTACACTTAATATGTCTTACTATTTTGCACAATCAACAGTCTGTCTTGTAGTCTGAAGTATCTTTAGTTAATAATTAATTCTTAATTATCTTTCAGCAAGGAACAACAGCTTTCATAATGTATACTTATAACAGAGTTGTTTTCTAATAAGTCAAGCAATAATGCACAGTAATAAAATACTATAAGCAAATCATATAAGAAAATTAATCATATGTTATAAATGTACATAATAGATATGGAAGAAAACTAAATCCAATAGCATAACATATATTTCTTATCATAATCAACCGCTACCTCTTCTGCAAATTACACTTGTATCATTTAGCAATAATTAAACAAATAATTTTGGGAGATAACTCACCGCACAAAATCACTTCAGTTTCACACAGTCCGAACTTGAATATTCAATATTCATAAGCATGTACTTGACGTTGCACACAATTGTGTACAATGTCTCTTATAGATGTGTGTATATTCTTTAAAAGTCTTATGTACTTAAACTTTAGTTTCGGCTGCTTTCACGGTGTTCATCAAGAGAGTAAAGTAAAGTTACATTTTCTCTGATAAATACATTTTAGACCGGAAATAGATGGTCGTCTGTGAGGCACAGGTTAATTGATGTCACCAAGAAAAACACACACTTTTCCGTCTTCGCAAAAACTCTACCTGGCTAATCTAAATTGCCTGCTTAACGATATTTAATACAAGCACTACCTGAACTAGCGTTCTCGGAGAAAAAAAAAGGGGGTCATAGGGAAGACTGAACCAGTGACAGGATGGATTGAGTAAAGGAATGTGGAAGATTTTGGAAGAGAAAAGATAGACTGCTCCATGACAATTCTGATAATATAAGACGTGTACAATTACAATCAATCTCTCACTGGTTACGTTATCAATATACCGTGACGATGCTTGATAGGCGGGGGGATGTTGGTATATCGTGATAGGACTTGAGAGTTATCCAACTTGTTATTCTTTCTTAATAATGTAAATGACGAGGTAGTTTAGGAGTTATTGGCTACTGAGTAGAAACTAGCTTGACACCCCCAGTAACTGACACGTCATATGAAGAGTGTACAGTGAAAATTGAGAAATTATGAAATGTGATATGTCAAACGACAGAGAATCACGCGATGATGTGGAAGCATGAAAGACCAAGCGGTTACCAGTTGTGGGCGAATGCACAACCTAACGAGTTTTGGTCGAGTACAGAAGCTTGCCAGTTTTCGTGGAAAGAGAGTTCTCCATTTAGTACGCGAGTGAAGTAGTAGTCCAGTCAGAGATTCAAGAAGTTAACCGAGTCTGCGAATAGTGCATTCAAAGTGCATCTTCCGTGTATGACAGTGAATCATCTGAGAGTGTGCAGCAAAAACGTATTCTACAATAGAGATTGCTGTTTACAAGGTTTTGTCACGTCAGGAAGTGATGGGCGTGATGTCGTGTTGCCAATGAATAGCAGGTGAAACATGTGAAGGTATTTATTACTGATGTATTACTGTTTTAGAAATTGTATAAAGTATGGTAATTTATATACTGGTCTAGACAGACCTCGCTAAAATTTTGCAGTCATTAAGTAAGGATAAAATTTGATTTATATAGAGACTGTTTTATTCAGTTTTATAAAGAGTCAAGATTTAGTGACCAGCAAAATCTACAGGTAAGAAAGTGGAGAAAGAAAGAAAGAGAGTGAGAAAGCAAGTAAATATCCAGTACTATAAATAAACCAATGAACTATCTGCGGTCGGTTCATAAAGACTTTGTTATGTTCATTCCTATGTTCAGTTGAACATCGACAGATTTGGTGTTATAATTGTGATTGCGCTGTAGTCGAAGGTTTCTTATTCACGTACCTGCCAGATAGGCCATTCTATTCCACGATCTGTTTATTCATGAGCAGAATCAGGCTAGCTTTGACTTCTACTACTCTGCCCATTTTTTTGGAGGGACCTACCAACTCTGTTCTTTTTCTGTGGACACTTTTAACGGGCATATCTGGTTATATTTGTTGGTTGTATCCTGATCGTACGTCCAAAATATTCATATGTGAAGGACCACAGTAAGACGGTGTGGTAAGTGGCGAGTTACAAAAAAAAAAACATGGTAATACTAGGACACAGGACACATGACAAAGGACACAAGACCAATAAAAAGAAAAGAGGCATGTTCTAAGAGGCCACTAATGAAAGATTGTACACGAATCTGGTGCACGAATCTGGTGCACAAATCTGGTGCACGAATCTGGTGCTCGAATCTCGCGCACGAATCTGATGCACGAATCTGGTGCACGATTCTGGTGCACGAATCTGGTGCACGAATCTGGCAATCTCATGATGTAAAACATATTGCTATAGACAACACTATTGCAAGAGCCCATTAACTGCTGTGGTTTAGGTTTATAACAAGGGAGAAAAGTATAGTTTTGCCTATTAGCTTTTTGTGGTGCGGAAAAAAAGAAGAAAGAATTTAAAGAAGAATAAATATTATACGAAGAAAAGCATTAAAAGCACACAAACGTTATGAAGACAAGTTAAACAACACAACACAAAGATAACAATAATAAACACAAGGAAACACAATCTGGGCAGGGTTTTTCAGAAGACAGGAGATAAGACACAAAAATAGAGGGCCGACGTACATGAAGCAGTTTTGTTAGCACCTCTGACCACTTCTCAAACGTAGTTTAACATCTACATGGGGCAAGACAGCAAAACAGCCTAACATCGTTGTCAGGCAAACAGCCAACAACAGGAATAACAGAGACTTTGTATAGAAATAATTTTATTTTTTGTTTTTCACCTTAATTATGGTTATAATGAATATGAAATTATTTGTTAACAGATTCGTTAACGCTTGCTCACCTGTCTAAAACGTAAACATTCATTCACTATTCTAAATATGACATCTCTATCAGATGTTACGTTTCTCACATATTAACCCAGTGTTGTCATCTACTTCTGTTAAAGGTTAATTGACTGTAAACAAAATGATCTTCCGACGTCATTAAATTCCCGCCTGAAAGTTTAAGTGGCTACGCGCGTGCACTACACATATGTAAGCAACGATTGCGACATTTTCTTCACGTTACTGGGAGTTTTCTTTCGATATGCCCTCAGAGATCGCTTCACGGATGGAGGTGATGGGACAAAGAAAACATGATGCGGAAACGAAAACGCTCTGGAAAAACATTTCCAGCTTCATTGAACAAAATGAAGCGCACCCAGCTGCAAGGTTTGTATTAGCTGATGTTTGTCAAAGGTCCTGCCACAATATAACAAATAGGAAATGAAAAATAAGGAAGTATATTACAGCGCACAATTTCATCCTTAATGAAAATGTAAATCTAATCTTGACACAAATATATTCAATAAGAGAAAGAGCTAATAGGTCTGTATTTATAGGTGTGGAACTTACAGCTTTCAAAAACAATATGTCAAGCTAATGACGAAGTTTTCTGTCGCCATGTTAAAAGTTTAGATCTAACTAGTATGAGCTGGACTTATGACAGAAACGTATGTATATTGACATTAGATGCTGAGAGCTCTAATTTATGTGTGTATACTCAAACTCATTAATTGGAAATTTTAATAAGCCCTAACTACACGTGTCATAAAATCTTATTTTAATGCTTCTTTAAGTGCACATACCAACATGCATTATATATATATATATATATATATATATATATATATATATATATATATATATATATATATATATATATATATATATATATATATATATATATATATATATATATATATATATATATATATATATATATATATATATATATATATATCTATATATATATATATATATGTATATATATATATATATATATATATATATATATATATATATATACTCCCCTGTTCACAAAGTTCCGGGACTCATTTTTTTATTCGAATAAGTAGACTTACATACTATTTGGTTCTATCTCCTTCAAAGTAGTTCCCTTGTGAGTGTACACACTTATTCCAACGTTCCTGCCACTGAAGGAAGCACCTCTGGTAGTCACTTTGCGGAATAGCCCTCATCTGTCTCGTCGCGTTGGCTTGAATCTGCTCAATGTCATCGAATCAACGACCTTTCATTGTTTTCTTAAGTTGCGGGAACAAGAAAAAGTCACACGGAGCAAGATCGGGTGAGTATGGAGGATGCGGGAGCAATGGAATGTTGTGTTTCGTCAAAAATGCGTTTGTGGGGACAGACCTGTGTGCAGGTGCATTGTCATGATGAACACGCCAATTGCCTGTGCGCCACTTCTCAGGGCGATGTCTGCGCACAGCGTCGCGGAGGCGTTGCAGGACTGTTTTGTAGAATTCAGCATTGACACTCTGTCCTATAGGGACGTATTCATGATGCACCAGGCCATCAATGTCGAAAAACGCTATTAACATGGTCTTGACATTGGACATGACCTGTCGTGCCTTCTTCGGCCGAGGAGATGATTGCGTTTGCCACTGGGAGGACATTTGCTTTGTTTCCGGGTCATATCCGTACACCCAGCTTTCATCACCAGTTATTATCGAGGACATGAAATTTGCGTCGTTTTTTGCTATCTCAAGGAGGTCAGTGCAAATGGACAACCGATCGTCCTTCTGGTCCTCAGTCAGGTGGCGTGGCACGAGTTTCGCTGACACCCGTCTCATGTGCAAATATTCAGTTACGATTTTATGACACGTACCAATTGATATTCCAAGATCATCAGCAACCTCTCTGATAGTCAGACGTCGGTCAGCGCGTATCATTTCTTGCACACGTGCAACGAACTCGTCGGTGTGGGAGATGGAGGGTCTCCCTTGACGGGGGCCATCTTCAAAGGATCGGAGTCCACTTCTGAAACGGGAATACCACTCAAATGTTTTAGATCTACTTAAACAGGACTCTCCGAAAGCTGTTTGCAACATTTCGAGAGTTTCGGAACCAGTTTTTCCTAGACGAAAACAGAAATCAATACACACACGTTGTTGAATTTTGCTGTCCATATATATATATATATATATATATATATATATATATATATATATATATATATATATATATATATATATATATATATATATATATATATATATATATATATATATATATATACACTAATTGTTTTGCTAATACTTTCCGCAATCAGATATGATAAAATACCGCCAACTTTTTGTTATATTACGGGAAAGGCGCACACTGCACCATGAAATTTGAATTGAACATCACATAAAAAGCACGCAGGCCTATCAATTTGTTCCTGGTGCGATGACCGCAAATCTTGAAAAGTTTAACTAAAAAGATCCAATGAAGTTGAAAAGGAATGGAAAAAGTAATGACCACAGCACAATGAGTGCCATCATGAGGACATGCAGCAGAAAAAGAAAATCATTTTGTTGGCAGGTTACGTGCTTAGAATACATATATATATATATATATATATATATATATATATATATATATATATATATATATATATATATATATATATATATATATATATATATATATATATATATATATATATATATCTTCTTCTTCTTCTTTGATCCACTGTCACTGAGCGTCAGCTCTTGGTGACCTTGATGCCATTATATGGTACTGCGCAGTTCGTATAAGCTGTTCTGAGCTGCCATACAGTGTATTGTCTATGGATGGGTTGTGTGGTAGCAGTTGTTGTCTCAGTCCCTGAAGTGCAGGGCACTGTAGTAGGTGGCGTTCTACTGTCTCCAACGGGTTAGGGCAGTGTCTACATTTTGCTATATTTTGTGAACTTAGTCTGTTTCTGTGGCCATTTAGTGTAGAGTGACCTGTTCTCAATCTGAAGATTTCGGTTTGGTACCTTCGTTCGATATCGTTCATAGCATCTTTCTTATTTGGGGCTGTTTGGTGAATGAAGAGTCTTCTTCCTGTTTTAGCCTGTGCCCACGTGTTCAGCCAAACTTCTTTACAGTTGTTTTTGACTATTTGTTTAACTGTTAACATACTCAGTTGTTGATCAATCTGTGGCATTTTTGCTCCCTTCTTTGCCAGTCTATCAGCAACTTCATTTAATGTGATGTTTATGTGGCCAGGTATCCATTGCATGTATATTTCTATTCCGTACAAGTTCATAATTTTGTGGCATGTTTCTTGAACCTTCTGGATAGTACTGATCGAGTTGGTTTTCCAGTTTCCTATTGCCAAGAGGGCAGCCTGCGAGTCTGAGAATACTACAACATCATTTGGTTCCATTTCGTCTGATTCAAAGAGTTAAAAAATTCTAGAAAAGCCAAAAGCCAAAAGCAGAAAAGCCAAAATGGAAACCCGGAAAGAAAAATGCGAAAACCTAGACCTAAATAAAGAAGACCAACGGGCTGATCACCCGTTTGCCAGTCACTTCGATTACGGAAACAACAGCAAATGGATTGATTTGCCGTTGCCCTAAAGACGCCAATAGGCGTGATGGGAAACAATGGCAAAGAAAACCTATCTGCTGTTGCCCTAAGACGCCACTAGGCGTAATGGCCACTGACTGCTTTGACGGTCGGTGGCTAAGGACGGAAGAAGAAATAAAGAAGGGAAGAAAGCATGGAAACTCATTGACAACATGGCAGGGACATCCCAGAAGAGAAACCCAATCCCTATAAAACTTCCAAACCGTAACACAGCTACCTCCAACAGAGAGAAAGCACGAGTCCTAAATCGATTCTTTGCTGAAGTCAATAAAACATACAAAAGAGCCAATATATATATATATATATATATATATATATATATATATATATATATATATATATATATATATATATATATATATATATATATATATATATATATATATATATATTCTTTTCCCTAAAATATTTCGGGCTAACATTGTATTGCATTGTTAAAATTTTAACAATGCAATACAATATTAGCCCCAAATATTTGAGGGAATAGAATACACTCTGCACTTGGCTTCTGGCTACTTGAAAATCTGTGTCACGGCAGCAACGATAAAGAATATGCTCTATAACTAGATATTTCAACCAACAAAACATGCTGGGTTTACTCTGTTTGGGATACAATGTGCGAAATAAGAAAACCCTGCTGTCCAGCATTTAGTCATATTTTATTGAAACACGTTTAGTTACGACAACTGAAACATGCTCAGTTACGACAATTGAAAACTTAGTTACGACAATTGAAACACTCAGGAACGACTATTGAAATACTCAGTTACGACGATTGAAACACTCAGTTGCTACAACTGAAACACTTAGTTGCGATAACTGAAACACGCCTAGTTACGACAATTGAAACATTTAGTTGCGAGAACTGAAACATGCCCAGTTACGACAATTGAAACACTCAGTTATGACTAATGAAACATTCATTTACGACAACTGAAACACTCAGTTACGACAGTTGTGACGTAGGTCAGATGCAAGAAACGGCAAGCGAGCTGCAAGAGAAAATAAGAGCTACGTGGAATGTTATGTGGGGGCAAGCAAAGGTTGATCACGCCAAAAATGTGAAAGAAGAATAACATAAACAACACGGTAGAAGCTGCAGTAATTTGTGTCTCGTGTGGTTCAAAACAAATGATACGTCACAGGACACGGCGCCATTTATTGCATACAGTAAAATATTTCTCAGGAAGACAAACCCCTGCAGTGTTACATGCATCACTTTTGTTGTTGTTGCTGCTTTTTGTTTTTTTTTAAGTCACTTCCTTTTCTTTTCATCATCATCATCATTATCATCATCATCATCATAAAAAGAGGTTCGTAAAATGTTATGTGGGGGCAATCAAGATTGATGACGCCAACAATGTGAAAGAAGAATATCATCATCATCATCACCGTTTTCCTTTCCGTTCCTTACGGGGCATGGAATCACCACTGCAGAAGGAAGCCCACATCAAAGAGTCACATGATCTTGCAGCCATGGTTTCTGTAGCAATGTGTTTGACATGACGAGATTGCCAGCTGCTCTTACAAACTCATGATAGTCACATTGTACGATATGCTTGAGGGTGTCCTTCCCTTCATCTATGTTCGTCTTTTTAAAGACCTCCGTTAACTGCACGGGGCCTGTTATATTTACTCTGTTCTTTATTATTACTTTTTTCAGTTTTGTGTGTGTTTTTTTTTTTCATTTATACATTCTTCGTTCTTAAATTTCTCTATCTTACCAATAGTCACTTTCTCTCATTTTCTGATTCGTTTCATGTATTATTCTTCTATGTCTTGACAAAGAGTACAATATCTCTTTAACCAAGTATGTTACTGACACAGCGCTCACGACACCCTATACTAATTAACATCCGGGGCACATATGTGTAAACAGTCATCGCAGTTATTGATCCAGGGTAGCCAGGTACACACAAAAACCAGATAGATGTCAAAAACGTTTTTAACCGAGAGAAAGTAAATCCAGGTGTTTAGAATATGGCAAGTAACTCGAGCTCACGCAGATATTAAGAAAACACATTCCCTATCAGTCGATGCCAGTTATAAGCTCAAAAAACACATTCGTTCGTTCTGTCAGAAGTGAGTAAGTTAGAAATGTATCTGACTCGGCAATAATAATCCTCTGAAACAACTAATGACAATAATAGAAATGATCATGATGATGAAGCGAATGCTGTGCCGCGACGAGGTAGTGATTATGAGAGCAATATATATATATATATATATATATATATATATATATATATATATATATATATATATATATATATATATATATATATATATATATATATATTTCCAGGTGTAAAGAAAGCCACAGTGGAAACTGTTCCGCTGGGCTCGAATTGAGCCACAAATGAAGGCTGGGAACAGCTGGATGACCGCAGCTGAGGTTCAAAGATGTGTGCAAGAGAGACGTGAGGGCACTGGACATAAATCCAGCAACCTGGGAGGATGAAGCTGCCGATCGCACCAAGTGACTATACGGCGCCACCACAGATTGGGCGAAAAGAAGCTCTCACGGCAAGCAGGAGAAAACGTCGAAAAAACGCGAGGAAAAAAAGCAGCTGAGGCCTGTCACTGCAGGGGCGCATTCCCATAGTCAGTTATAATTGAAGGGGCTATTATATTATTGTTATAAAAAAAGCCAAATGTCGTAACTGAAAGGTATCTTCTAAACTGTATACAATAAATAAATGAGTGATATATTTGTTTTCCTCTGTAAGTGCTGGCGTAACTTAAGACTTCCACTGTTCTCCACTCTGTGCAGACGTTTCTCTACTTCATGCTCTCTCATGAAACAGAAGTGATTTCAAGATAAGACTTTATACGAGTGTTGATTTTGTGGAGACAGAAGAGATAAAACTCGATCCCAGGTTTGGGTTAAATTTGACTTAAGAGATGAGACTGGTTCCAATCTTTGGTAAATGTTGATATAGGACTAGATCCAAGTTAAACTTAATAATGATGTAAGAGATAAAACTCGATCCAAGCTCTGGTTTAATGTTGACCGAGTCCAGGTATTGGTTATTGATGATCAGAATCGATATCATTGCTATCTGGGCAAACCCATAGGTGCTTTACATAGGTGCTCAGTCTTCTTCAGCAAATGTCGAAGGGTATGAATGCTGATTGTTGCTATTGCGCGCTAGTTGTGTACACGCTGGATGCCTTCTTTTATACGTCCAACCCTGCTAGTTGTGACGTATAATGAAAAGAGAGCCTACAGTAATCTGACAGTATTTTGTAATCTCGTAGCGTTCTACGATTTGCTAGCAAAACGATGCATTTTTTCTACTTGCGTTTATTTACATAAGCGCACTTTTCGTCCCACCTCTTTTTCTGTGAACACGAGCTAACGCAATGTTTACAAACTGTCGTGACCTGCCAGTCATAACATGTAGCGAATCAGGTTTGTTTACCTAAGTCTTCTCACGCGAGTTTATCTGTCAATCATACGATACCTGACAGACCGCACGTGAATAACATAGAATCTTTTGAAGTTCTTACTCAGGGGAAGTCAGAAACCCCCTGGGCTCTTTGATCTCAGAAGCGGGCATTCGTATAGAGAAAATCTTAGAGAACCCCGTTACGGATATAAGTCTTTTGATGGCGGTCGAACGCCCGAGAAAGGCCAACCGTTTACTTTTATCTGGCGAACTCTGTTCTGATTCTCCGTTACTCACACAATAGTGCGAAAAGTAACATCATCTATAGATCAGAGAAACATAATGATATATAAACTGTGGTTTCTTACACCTGCTATCAGTTGTCACTCAGAATTTTTGGATAGTCTAAGCACGTAGTTTTAGAACCATTGTGGAAAATGTGTTAATAGCATTTGTGGGGATTTTCATTCTGATTTTTCTGGTAATAGAAATTAGTGCTTACGTGTTTAAAAGTGTTAAGCTTTTAAGCTTTTACCATTATAATTCACTTAGATTTCTAGCGTTAAAACTAGTGAAATAAATTAACGCGTAGCTATTTCATACCAGAGGTTCAGTTATAATGTTAATTTTCAATACACGCTTTCTCACACAAGAAGAGACGGTTAGCTGACTTGTTTAAATGCTATGCGCGACTGATAGTAACAGAAAAGAATTCACGTTTTATTTCATTGTGCGTATTTATTATAAGTGCTTATTATTTAATATCATACGACTAAACTATCAGACGCCGACCAATTTAATAGCTATTAAAGACAGGCGATACTTTGTGTAAGTGAGCATATAGATCATTAAATAATAATTGACATTGTACGCTGATCGTTAAGCGCGGGCAAAGGGCGGGGAGAGTTCCATCCCTCCATCCGACCTGAAAACTCAGCGCTAGCGACGGGCGATAGGGTAGGCTAAAGACACCGTGTGCCTTTTAAATTTAATCAGGACTGACGGAATGGATAAGAGATCGTCTTGACCCCGTCTGTGTGCATATATGTAGCTATATAGAATAGTAGCATTTTTCCATAAATGTTTCTTATATATTCCTAGCAGACCTGATCAAGGGCGTCCAACGGTCCTTTTGGTCTTTTCTTTTTTTACTGATTGGTTAATGTTGTCTTTTCATGGCTTGTGCGTCACCAATCTCATTGGTGAGCAAGCATTTGCCAACGATGCAGGAGAAACATTTTTTAACTTGTAAATTTAACTGGACTTACCATACCCAGCAATATTTATTCAATTTTATCAGCCCACTGGGGTGGGAACAAAATAACACTTATTCACGACTTCTGACAGTCGTATTCAAGCGAAGCATCCTTGAAATTTACGCTGTTTCAGAATCGGCGCTCTAACATAGAGTGTCCGATAGGATTATCAATCATCATCATATGTAACATTTTTAGCAACCAGAGGTTTCACAATACTGGAAATATTTTCCTCTTCGATCTTTGGGTTATTAACTTTTTTGGGTTCTTTTTTTACTACAAAGGGGGAGGGCACATTTATTCTGCTATTTCATATGTATGTAAATCTGATTTTATTTGATCTTTCTTTAGATATTTGATGTTGTCAAGTTTAAATGATAATAAACAAGAAAAGAAACTTACCTTTGTGTGTTGGTCAGACCCATACTTAATTAACCGTAGTTTTTCACGTTTGTGTGTCTTGTTGTCACATAGCTGTGTGTGTGTGTAGTTAAACTTATATTTATATGTATGAGGAGGGCAAGGTTGTCTTGTACTAAATTATAGTCGTATAGATAGGCTGGAATAGAGAAACTTACTCATTCCATAGACATATTTTGTTCCTTAACTTATCACCCGTGAAATTTATTTCTCACACCTTTTTCTCACGTATCTATCACCATCAACTCTACTCAGACGGGCGAAAAATAACTCACAACCTATCTGTACAACACTAGTTGTGGTAATTTCTAGAAAAGCTGATTTATACAAAAAGCAAAAGAACTTGCCCCCCCCCCCCCTCCCGCCCCCAAATTGTACCAGACCGAGCACCGAGGAAAAACCAAGAACCCCCAACGATAAACAGTACGTTCCCACAGTTGATTAACAACGTACCAGAAGTGATGACAAAATGTAGCCAAACAGATTCAGTGATGAAACATTACTAAATAGACTTACCCTACCATAGAAGGAGTTGGAGTGGCTAAGAGGTATAACGTCCATCTCGTATTATAAAGGTACCAGGTTCGGATTCCCAGTATTGGGTAATATAATTTATGGGAATTTTTTTTTTTAGAACAAGTGATCTTTAGGATGTCATACTCCTTCCCTGGTCTCCTGGGTAGTGAGATCGGAGGTTAAATCTTCTCGAAATAGGAGGTCCCGTGTGTAAGTTGCGCACGTTAAAAATCCCTCGTCAGTTGGAAATCGTGAAGAGTAGGCCATACGGCCGCTGCCCTGGCAAAATTAAAAAAATTAGGAAACCTACCGACTACAATAATATTTATAGAATGTGTGGTTGTCCATGTGCAATTATATAGTCCTTCAAACCAAACCAAAGCCAAAAGAATGGATCAACAGATGGAAAGGCAGCAACAACTGCAAAAAAGTGAAGGTGGAGGTATGTACATACAATTAAATAGTTAATAGGAAATTGTGACGGTATTGTCTCCCCTGCTTTGCAGTAGTGGTCCAACAGTGGCCAAAACTCAAGAGTATCTAATATGGGCTTCAAAGGTGTCTACCTTCGCACAAGATTACTCTTGGCAGAGATGTAGATAGAAGGGTAATGACACTTCTATCACACAGGGAGTCTTCACAAGATATTCAGATAAGCGAAAATCATGCTTCTTTGGCTTATCACGTTAATTCTAGAATCTGCCGACCACTTTTGTGAAGAATTAAGCAATTATTTATGTTAGCTCGTTAAGCACCCACCTTTGATTAACTCAGGGGAATTCTTATTATTCTGGAATAGCTCAGTTTAGAGTGTGTGTAGTAAATTGCCTGAGACAAACATGCAGTAACTTTAAAATGATTAAATCGAAGTTAAATTTGTAAAATTACAAATAACAAAATTTAATAATCACTTAAGTTTTAACAGTTTGAAAATATATTGAATAGTTATGGATCAAGAAAAGTTATCATCACGGTCGTGATAGGAGGTAAATTGTTACAAGAAGTTCAAGTGGCAGCATATATTGAACTTAGCTGCCAATGACGGTTCCGCTCCTTCTGATGGGTTGGTTCTTTTTACACTGCTCCCGTTCGTCGCTGGTCACGGTTGTCGGGTGTAGCTCGTTTCCCAGAAATGTCAAGGAGAGTCTACAAAGTTGGTCCTTCGGCTTAAAGCGTAGACCACTTGTTCCTTCTTGTTCCAGAGATAGTACTTTCTACTGGTACCACCAATAACTATGATAAAGTATAGAAACGAAACTCTCTTCTGAGTATTGCGTTTCCAGACACATACTTATGTGTCCCCTATCCTCTATTCTACCATCACATTTATCTCAGAATTTACCCCAGACGAGAATTAAATTTAATCCCTCGGGATAAAACTTTCTTTTACATTTAAATTGAATAGCATTCGCTTTACATTACATTTAAATGAAAAGGTTAATAGTACAGATAGAATATGTTTACATTTACATTTCCACTGATTGAAAAGTGTTCACAATATAAATTGAATATGTTTTCATTTATATTTACACTGATGTGAAAAGTTTGAAATTTTAAAGTGCATATGTTATCATCGATATTTACACTGGTTTGAAACTGTAAAAATGTACATCATTTCTTTCATCTTTCCTCCCTGCTCCATATGGAACCTGGGACTCTTTATGCGTTTAGTTCTAATTAAGAAACTAGCAATAAAGCAGTTATCAGCCCGTGCAGTGGTGGTTCATAAATCATCATTCTATACGCTGTGGTTGCCAGCCCTCAAATGACTGGGACATCCACTAGCGATTTTCACATTTTAAAATTCATATAGTAATACACACATGTATGTTAGTTAACATGTTAGTAATAAAATATAGAATGTAAAATCACAACTTACGCCAATCCTGGCTCACATACCTTTTGCTCAGATGAATAAAAGGCACTGGCAGTTGCCTTATTATACGTGTACCTGGGGTCGTTAATGTGAACTTTAATTTCTTTTCTGACTCCGTGTGTTTCCTTCAGTTTCCTCAGACAGCTGAATTGTAAGTCCTGATGAATACTCTAATAAGTTGTAACAACGAACTGTGACAAATAGAAAGAAACAAATGCCTTCTGTTGAGTACATTTGTTCTCCGCAAACTAACAGGCCCATTTCCATGCGCTCCACCCACCAATGTTAACCTCGCAGAAGAATTAAATTCTCGAGCACCCAATGTAACTCAGGGAATATGATGAAAATTCACCAATGTCCTTCTGGGTGTCAACTAGAAAATTGCGTCTGGGGTGCGTGAATAATTATCTGCCTGAATTATAATTTAAAAAAAAGGTATATAAATCTCACAAAATGATTCTATACACTTTAGGCACATGTAATGTAACCATCACTCATTACTCGTTCTTACACTCGTCTGAGTTCTGAGGTCATCTCTGCTGTCGGGTTTCCCCGCACGACTAGTCAGAAACAATCACCAGCTCTTGCAGTAGTGGTTCATGCACATACTATTTTCATATGTTGAGGTTGCCAGCCTCGTATATAACCACTTAGCAAGAAACCTATAAAATTTACATTAGTAAATAATTTGTTTACACTTACCCCAAAATTTTGGGAATGCACACTTCTCCTGACACAGATTTAGAATGGACACATCTCTGTATTAGAGCTTCGAGATTTAGGTCTGAAAATATGAGTTAATTCCTCTGACGGCTGGTGTTCTGCAAATTCCTGGCCTGGGAAAACTGTAGTTAGAATTCCTCTCTGACTTGTGATAAAATTCCCAAGTTTCCAGTCTTGTATTAAAATTGCAGGTTTACTTGTAAATTCCAAAGTTGCCCAATACTCGATTTGGTACTTATAGTTGTGGAATGATAAGTCCTATCCTTTTTCCTCTGGCTTTTTTTTCGAAGGTGCTTCGTTAACGCTGCGATGCAGTCTGTGCTGTTCTGTGTCTGATTTCTATAGTATATCTCACAATCCTTAGTTTCAAATCCCAGCTGTGTTTCCGCTGAATGTTCCAATCAATTCATTTTAGGTTCTGGCGAACTAATCAAATCTATCTAGCACTGTTTGGGTGGGGACGTTTACCCGTACTCATCCCACGCGTATTTGAAAATATTAAATTTTATATACACGCGTGGCCTCTTACAACAGTGATGTCATATCGTTACATAAGATTTCCGGCGCACCTCTGTCTATCACAATATTGTGACCATGTTTTCATGGCGTAATGTCTTCCGCCCAGATGTCTATTCCGACAGATTATCTAATTATCCCATTTATCTGCGTGCCTCCGCAAGACAGATGTCTGGTCAGACAGTGTTGTCTTCTTTCATCGTACGCACAATACAAGCGTGTGTCAACACGATCAACAGCTTTCCAATGGGGTCAAATGTTTGACCGACATGTTTCCACAGGTGGTCAGACGGATTATGCGAAAAAAATATTATCGCCGGCTGGGTCCCCAAACCTGGCGGAGCATAACAACAGTCTGGGAGTGAAGTGTGAAACAATAAGATACGAATTACTCCCGTAGCAAATACTGCCATAGGGGAGTGGCGTGTTAGAGACTTTCCCCAAATATGTCCAGCAAAAAGAGTAAAATGAATGAAAGGGCAAAATGAAACGCCAAATAACAAATGAATAATGAAAAAATATGAAGAAAAGAAGTTTGCTGCCGTAGGGCTGAAGGTGTGAGAGATCACACAAAAGGACAGGGACAGCCATTGCGTCACAACATTCCACCCACACACCTCGCCAACCAGACAAGTATTATTAACGCGGTTACCAACCACACATCATAGTAATCATTTAGTACACCAAGTAAATTTGACTACGCTCTATATGTTTTGCTAATCACCTTATCAGCAACCAAATATCACGCTAATTAGCTCTTCAACAATGTACATCCCTGGCTATCAGCCATACATCACGTTAAATCAGCTAGCCTACCAAGTACATTAGCGGAAAGGCCCAAACATCGATATAACAGTTTACTGAGCCATTAACAATTTAAACTATCGAGCACATATTTGCCAACGAAAATCAGAAGTTGAACACTAGATCCATTCACGTCTCAGTTAATAACCAGAAAGACCTCTACCCGTGCCCACTAACTATACGTCATGCTAATCAGCTAGTCAACAAATGTACATATGCGGGGCCTAATCCACCATCACGCTTTTCAGCTAGTCAGCCATATAAAGCTGTGGCTTTCAACCACACGTCGCTGTAAATGGCTAGTCAATACTTGTTCTAATCAAACATAAGATTACTTAGCTAGACGGTCACGTAACGCTGGGGATGAAAGCCCCATGTCACGCTAATCAAAGTATCAAAAGTGTGCAGCTATTTCTACTGATCACACATTACACTTATCACCACCTAGTCAACAGTTGTTCATCTGTGAGTACCAATCACATATCAGTCTAATCAGTCTACCAAGTATTTACATCTATGTCTATTAATAATGCATTACTCCGTTTAGTCAGTCAGTCAGTCATGTAACGCTGTGGCCACCACCACACGTCACACAAATCAGCTACTTAACCATGAAAATAAATGGTTACCAACTTAGCAATACACCAGTCAGCTTGTCAACACAATACATCTGTTACTACTCACCTCTGGAGCTTGAAAAGATCAAGAAGAAGGGCCTGAACTGTTAGCGCTGCCAGAGTATTCTGTTGTTTTTTTCTCTGAGCACGCCGCATGGCATTGCCTGGACGTAACTAATCAATCTCTGAATGTTCGGAAGTTAATCCAGTGTAGGATTTTCAAGAACTAAAGTCCATTCGTGCACATCCATACAGTGTCCAATCTTCAGGAGACAATAAATTCGTCAAAATATTTTAGCAAGCATAGATACTTAACGCACTCTGCAAAATATTTGTTTGACATTACAATGATACAGAAATGATAGCAGTAGCTAAACAAACGTCGAAGAATTGAAATTATTAAGGTTGACTGCTGTCAGCTAAGTGTTGCTAACACATGTACATAATTGCTTGATCAAATGTTCAAATACATTCTGTACGCAAAGAAATATATGTCTGTTTTCTTGCTGTCTGAAACACATAACAGACTTTTTGTCACAAGCCATAATACGTACACATTTCACTGCCACTTTCAATGAATCGCCTTAAATTTGCTGTTAGAAAAATGATTTATCCGTACGTAGATTGAATGTGAATTCTTCCGAAGCTTTTATTTGTGTTACCGCAAAATGCTAGATTTAACTAATTCATGGTTTTATAAGAAACAGAAAAAGCAATCAAAATATAGTTATATATTCTTTTCATATAACAGAAAATTGCTTATGATTTGCTGTATTTTCCATGACATAACATTTACACATGTCTCTAATGCCTCCATATGATTTACATAGGCCTTCGTGTGTTCTTGTGTTACAGTCAGTCATAATTGTTGATTGTTCTAGCCTTAGATGTGCCCTTGTAGCTATAGCTGGATTTTATTGTTAGCTACACTAATACACAATGTGTAAATAATTATTAGACAAACATAAAGGTATGTTTTCAGGCACTCGTAAGAAATAAAGAAGTAGAAAACTAGACAAAGAAAAACAACAGACGTGAGTGGCTTACCCAGGACTCGAACCCAGGACCTTCCGTGCGACAACCCCGCCTAGCTATGCAAGCGAATCGCACTATCCTCCCTGCCATCTAGGCATCACTAAAAATGATGCTTCGATGACGGGTCATTAGTGCGAACCGCAAGACATAATACCGGAAATTTTCCAAGGGCAGTCCAGCCTATTAATGATGCAATCACTTATGTTGTTCCTATCTTCATTGCACACGGACAACGACATCAGTGCACCGATCTACTCCCTTAGATCACACAAGGAGGATCTCAGCGCAGTGCACCAACTCCGTAGCACTGGCGAGAATCCCAATGTGTTTGTATAATGTATAGGAATCACACATTCTATAAATATTTTTGTGGTGGGTAGGTTTCCTAATTTGTAAATTCCATCGTGGTCGATATTTACGTTCTTCGATATCTGTAATGAATACAAGTACTGGCTTCAAGACCATGTTGTGACTGAAGTTAGTGATAATTCTTGGTTCTGTGTATTCTCGATTCAGTTGTTTGTGATAACACATGGTAAGAGGTGAGGAATAAAACTTTGAAGAGATCTACTAGATAACGGCTTTATTTAATTCCCGTAGTGCTACAACGTGTCTTTTAAAACATGTGGGGAAGAGAAGGAGAAGCCTCAGGATTGAGAAGTTTCCGGAAATATCTCAACTTGGTCTAGGACCAGGTTTCAGTAACACTATCATTAAACCAGTTCAATTTAATCGGCCCATTAAAGCTATTCACTGGCACGCACCAACATCTAATATATCGCACCTGGAGCTTCGTTTAAGGTGAATGTGACATGAAGCATATTTCCGCCGTCTGTGTAATGCATGAAGGTGAATCTACTTCAAAGAATAATATCTCCTAACGTCTTTAAAAAAGATTGTTGAGTATCTTACCGTTTCTTTATTTACATACTTATGTAAAGCTTGCTAACATTGTTATCTAAAGTGGAATGAGCAAGATATTGATCGCGGTCTACCGATCTACCGTTTGATTTATAAGTTTTTCACCTGATGCTACTTCTTTAACTAAATATTAGACAAACATAAAGGTATGTTTTCAGGCACTCGTAAGAAATATAAAGAAGTAGAAGACTAGACAACAGAAAAACAACAGACGTGAGTGGCTTCTTTAACTAACTCTTTTGTTTTTAAAGGTGTAATATTTTTCATAAAGAAATTGGAGAACTTGTTGAAGCGATGCAGTGTAAATCATCGTCATTTCAAGTCTTTGTTATTACATTCGTTTAAGATTACACTGACAGAACAGAAAATGTGAGAATTTAACAAACCAGTAAAGTGACTTGTCAGCACTTCCACATTTCACCGATGATGAATAGATAATAGATAGAGAGAATACCCTAGAGGCATATCTCTCTGAGGTGAATAAAGGATAAATAAATGTTCTATTAGTCTTTTTTGGAATTTCTCCTGAAATAAGTAGGATACAAGAGGATTCTTAACGAATAAGCTTAATGACGATAAAAGCGAAGGTAACCACTACTAGCTGTAGATGATTGAAATAGCCAGAGAAACGTTATTATCCCTACCACCATCCTCAATAATGTAAAGAGAAATAAAAAAAGCTGATAGCCTCCACTTGACAGTGATGTCAAGTACAAATAAGTATGCCATGGATAACACTGAATTATTAAAACTCCAAATCTTGTATAGAATTCATGTAAGTATTTATATCCTTGTAGTTATTACAAAGCAATCACAGGTAACAGTAATATAACAGCTAAAAACTACATGTAACTAGAAGACCGGATGAAATTCCTGTAGATTGTTAAGTCCGTTTTCAAAGAAAATGTTCTCTCTTAGGTTTGCCTCATAACAGGCAGTATATTTATTACCGACGTTGAAGCTACTCTTTATGAACTTAGCTCTGGTTACTCTTGGTAACACTCTTATAATGAAGGTGTTTCTAATATTTAATTTAAAAAAGGAGGCTAGTAGACTTTATAACACTTATTAATAATTTTCTTCTTCAGTATTGGTGATTGCTTTTGTGCTAAATGTGCAAAATACTGTTTTTTTTTTCATTTCTTCTATTTGTTAATTGCCAGTTGAATCATATATTTTTTTCTTTACCCATAATTTTGTAACCAAAATGCAAAGTTTTTTACAGTTATATTACTTCAACTTCGTCTAGACTATTAGAGCATCACTACAGAATGACATGAGCACACACTTTCATGCTGATTGTGTTTAATACCGTCATATGCACTTAATCAATTCCATCAGATATGAGAATTTAAAAAAAGAGTGATCTGTTATGAAGAAGCAATAGTGAAAAAGATAAAAAATAAATTTATAAAGCCACTTTGTGTCTTCAGTCCTGCAGACTAGAGGTGGGCAAATAGAGACACTTAGCTGTGTCGAGACATTCGAAACAGTGGGTTAAACTGTGTCGACGCACTGTTTCGAAACAACGGCACAGCGGCTCTTTTGCCCGTATCGGGGAGAAAGAAGTCTCTTATAGACAGTACCAGGGCGAGTATATGTAGTGGATTTGATGGTATTGTATGATTGTGATATTACCTAGTGTGATGCATGAGGTCAGCTGTGAAGGCTCCTGAGATAAATGTAGCTGTGAATTTACAGAAGGCCCTTCTTGCTACCACTACGACCTCACACCTATCTTTTTTTTTTTTATGAATGTGGCTACGTTAAAATTCTAGGGTACTGATATGTAATGTGTTGTGGTAGTTTACATACACACACACAGATATTTAATAAGTCTAATAATATTAATAAAATGTTATAACACACTGAACTAACTCAAGCTGTGTAAAATTTTGATAGTAAATATTCTTTAAGTTTATTTGTTCTGAACCAAAGTTTTATTTTGGTCAGAACATATGAAAGGTTTTGAAATTAGGAATGAAATGCATGAATATATGGCATAATAAATGAAAGGTGTGTACATATGTATTTTACAAGACTAGTTAATATTACTACTGTTTATAGTTGTAATTTATCTGGGAGAACGATTAATGGATGTGCTGTTGGGGTGGCCTCATCACTCCCTGTCTATGGCGACTAAACATTGTCCATTTATTGATGGGAATATAGTTGGTGTGTTAGAAAATAAGTTGAGTTGGTGAATGTCCAGCAGGCCAGACGCTCACGTATCTTGAATGAGTAGTTCTGGTGCGGGGTCAGATCTCTCTGACCATACAGCACATCTTACCAAGTTGGTTTCACATAGGATAAGTTCCCCCAGACTACATATTCTGAAATATGTTCATTAGCTTCTTGCCATAGAATAGGATAGGTGATATGTTCCACTGATCTCAACACTTGATCCGCCCTTCATAATCCTTGCTGGAGTTTATGTATTTTGTTTGTCTCTAGACCCTGAACTGGGGCGGGGGGTCTAGAGCGAATCCTTACTTGTTGTAAGGGATAGATTTTGATATGGCAGTATCAAATCACTCGAAACATTAAACAAATATTAAAATATACAAAGAAATACTTTCAGTCTTACCAGAATTATGAATAGAGGACACAGTTATATGCTAGCAAAACTCAGCTGAGCTGCCGGCTCTAGTATGGCGTCCCTCTAAATATTTCAATTAGCTTCTGGGAAATACACCACTGAATTATTTACTGTGTCTACTACTGGACAACTTATGATGAATGGCAAAAATGCGCGTCTGAGCGCCAATAATATGTTTATCTGTGGCCAATCACCGCCTTTTTTCCTTTTCAAATTCAAACCTCCTACCAAAAGTCAATTCAGTCATACCTCAGTCAAGTATGTATTATTGCCTGTTGGTCCGTCTGTCTCTACTTGCGTTTCACAAAAAAACACACTTGTTTTTTGAACCAACTCTGCCGTCCCCTACACAATTTTGCCTTTAAAGTTATTTTTAGCCACAATTCTCCACCAATTCCCCTTCTCTTTCCTTCCAACTAGATTTTAGCACTTGAGTCTCAAGGCCGCAGTTTTTGAAAATTAGTGACATTTTTTGTCTCAATGCAGTCACTCGCTGATATGAACAACACAGTCTTTTGTCAATATCTTTCTTATTATCTATCCGTCTGTATAAATGAAAGCATATTATTTCACTGCTCAAGATGGGCCATCAGGCCAGCTAGGTTTTATATTCCTAACATTATTATTAAGAAAAAGTTACTTTTCAAGGTTAGTTGGTTTTTTGAAATATTTTCGAGCATCTTCTGTAATGCGTTTGCCGCTGAATTCAAATAAACGGACTAAGTTATCGCAAAAGCGTCCAAGAAATGACTGGTGCGTATAATAGCTAAGGTCTCTTTTGTCGATTTCTTTACCTTGTGTCAACTTGGGGACGTGAATTTTTTTCCTTTCCCCACCAATTGCGTCTTTCTAGCCTTGCTAGTTTCAAGCACGTGTTCAGTCATATTTTTTCCTTTTGATCTCCGTTCTCATCACGTCCCAAGGGTAAACGTTTTGCCTTCACGTCTAACAAGTTAGTTTCCATGGCGGGTGGTGACCCGCGGCGTGGGCGATCATGTCGTCTAGTAGCTTACGCATTATTTTTATCCCTACATTTTATCTTTGGAGATATTTTAACGTTGTATCACGGTTAATTTTATCACACATCTCCCCACTTGAAAACATGCCTACGGCAAGTTCCAAAACCAGTGATACACATAGATAAAATTACTCCTCACGCCTGCCACTACTCTAATTTTGATCACAGGGGTGCCGACTGAGGAAATCTGCACCGACATTCAATTTGCCTGGGATATATTGGATACTAAACTGATAAGGTTGAAGCAATAAAGACCACCTCAGCAATCTTGCGTTTTCATGCTTAGCCTGAGATAAGAATACGAGGGGCTGATGATCCGTCTGGACCACAAAAGTCCTACCATACAGATAGATTTGAAACTTCTTTATTGCCCAGATTAACGCTAAACATTCTTTTTCGCTTGTGGAATATCCTTGTTCCGCCTTATTCAATTTGCGGCTTGCATAAGCGACTGTGTTCAATTCCCCATCAGGTGAAGATGATCTTTGCAACAAAGCCGTCCCGAATCCTACATTACTTGCATCTGTTCTTACGACAAAGTCCTGTGTCAAATCAGGCAGTTTGAGAATAGGCTTGCTAGTGAGTTTTTCCTTTAAGTCTTGGAACGCTAATTCACTTTGCGCAGTCCAAATAATTTTATCTGGAAGTCCCTTGCGAGTCAGATCAGTCAGAGGAGCACAAATAGAGTTAAAATCTTTGATGTATTTTTGATAAAATCCGCATAACGACACGAATGATCGCACGTCCTTTTTTGTTTGTGGTCTAGGTGCTCTCTGCAGTTTTTCCAAGTTCTTGGGATCAGGGGTCATGTTACCCTGATATACAGTGTGTCCCAAGAATTCCAACTCTTTGCATCCAATACAACATTTTGTTGGCCTAGCAGTTAAGTTCGCCTCCCTAAGCCTATTAAGTAACATTTTTAGAGAGTCAATGTGTTCTTCAAATGTCTCTGTGGCGACGAGAATATCATCCATGAAATTCGTGATACATGGGTTATTCAGGGGATCCAACAATTTGCGCATCATCCTTGAAAATACACTCGGAGCATTTTTCAGTCCGAATGGTAGCATGTTGAATTCATAATGTCCATCTGATGTGCTAAATGCTAAATAAGGTCTCACTTCAGGCTTCACTGGAATCTGGTAATAGCCTTTACTAAGATCCACCTTTGAAAAGTATTTTGCCTTGTTTAATCTGGCAAATAACTGTTTTGTGTCTGGTGTCCTTCTGTGACAGCATTCAGTTTCCTGTAATCTATGCACAGTCTGTGTTCCCCAGACGGTTTTCTCAACAAAACTACACTTGAACTAAAAGATGATTCACTGTGTGAAATAATCCCCTCCTTCAACAAATAATCTATTTCTTCCTTCAATGCCTTCTCCTTCGCGAACGGAATAGAATAGGCTCTCATACAGATTGGGTTTGAGTCTACCAGTTTCATGTCATACTGTAGCAAATTTGTATGGCCTGGTTTATCTGTTAATACATCTGTATGTTCCTCCAGAACCTGTTGAACTCTCTCCCTCTGATTTTTAGTCAGGTGCTTACTGACTTTTACCTGTGCTGCTGTTTCACAACGATGTAATGGGTATTCATGTGAGGTGAGTGGTTCCTTTTGCATTTGAGTTGCGATAGCTAAGGTCAGTAAGGGGGTGCTTCCCTGGAGTGGTCTGTCCAGATACTTCTTTAACAGGTTTACATGATAAACTTTCTCCTTCCCCTTTTTGTCAATTTTATAGTTTGTTCTAGACACCTTCTCTAGAACCGTATATGGACCTTGCCATCCAATTTGTAATTTATTCTGGCTGCCGGGTAGTAGAAGCAGCACCTTCTCTCCCACAGCTAGTTCTCTGTCCTTTGCCTTCCTATTAAAATATGCTGCAAGTTTCTTCCTGGCTTGTTTCAAATTATCATTTGCCAGTTTCCATCCAGCTTTCAAACGAGTGGTCAGTTCGTTCACATATTGATAAGATGAGGTAACAGTCTCTTCCGCCTTCTCATCTGTCCAGGTCCTTAATAGTGCTTCTAGTGGACCTTTTATTGGCCTCCCAAATAGCAGAGTTGCGGGAGCCATCCCTGTTGAACTATGTGGTACCTCCCGATACGCAAACAATGCGGCGGGCAGGAATTGATCCCACAGATCCGGTTTTTCGTGTGCCAGCTTTCTCAGGATAGAAATGAGAGTCCCATTGAACCTCTCTACCTGGCCGTTCCCTTGCGGATGGTACGGACTACAATGAAAGTGTCTGGCTTGAAATAGCTTAAAAACTTCTTCCGTTAGTTTCCCCTTGAACTGAGAGCCATTATCCGTCAAGATTTGATGCGGGAATCCTAATCGGGTGAATATTGTAAGTAGTGCCTCTGCTTCATGTTTTGAATCAATTGATGGCAGGGCTACCGCCTCTCCCCACATAGAACAAGTGTCCACCAGAGTAAGGATGTAACTGTTCCTCCTCTTGGTCCGAGTGAGAGGTCCCACAATATCCACTGCAACCCTCTCAAAAGGTGTTCCCACTATGGGCATTTCCCCTAGAGTTGCAGGAGCAGTCCAGTGCTTTGGAGCTACCCTTTGACATTCTGGGCAGGATTTGACAGATCTTTTTATATCCTCCGTTATCCCTGGCCAGAAGTAATGACAAGCTATACGCTGTCCTGTGGCGCTGATCCCCATGTGACCACTGAAGGGAATCGCATGCCCGAGTTCCATCACTTTATCCCTATATGAAGTGGGAAGAACCAGCTGGTTGTGACCATTTGTTCCAGTTCCGGCCTTCCTGTATAATAGTTTGTTCTTCATAAAATATTCCCCCTTGCTCGGAGGTGTGTGGCATTTGGGCAATTTTTTAAAACATGGCTTGAGTGTCCTATCCTCAGCCTGCGCCTTCCTCATCTCCTCTGGATGAGCATTTATAGGTTCACCTTCTTCCTCCTTCTTCTGTGACCTGGTCTGCACTGTCGCCATGATCACAGGTCTCTCGGGATTCCCCAAGAAGACGTATCTACACCCCAATATCAGAGGGTAGATTGGTTCATCTATCACTGCTGCTCTGATTTCTCCTTCCACATAGCGAGTTTTCACCGTTATCCTTGCGATGGGAAGTGTCATGAGTGGTATGTCCTTAGTTGCCCCTTGTATTTCCACTGTTTCTGTGGTATACTGACTTGGGTCCACTAGGCTAGACTTCACAACTGAATCATAATCCAAACCTGTATCATAAAGGCACCTTATGGTGACCCCATTACAAATAACATCCTCACAAACTAGGGGGGGATAAGGTTCCTGCTGTCCATTAGGATTAACCTTTAATCTTTGAGTCCCCGACTTCATTGCAGCAATGTTTGAAGGTTTCCTTCTACAAAATTCGGTGTTATGGTTATCTTTCTTGCACCATTTACACCATCTTTTTTTTTGGTTCAACGGTTTTCTTTCATTGGATTTTTGGTCATTGAACTGTGAGTTTCTGTCTCGATAGTCATTTCTTGGCCGTTCAAAGTTTGTCCTACCTTTATTACCCTGTTCTCTATTATCAAATTTATTAAATTGCTGTGGAGCTTTAAAATAGTCTAAGTGCTTCTTTTTAGCACCACTTACCTCTGCCTGGGCTGCCTGATACCTCTCAGCGACATTTAAAACCTCCCCCAACTTCTCTGCACCTTGTTCCATGAGAAATTTTCTCATGTCTGGAGCCATGGACTCTCTCAATTGCTCTATCATGATCATCTCCCCAGAGCCGTCCATTTCTCCAAATAGGTTTCCAGTCTGGCAGAGAATTGGTGGTATGTCTCCCCAGACAACAGTTTGGCATTTCTAAATTTCTTACGATAAAATTCACCATTTTTTTCGTGTCTTAATAACAAAGCCTGCTTTAACATGTCATAATTGTCTTGGTCTTCTCTGTTCATTTTTGCGAAGACTTCATAAGAAGTACCTCTCAGTCCCTGTGATAACTTTAAACTCCACCTTTCTCTCTCTAACCCATATGTAGTAGCTAATAACTCAAAACGTCCGAGGTACCCCTCTATGTCATCGTCTTTCTCAACAAAATGGTCTAAATGAAACCCCATAGCTGATGTTGAGGCTCCCAGACTGGGCGTAGCACCTGAGGCAAAAGGGCTGGCACCATTTTCAGGAGCCTGGCCTTGTAGCTCCAGCTCCCTTAGTCGTAATTCGTGCTCCCTTTGCAACCTTCTATCTTCTGCCTCTCTTTCGGCAGTCAATCCTTTTTCTTCTGCTTCCCTTTGCTGTCGTTTTTCTTCTGCCTCTAAGGCTTTAGCCTCCCTGTCAGCCTCAATTTGTAACCTCTTCTCTTCAGCTAATCTTTCAGACTCTAATTTTCTTTCAGCCTTTTTTTCTAATCTTCTTTCTTCCCGTTCAATATACTTATCACATTCAGCCGTTACATATTGAATTAAAACCTGACTATCCATTCCCATATCCTTTGCCGTTAGCACAGCAGCTGATCTGAATTTGGCTAGCTCCGCCATACTTTTTAGACAATTTAGCAATGAGCAAGATAAATCTCTAACCACTAAAGTAATTCTAATTACTATAGTCTAAAGTAATTCTAATTAGCCAGTTAACTAATTAATTACCACTGGCTGTGAAGATTCACCAACTTTTATTTTCGTTTTTAATTTTAAGGGACACTTTTAATTTTTATAATTTGTTCCCCTAATTTAATTCTCCCACCAGGAGATCCTAATATTACTGTTGAGCTAATGATCCCGGGACAAGAGACCCCAATGTATGTAGTGGATTTGATGGTATTGTATGATTGTGATATTACCTAGTGTGATGCATGAGGTCAGCTGTGAAGGCTCCTGAGATAAATGTAGTTGTGAATTTACAGAAGGCCCTTCTTGCTACCACTACGACCTCACACCTATCTTTTTTTTTTAATGAATGTGGCTACGTTAAAATTCTAGGGTACTGATATGTAATGTGTTGTGGTAGTTTACATACACACACACAGATATTTAATAAGTCTAATAATATTAATAAAATGTTATAACACACTGAACTAACTCAAGCTGTGTAAAATTTTGATAGTAAATTTTCTTTAAGTTTATTTGTTCTGAACCAAGGTTTTATTTTGGTCAGAACATATGAAAGGTTTTGAAATTAGGAATGAAATGCATGAATATATGGCATAATAAATGAAAGGTGTGTACATATGTATTTTACAAGACTAGTTAATATTACTACTGTTTATAGTTGTAATTTATCTGGGAGAACGATTAATGGATGTGCTGTTGGGGTGGCCTCATCACTCCCTGTCTATGGCGACTAAACATTGTCCATTTATTGATGGGAATATAGTTGGTGTGTTAGAAAATAAGTTGAGTTGGTGAATGTCCAGCAGGCCAGACGCTCACGTATCTTGAATGAGTAGTTCTGGTGCTGGAATCTGGTGGCCCCACCTCTCCGTGCTTGGGGGCAATATAAGGATGCTCTGCCAAAATATAAGACTGCACGGTCCCACTCTTGTATTATTCAACACATCATTTGACACCACATTGGTGCCAAATAAAAAACTCACAGTTCTGAAATAAAAGTATTGGTCATGTGTCAGAATTCCATCCTCTAAACCATTTCTGCACACAACTCTACACACAACAACACCACATAGACGGGGTCAGATCTCTCTGACCATACAGCACATCTTACCAAGTTGGTTTCACATAGGATAAGTTCCCCCAGACTACATATTCTGAAATATGTTCATTAGCTTCTTGCCATAGAATAGGATAGGTGATATGTTCCACTGATCTCAACACTTGATCCGCCCTTCATAATCCTTGCTGGAGTTTATGTATTTTGTTTGTCTCTAGACCCTGAACTGGGGCGGGGGGTCTAGAGCGAATCCTTACTTGTTGTAAGGGATAGATTTTGATATGGCAGTATCAAATCACTCGAAACATTAAACAAATATTAAAATATACAAAGAAATACTTTCAGTCTTACCAGAATTATGAATAGAGGACACAGTTATATGCTAGCAAAACTCAGCTGAGCTGCCGGCTCTAGTATGGCGTCCCTCTAAATATTTCAATTAGCTTCTGGGAAATACACCACTGAATTATTTACTGTGTCTACTACTGGACAACTTATGATGAATGGCAAAAATGCGCGTCTGAGCGCCAATAATATGTTTATCTGTGGCCAATCACCGCCTTTTTCCTTTTCAAATTCAAACCTCCTACCAAAAGTCAATTCAGTCATACCTCAGTCAAGTATGTATTATTGCCTGTTGGTCCGTCTGTCTCTACTTGCGTTTCACAAAAAAAACACACTTGTTTTTTGAACCAACTCTGCCGTCCCCTACACAATTTTGCCTTTAAAGTTATTTTTAGCCACAATTCTCCACCAATTCCCCTTCTCTTTCCTTCCAACTAGATTTTAGCACTTGAGTCTCAAGGCCGCAGTTTTTGAAAATTAGGGACATTTTTTGTCTCAATGCAGTCGCTCGCTGATATGAACAACACAGTCTTTTGTCAATATCTTTCTTATTATCTATCCGTCTGTATAAATGAAAGCATATTATTTCACTGCTCAAGATGGGCCATCAGGCCAGCTAGGTTTTATATTCCTAACATTATTATTAAGAAAAAGTTACTTTTCAAGGTTAGTTGGTTTTTTGAAATATTTTCGAGCATCTTCTGTAATGCGTTTGCCGCTGAATTCAAATAAACGGACTAAGTTATCGCAAAAGCGTCCAAGAAATGACTGTTGCGTATAATAGCTAAGGTCCCTTTTGTCGATTTCTTTACCTTGTGTCAACTTGGGGACGTGAATTTTTTTCCTTTCCCCACCAATTGCGTCTTTCTAGCCTTGCTAGTTTCAAGCACGTGTTCAGTCATATTTTTTCCTTTTGATCTCCGTTCTCATCACGTCCCAAGGGTAAACGTTTTGCCTTCACGTCTAACAAGTTAAATTCCATGGCGGGTGGTGACCCGCGGCGTGGGCGATCATGTCGTCTAGTAGCTTACGCATTATTTTTATCCCTACATTTTATCTTTGGAGATATTTTAACGTTGTATCACGGTTAATTTTATCACAGTATACATGAACTGTGAGAGACAATTTCCTCTGTTTTTAACTGTCGTGTGTGAAAATCTATGGTATTTCATGTGACCACAATTCAATATTTTTACACAAGTCTTCATTATGATGTAATAAAACGTAGATATGATGATAGCTGCAGTATATGGGAAAATAATAAAAAAAAAAACAATAATAATAACAGTAATAATAACACATGATATGAAACTAGAGTAAGCTAGTTTTGGTAGACAATGATTCAAATCCACACCGAGTACACATATCAGCAGAGCTAATAAAGTGTCCATTACATTTATACGAACAAACGTACACTTTCAACTTTAACATAGCGCCTAAAACATTGACAACTGCAGCACTGACACAATTTCCAGTGTCTATAACTTCTCAGCAAAAATAATATCACTTGTAAAATCAAGTCATCATAACACATCCCTGAAAAATATGACATGTTTGATATTCCATACTAATGTTCCGAACGGTTTATTTGAGGCAGACACGAACTGAAACTGTGTCCATGTATCGAATCTGTCGGACTGTCGGTGCTGTTTCGAAGCATTGTTTGATACACACACACAGTAGCTATCTCTACTCTGCAAAACAGCGAGGCACACAGGAACCGACTGTATCGACACGGCAAGAAGGCTCTGTATCGAAGCGTTCGGGTACGATACTGTATCGAAGCATTGTTTCGAAACTTACACACAGTAGCCATCTCTACTGCAGACATCTGAGTCTGCACATCAATTGTTTGGCGTCTAATCGCAAAGAATCTAGAAAGTATACGTCCGGATAGCAGAAATTGCATTATGGGAATCACAGACTTCTTAAGTTACAAGGTAGGAAATCCGCGCCCTCGTTTGCATACGTCGGTGGCGACAACATTTTATTAATCTGTTTATCAAATTCGAACAATCACACGTTGATTCATCAAGATGTCCAATTCACATACTCACACGATGATTCGTCTCTCTCTCTCTTTCTCTCTCTCTCTCTCTCTCTCTCTCTCTCTCTCTATATATATATATATATATATATATATATATATATATATATATATATATATATATATATATATACTTACTTACTTAGTCGTTCGTCTTCTACCGTGAGGTGGAGAGGTAAGAGAGAGCGCCATACTATTCTATCGGCTGTCTTCCTCCTGGCTTGGTTCCATTCTAGTCCTCGGTCCTTCACAGATTGTCTAATGTTGTCCTCCCAGCGGACTTTTGGTCGTACTGGAGGTCTGGATCCCTGGCTCTTAGTTTCCCATGCTTGCCGTGGTAGCCGATCTTCTCCCATTCTGCAGACATGGCCAAACCATCTCAGTTGGGACTGTCCTACTTTGGTCTGCAGGGGTTGGGTTTTTAGGCCTTGACGTATCGTCTGCTTGCGGACCATGTCTCTTCTTGTTATTTCAACCACCTTCCTCAGATACCTCATTTCTGAAGTTTGGATTTGGCTTTTGTGGGTTGTAGTCATTGCCCATGACTCGCATCCATACATCAAGACTGGGACATAGGTGGCGCGGTATACAGCCATCTTCGTCTTCTTACCAACTTCTCTTTTACTGAGGAATCCTCGATTTATGGCTTGAAAAAGTCTCCCAGCTGCTGCTCTTCTTTTGATGCCTCCCTTCCGGTCAATGACAGCGCCAAGGTATTTAAAGTGGTCGACCTGCTCCAGGACCTATTCTCCAAGCTTAATCTGATTGTCGTAGATTTTTGATAGGGGAATTAAGACATAGATTGGTCCCTTCTGAATAGAAATAGAACAGATGATAGCTCAGTGAGAGGTAATGTAAAGAAAATAGATTTTCACGAGTGAGATGGTGGAAACTAATTAGAATCTGTCCCTGAAATAGAGAATTCTCTCTCTTTCAGCCTATCTCTACAACAGAAAGTATTTGTCAGACAGATTAATAGAATATATATTAATATATATATATATATATATATATATATATATATATATATATATATATATATATATATATATATATATATATATATATAGCACCACTCACATACGCACACACGTAAGTGACGACAGTTAGACGCACAGACGTGAAAAACTATAACAATGGAATATAGATATTTTGGAACGAGCTGACCGACACACGTGAAAAAAGTTTATGTAAATTTTATTATCATAAAGAAAATTTTCCACAACAAATAAGTTTGCTTATCAAGCACATATAAATACACATAGGTTAATGAATTACTAAAAGAATAATAGACCCATAGGTGTAATCCTTTCCTCCTCTGTTTAGCCCACGATCCCGTTAGAAGAAAAGTTATAGCCCCAAAGAGTCACAGATTTATACGCTGTGGTCTAGGATTTCCCTCTACAGTTAAGAACAGAGTTGATATATTAATCTATCCTAAGAGGAAATCAACATTTACAACACAAATTGCATAAAGAAATTTCAAAGTGGGTGCATGAATATAAAAAAAAAATGAAAGAATCACTCGTTCTGCTTTCTCTCTGTTCATTCAGCCGGGGCCCCTGACATACTTTGTTACCTACAAACGTGATGTTTCTCGCTGTCTGGCGCAAACTTCAGAACACTTCTCTACAGTGAATCTGTATTCTTTTGATAAAGAGAATCCCAGTTCTGCAGATACAGGTTTCTTCCAATGTTCCAGGGAGCATTCGCTTCACAACTATATTTTAAGATTACTGTTAATGTCACTTGAATCAGTTCAGGAAAGAAATTATAAACTGGCTCACAGTGTCAGAATCACGAGGTTTCCACTACTTAGGAAAATGACAGGTTGGTAAACTTCTCTCAAATGTAAAATTCTTGGTCACACCACAATTAGTCAAAAAACGTCGGAAATGTTACTGTTTGCAATTTCTCTCGCCACAGGGTCCGAATGTACAATGAGATTGTTGGGAAGAATTACAATCTGGCTCGATAGGCCCAGTTATTGCATTTAGTATTAAAGTTCGTGAGATGAGTACTCTGTCTTTTTCTGGATGCATACACAATGCCAGACAGGCTGTAACTTGGAAACTCACTAATTTAAATTACAAAAATGTTTCTTCTAGGTTCTTCTCAGATACTGAAACCGCTGGTAGATGTTGGGCTTTACCCAG
Organism: Oreohelix idahoensis; assembly: GCA_024509875.1. Lineage (NCBI taxonomy): Eukaryota > Metazoa > Mollusca > Gastropoda > Stylommatophora > Oreohelicidae > Oreohelix > Oreohelix idahoensis. The sequence continues at coordinate 73,615 of JAMPIV010004558.1, forward strand.
AATACTGTATAAAGGAAAAGAAACATACAGAATACTTAAACATAATATTATACACATCCTATCCTACCCTCGCGTAAAACATAATATTCACTTCGGTTATTAACTTTAAGTTAGAGACTATAAGCTTAGCGCTTGTCTCATCGTTTAAACTTCCGTGAAATAAATTATAGTCATTAAAAGAATCAATCATCATGAATTAGAAATACGTAAGTATCTCATCAATACTCAATGATGAATCAGTGCATTAATTTAGATGGTAAAACTATTCTCTGACTGGTTACTAGCAATTAAATTAAATTTATTAATAGCCGAATGAGTTTAGATAGAAATATAATTTATTTGCTATCCACTGTAACACAGTAAACTTTAGAGAATTATCATTTAATCACTCTGCACAGAAATTAAACTATGTAAAATGAAATAGGCGATCTACCACTAAAATCATTCAACACTACTATATATATATATATATATATATATATATATATATATATATATATATATATATATATATATATATATATATATATATATATATATACCATTAGCGCAGAAGTAAAACGATCTCCAATCGACCAACTAAATGATGCTTCTATTAACACAGATCTTAGGAATCGAAAGCTAGATGGTTCTAGTCTTTCTGGCTGTACTGGATGAATTAAGTTAGAAGTTTGGAGTATATATATCTCCGAAATCAGGGGAAGGTTACGTCTATAACCCGACCCGACTCATTTGCCAGATGTTAGCACCTACGTCCAAATTTACATATTTCCTTGCTCATTCTACGAATGAAACGAATTCTACACACCCTTAGCGAAACCAGACTTAACACCTACAGTACATTCTCTCGATCTGATCAGACATCAGCAATAAAACTCACAGTGTGCGTTTTACACGTTCTGCTTCATATGGCCGTTCCCAGCGATCAATGTCTTTCATCTCAAATCTTTCACCGAGAATAATTAACTATAGGCGGACAGATCAGAGAAAAATAATAGACGATAGTCTTACTTCTTATCCCTGTCGAGAACGAATTAACACGATTCGGTCTCATCAAAGAACTTAGCTTAACAGCAATAAAATGCGTTGCTAAATTAGAAAGGAAAAGACAAAGGTATGAATGGGAGAGTATATCTTAACAATCGAGCGTATGCGAAAAAAGAAGAGAAAAAGAGCGAAAGAAAGGTAAAAGACAAGTGCAGAATAAAGAATAAATATCTGAAATTTATTAATCATAATATCTCTGCCACACTGATGTCTTCTTTTTCTCTTTGATATCACCATGGTTTTTGTTTTCGAGCTGCTTATGATCATCCCTCTCTTCTCCAGCTTTTCCTTCCAGACTTGCAGGTTGGACTGAAGATGTGCCTCTGATTTAGCATACGATAAACCCGAAACTGAAGTCGCTGGTGGTACCCCTGTGAGAATCAGAATAAACAACTATTCCATCTGTCATAGGATGGATTTGGGGCGACCCCTTCTCGATGTCTCTGTCACTACGGGAGTAATCAGTTACATTTGTTGTACTGACTATTGCATGCTTTTCCAGGGTCGGCACCTCTTTCTGTCTCTGCTATTAACAGTTGGACCACTACTGCAAAGCAGGGGAGGCAATCCTATGACACCATCTGCCACCTGTAATACTCACAAGGCACAGAAAACGTTACAGGAACACAGTTATAAGTCCTAGTCGTGCATGTACACATATAGATATTCTCGTATGTTCTGAAATTGTTTCGGAGCTAAAGTTAAGCCTTGCTGATATTTTTGCTAGATTTGTAGCACAACCGTTCCTTCATGTCATGAGAACTGCCCTACATCTTTTTTTCTGTGTTCTATTTTGTCATTTTTTCTATTTCCTGTCACCTTCAGTGGATGCTTTGAAGCCACGGAGAAACCTGTCACAAATGATCGGAAAAGAGGGGGGGGGGGGGGGGGGGGGGGTGGGGAAGCAGTGACAAAAAGTAATTACAGTGCAATTTGACTAATTACTCAATAGCTCTTTATCGCAACATGTTGTGTAAATGTACGATTATCTTTATATGTTTTGTTCTGATGTCCTTTAAAATTGTCTTCGCTCCTTCTTCGTGTGAGGGCTAAATAAAGTTGACCTTGATTAAAAACTGGCTCTAGTAGGTAAACGCCTACATGATGAAACGATTCTCGCTGTGTTTTTCCTGATGTAAATATTAAAAATATATGCGATCATACTGATTATGACACACCTGAAAACGGTCAACAACAGTTTCTAGTAGATACAGACAAAACTACTTCGCGTATATTCCATAAATGTCTAGAGGCTGCAACGAACAGCAACAAGACGGTTAACTCTTGGACTCCGGAACAACGCTCAGAGCGTTGGTCAGATTTGACACCCGCGCCAAAACAACTCTCTGAGCGTTGTTTTTAGTCTATCACGAATTAAAATTACGGCACAGGAAAATAATTGCGGAGTCAACAGAAACAGAATACATGACGACCTAAAGTGGCATGGAAAAACACGATAGGGGGAAAATATAAACCAAGGCCCGTCTTAGGATATAATTGAAAATTAAATCAACGCCATCTTTCCTATGAAACACCCTTTCAGTAATAACATGTTCTTTACATTCATGAATATATTCTGCCTGAATGAATGTGTCCAAAGTGCTCACTTGAGGCTTGCAGTAATATTAATGTATGCGCCAACAAGTACACATATCTTTCAGCAATGGCCAACTTTGATGGCTACTACTTTTACTATCACTGTTAATATTGCTGCTACCAACAATACATATTATAATGCTGTTATGTCACTTACCGACACTTACCTTTACATCCCTTACCAACACGTGCTGTTACATCCCTTACCGACACTTAGCGTTACAGAACGTGTTACAAAAGTTATTACTTCTGAACAGTGGTGGCTCGGTCTTAGGGCATAGAGGGCTTCATCCCCGGCAGAAATTAACCTTTCTTTCATGTTTTAATAGTGAAACATAACAAACCTCCGTAGATACATTATAACCTCCCTAGTTCTACATTTAGCCCTCCTTCCACCAGCTGTCTGCCTCCCTTTCCTACTTTCTTAATGCGCATAAATTAAGGGGCTGCTGTAAAACTGGTAAGTAATATAAGTTTATAAACAAATAAAACGGTATTGAATCAGTTTTACAAATAACAGTTCACATGAGACAAGGGACGTTTTGGGTTTTACCCTTCGTCAGCCACAAACAGGTGACAAAGACAAAAATTACATATAGGTACTACAAAACTATACGATGATGAGAAATATACAACAAATGGGTGATACAAGCCGATGAAAAAAAGTAAACAACGACAGTGATGAGAGAAAAAAAAAAACAATAACAATACAAGAAAACCGTAAAATCTAAAAGAAATACTGAAATAAGAAAGTAAATAATCCAACGAAACGAAAAAAAAAGAAGAATAAACAAAACTGTGGAACTAGTTAAAGTTAGCTTAGCTCGATGCAAAGAATCCGTGGAAGAAAGCGGTAGTCTCTTGTCACAGAATTCACAAGGAAGTGACGTACGATAGCGACAAAACAAGAGATATAAAAAGATACGAAACGAACCAAAGCAAAAACACAAGAAGATAGATCATAAAGACAACGAATAAAGAATGAAAAAGAGAAAAGCTACCAGAATTTATGCAAAATGATGTTGTATATTTAAACCACCGGGAGCTAGAACGCCCATTTTAAAAATAAGGCGATTCTCCAACGAAAAGCGAGTCTTGTCATTACCAGCACATGAACGGAGGGCAGTGACATGTATATCGGAATTACCTGAATGGTCAGGCCTATTGAAATGAAGGGCCACCGGTAAATGTTTATCCTGATAGATGTCATTCAAGTGCTCACGAAACCTGTCTGCCAAACGCCTACCAGTTTCACCAATATAGGTCATGCCACATCTCTTGCTACAGACTTTCATAAATGGGTGCTTGCGTAGAATAGAGGGATTAAAATGGTATGACAAGGTTACCAACGTGAAACTAATGACAAGAACTAGACAAATGCCAGTGGAACAAGAAATGAGAAGAAGACGATGGCGATGGATAGGACACACACTGAGGAAACCTGTTGATAGCATTACAAGGCAGTCCTTGTTCTGGAACCCCCAGGGCAAGAGAGACAGAGGAAGACCAAGAAGTACATGGAGAAGAGAGTTGGAAACAGAGGTGAAAATGATGAGGACAACATGGAAAGAACTTGAGATGATGGCACGTGACAGGAGGACTTGGCATGTGTTTGTTGAAGGCCTATGCTCCTTTGGGAGTGGAGGGTTATGACATACTCATTATTTTGACGGGCATATTTACTAGTTTTTATAGTTTTTTCCCTTTGACAGTGAAGATGATAAATTACATCCCTTGAAAAAAAAACCAATTTTTTTTTTCTTCAAAACTTGACAAAAATGGGTAAAATAACTTGATTCAGAATCAATAAAACGGGTTCCCTAGTCTTTTAAATGTGTTTTATTGGGTCTACCTCCATCCCTGGGGATTCCAGAACAACAACTGCCTTGTAATGCTAGCAACAGGTTTTCTAAAAGTGTGTCCTTTCCATCGTCAACGTCTTCCTCTCATCTCTTGTTCCACAAGCATTTGTCTGGTTTTTTTCATCAGTTCCACATTTGTGACTTTTTCATACCATTTCAATCCCTTTGTTCTACGCAAGCACCTATTTATGGAAGTCTTTACGTTTTTGGTTGTTGTTTTTGTTGTTCTCCATGTTTCAGAGCCATACAATAGGACTGACTTGACATTTGAGTTGTAGATTCTTATTTTCGTGTTGGACTTGATTTCTCTTGTTCTCCATATGTTTTCCAATGCAATGAAAGCTCCTCTTCCTTTTTTCTATTCTTATGTTGACATCTTGTCAATTCTCCAATTTTATCTATATTGCTGCCAAGATTCGTGTACGATTCTAATCTTGTAGTGGTGTTTCTTGCGGTTCAATCTTGTTATCATTTCTTGCATTTAATATCATTATTTTTGTCTTTTCCCTGTGTATTTTCAGGCCCACTTGTTGTGACTTCCCATCGTGTATTTTCATTTTATCTTGCTTCTGACTATGGTTGTGGGACAGAAGAGTCAAGTCATCTGCAAAATCTAGATCCTGAAGCTGTTTAGTCAGATTCCACTGGATTCCATATGTGTTGTGTGATGTAGATATTTTCATAACTCAATCTACTGATTGAAACGGAGACAAGAGGCATCCCTGTCGCACTCCCGTTTAATCCCAAACGGTTCTATAAGGTTTTCTTCATGAAGAACTCTGCATGTCATGTTTTCATAAACATTCTTTATTAAGTTAATGATCTTCGTGGGAACTCAGTGATGTCTCACCAATTTCCAAAGTAATTATCTGTCTACACTGTCTTGTGCCTTTTCATAGTCCACAAATCCGATGTATAGCGATGAATTCCATTCCAGAATTTGTTCAGCTATTATTCTAAATGTGGCTGTCTGGTCTGTACAGGATCTGTTTTGTCGAAAACCTGCTTCTCAGTTGCTTGTCTTTGAATCTCTCAAGGATGATTTTGTTCAATACTTATCCTGGCACTGATAGTAGCATTATTCCTCTATAATTTGTGCACTCTTGTAAATTTCTCTTCTAAGGCAACATGACATGATAACCTTCATTCAGTTCAGCTGGTATTTATTCTCTCTCCCAGACTTTGCCAAGTAATTTGTATAATATCTTTGTAGAGGTATCACTATCTGTTTTAATGGCCTCTGCTGGAATGTAATCTGGACCAGCTGCTTTTCCATATTTTAGAAGCTTTATGGCTTTCTTTATCTCGTCTCTACGTGGTCGTTCACAGTTGATTCGTAGCTCCTCTTCTGCTGGCTGGATGTCCGGGGGATTTGTTGGAGCTGGTCTATTGAGAAGTTCCTCACAATTTTCTGTCCATCTCTTCATTTGTTCGTTTATATTACTAAGCAATTTCCATTCTTATCTTTGAGGAAGCCATTTGCTTGCTTATATTTCTCTGTTAGCTTCTTTGTGTAGTTGTACAGGCGCCTCATATTTCCTTTGGCTGTAGATTTCTCTGCTTCCCTTGCCAACTATTCATATACTAATCCTTGTCTCTTTGGTTGCTTTTTATTACTTCTTAGTTTGCTTCTATGTTCACTTCATGAGCCTTGGCTTTGGAGCTTCTGGTTTTGCTTATGTTTAAATCTGCTTTCTTTTTTTTTCCTGCCTTCTAGCTTGTTTATGGTTTCATTTGTTATCCCCGCTTTGTACTGATGTTCTCTTTTTCCCAGTACCTCTCCACACGTCTCGTTTCATATATTTTTTACTTGTTGCTTGTGGTCTTCCGTACCTGCTTCCTCGTCCGGCTGTCGGAGTACTTGGTATTTGTTGGATACTGTGATTGAAAATTGTTCTCTTATTTCCTGATTTCGTACATAATCGTACCAGTTATCACTATCGATAACTATGAATTGGAAGTGGCATACCACTTCACATACCTGGGATCTACCATCAATGACACACTCTCACTTAACACAGAAATTGACAGCTGCATTGGCAAAGCTACAGCTACCTTTACCCACCTCACATCGCGTGTTTTGAGAAACTTCAAACTCACAACGAAGACCACAGCTGCGGTATAAAACGCCTGCGTCACCAGCACACTTCTATATTGCAGCAAGACATAGACAACCTAAGCTAAGCAAGAAAGAAGGCTCAATACCTTCCATCTACGGTGTCTACGCCACATCCTTGGCGTTTCATGAAAGATAAAGTGACAAATGTCGAGGTGTTCTCACGTGCTGGCCTTCAAAGCATGTATACACTGCTTAGACAGCGCAGACTACGCTGGCTTGGCCATGTCCGCTGCATGGAAGATGGTCGCATCCCGAAATATATCTTCTACGCACAGCTGGCAGATGCCAAAGAGCAGTTGTACGAGATTCAAAGATGTGTGCTAAAGAGACACGAGGGCACTGAATATATATCCAGCAGCCTTGGAAGATGAAGCTGCCAATCGCACCAAGTGGCGATGATATTTACGGCGCCATCTCAGATTGTGCGAAAAGAAGCTCACGAAAAAGGAGAAGAGAGGAGAAAACGTCGAAACACCAGGAAAATGTGCAGCCGAGGACTGTCACCTCAGAGGCGCATTCCCATGGTCGGTTATGACTGAAGAGGCTATTATTATCATTATTAGATAATCGTAGATAATCCACATTATACTGTTTTCAGTAGATATGTACTGTTGTAAATTTCTTGAGTTTTAATTTTGTTCTGGCTAACAGAAGATGGTGATCTGATATCCACATATAATGATGACATAAACTTCCCCTAAATATATTCTTCTTTATCATTCGTTGGTGCATAACACTGGATGATGTTTATATTTATTTTCTTTTTGGCTGTTTTACATATTGCTGCTATAATTGGGGGTACCATTGCATCCTATTCTGTAAATGCCGTCTATGCTTCCCTAGACAGCATTACAGCCTCTCCTTCACTGTGGTGGGCACTGTCCTCCTCATATCTTGAGGACAACAATAATTCTCCTGTGATCAATATCTTCATCTCTACGGCCTGTGACGTGTGCTGGAATAGAGCCTACAGTAATCTGACAGCTTATTGTAACCTTATAGCTGCTCTCTGATTTGCTAGCTAAACATGCATTTTACCAACTGTCTATTTCTGCAACGTACCATTTTGTCCCCGCCTTCTTTTCTTTAAACACTAGCCAACGCTGTGTTTGCAATCTTCTTAGTCCTGTCAGCCATAACAGGAAACAAATCACGCTTTGTTTATCTTGTTCCACTCACGCGAGCTTGTCTGGCAATCATATAATACTTGACAGACAGCACGTGAGAGAGAGACACATAACAGACTTCTTTGAAGTTTGCGCATGGGAAATCTAAAATCCCCAATACCCTTTGATCTGGGAACACGCTACAAGGAAACCCGCTAGTGAACGAAAAGTCTTTTGATGTCGGTCAAAGCTCCAGACGAGAAACACTGGAAGACCGAAACACGAAGTCTTTCATCTTTCTACCTCTAGCTTGTGAAATTTTGTCTCACACAGGAGCGCGAAATAACGCATTAGAGATCAAGGAAAATTTAATGATATATATACTACTGTTTCTATAACCCATCTATCAGTCGTCACTCAGAATTTGAGAAGAATATAGCGCGCAGCCTTAAACCATTTCTGTTGGATTATTGGTTAAAAAAGTGATTCGTGGAGATTTTTATTCTGGAATTTCTGGTAAATAGTGTTAGAAGTGTTTTACAGTGATAGCATTTAAAGTTAAACACTTAAATACTTTAAACATGCAGTTAAATACTTCCCTTAGATCTTTTTTCTTGCTAGTAAGGCGAATTAAATTAAATAACGAGTAGCGATTTCCATAACCAGATATTCAATTAAAATGTTAGACCACGTTCCCAACCGCTACCTAGCTGAGACGAGACGGTAATTTGTGTTTACAGTGTAGACGGTTAACCAGACTGAACTTGGAGGTGTTAGAACGACTGACAGTGGGAGGGCAGAATACGGTTTATATTTCATTTCTTTAATTATGGTTATTATAGCGTCTATTAATTTTTAAATGCCATACGACAAATTAACAGACACCAACAATTTACTAGATACTAAATGATAGGTAACAATTTGTACGTGGTGCATTGTAAGAAGAAAATAATAAATAACACACTGTGCGTGTGACTGCCAGCCACGAGAAGGGGCGGAAGAGTTTTCATTGACTCAGTCTGACCCACCTCCGCGGCCAGCGGCGTCTGTGTGTAAGGCGTAGGGAAAAACACAGTATATCTTTTAAATTCGTCAGGATTTGACAGAGCGGAGGAGAGACTATAGTGTCCCTGTCTATACATATTTATATTTACATAGAGTGGTAGCATTTTCCCATAAAATGTTTCTTGTATTTTAGCAGACCTGATCCCAAGTGGACGAACCGCGGTTTTTTCTTTTCCTTTTCCATTTCCATGGTTAAGCGTGTACAAGCCGATATACTGTATGACTATAACTTACAATACTGGACTTACCAAATCCAGGATACTATTTTATCAGCCAACAGTGGCGTATACCTGAACCATTATTATTATTTTCAACAACACCTGACAGTTGTAATCCCAGTGGAGTACTAAAATATACACTGTGCAGGAGTGGCACTCTGACAAAGACTCGGCCGATAGAAAATCAATCATCATTATTTGTATCAACCGGATTTTTCCAGAACTCTAGAAGTGTTCCCCTCTTTTAAAACGGTAAACACCAAGGAACCTCACCTATTCAATATTTGTAGTAAACCCTATATATCCAAATAGACATTCCAGCCGAGCGGGAAACAAGACTGTTTTCCCCGCCCGCCCTCAACACTGCAAGAGTTGTCGCAACGAAATTATTCAGTTGTAGTTCCTGTATCTAGAATCACATTCCCATGTGCACCCATCGGAGGAACAGTGCTAGTTTTTAGAACAGTGAAGACATCCCTTTATGACTCATATCGTCACCAGGATTTATCGTGGAAGTAAACTTATTTGGCGTTCACCTCATTAGTTTTTTGGGATGAACTGGGGCCAATTTGTATCCTTGACAGCTGGGATGATACATTGGTCAACAGAAACTGTAGGGATTATGTTCATGGAATAAATGTACCAAGGGATACCACAGACCCAAAGGAAGAAAATACAAAATAGGTAAGAGTGTGAGAGGTGGCCACCTGAATGAGAGAGCTTGTGTTGATTTTATTGTTGCTGGAAAGTATCTATTAATCTTTAGTGGTTGGATTTGATTATGTTTACTTTACTTGGTGTTTTATTGTACCAATATTGTTATTCTGTAAACCTAGTGCTAACCTTCAACCTTTGGATAAATATTTTCTTTGTATTTTTCCTATACGGTGAAGGCGCACCATTCTTCTTTATTTCCTCTATATGTAAATGCTTTTCTTGATATCTCTGGGTAACTTGATGCTGTAAAAACTGTTTTAGTGATAATAAACACCAAGAAAACTTAACTTTGTGTGTTGGTCAGACCCATACCCATTTATCCTTAGTTTTTTCACGTTTTGTGTGTCATTGTTGTCACATATTGTTGTGTGTGTGTAGAGTAACCTGTTCATTCATTAGACAGGGAGGCAAAGACTGTCTTATAATAAAGCATAGTTGTACGGATAGGCTGGATGAGAGAAACCTGCTCACTCCAGAGACATATCTTTCCCTCAACCTACCACCTGTGAAATCTATTTTCTATACATTCTCGTGTATCTGTCAACCTTTACTCTTTACTTCGACTGGGCCCAATAAACCAATTAACCTACGGTACGACAGGGCCTTTCACCGTGTCTCGCAAAAATCCAGGATATCAATCCTGTAATTTCTCATTTCTGCTACCACCTGTGTAGTTTTCCCTAGTTCGTGTAGAGTGCAAACATTCCAAGTGCTAATCCTGGAGATTTTCCTGGACGAAAAATGTTTGTCGGCAACCCAGACTCCTTTCGGCTTTCATTTACTTCATGCACCTCCTTTTTAGAGTACCTTCTGTCTTGGGCTCCTGAGTATATATATATATATATATATATATATATATATATATATATATATATATATATATATATATATATATATATATATATATATATATATATATGACGTATAATGGAAATATAGCCTATAGTATCCGACAGCCTTTCGTTGCCTCGTGGCGTTCTATGATTCGTTCGCAAGGTCAAGCATCTGACAGCCTGCCCTACTCACCATTAATCCACGCCTATTTTTCTTGAAATGTAACAAACAGAAAGCTTACCAACTCCCACGACCTGCCAGCAAAACAGGCAGCGAACTCTGGTTTATTTACTTGAGCTTCTCACGCGAGCGGATCTTTCAATCATCAAGATAGCAGACAGTCGCACGTGGGATAACACCGGATTTTCGAAGTAGTTGCACGGGCAAAAACATTTTCCCCCGTGTACCCTTTGATGTTCATACATACAGGGAAAAATAACTCTTTCATCTCGAGACGCGAGCGATTTTGAAAGAAACCCCGTTATCGTAACGAGGGCCTTTTGATGTGGGTAACCCAGCGTTCGACGAGAGAAACGGTAGCGGCTTAGAGGACTTTTCATCTGGGAAACACAGTTTCCTGATTTTCTGCTATGCACTAAGAGTGTGAAAATTAACATCCTCTAGAGATCATAATAACTTGACGGTATATAAACTGTGTCTTCCAAAATCAGTTATCAGGTTCGCTCAGAATTTTTCAGAGAGTCTAAACACGTTATCTAGAACCATTGGGAATTGATGTGTTAATAGTTTCGTGGTGTTTTCTTTCTGGATTTCTGGTAACATAAATGTGTGCTTAAGCGTATTAAAGTGTTAAAAGTTCATCATCTTAACTTCACTGTGATTTTCTAGGTGTTAGAACCAGTGGAAAATAACGCGTAGCTAGTTGTGTACCAGTTGTGCAGTAATGATAATTTTATCACCCGCTTTATCCCACAGAAAGAGACGTTTTGCTGATTGAATTCATACACGAGGCGCGACGGATAATTGACGGAATAGAATTCACGTTTATATTGCATTTTGTGTAATTTTAGAAAGTGACTGTTGTTTAAATATCATGCGACTTAACAAACAGACGCAGACAATCTAATAGTTATTAATGACAGGCGATATTTGTTAAAGTGCGCGTATGGATAAATTAAATAATAACTGACCTTGTACGCTGATTGTTAGCGCGCGCAGAAGGAGTGGAGAGGGCACATACCCTTACCTGACCTAGAGACGCCGCGCTAGAAAACCTGACCGGATAGGAATAGGCTATAGGAATAGACATCGTGTGCTTATATGTAGATATTTTATCAGTAGCATTTTTTCCTAATGTTTCTTCATCCTTAGGCATGACCTGATCAACGGCGACCAGCGGTTTTTTTAAATTGGCTTCATTTTGGTCTATTTTTGGTCCACTGTTGTCTATGTTGGCCTTTTCTCCATTTACTGACTGGATTAAAGTTGTACTCCTTTGGCTTACGCATCTCCAAGTTCAGCTGTGAACAGGACCGGCCACAGAGATTAACGAACATTTTAATAGTAAATTTTTAACTGGACTATAAACACCAGAAGTTATTTATCCAATTTTATCAGCCCACTGGGGTGTGAAAGATATAACAATTATCCCGACTTCTGATAGTCGCATCCAAGTGGATTTATTATCCAGAGAGTTACGCTATTTCAGAATCGGCACTCACCAGAGCCAGCCGATCGGATTTACCATCATCATCAAGTAACAATAATTAACAGTTTTAGCAATCAGATGTTTTCCTACTGTTTACTGTGAACACTAGATCTCAGAGAGTCTCGGCATTAACTATTCAATGTGACATTGTTTATCCAGGAATCAACCACCAAATTGGGCGTCCCCCTTATAAAATTTAATTAGTAGTGGAGAGACTGGGGCCACCATACCAAAGGATTGGGAGATCGCCATAATAACACCAATTTTCAAAAAGGGTGACAATCGACAGTGTGGAAACCATAGAGGCATATCCCTTCTCAATGTCCCTGGAAAAATCTACTCTAGAATCCTAGAGCAGAGACTCCGACGCCTAGCTGAGCAACAATTGGATGAGGTCCAGTGCGGATTCCGAGCAAACCGAAGTACTCAAGACCTAATCTTCACACTCAGACAGCTGAGTGAAAAGGCCCTTGAGTATAAGAGTGAGATCCATCTTTGTTTCATAGATCTGGAAAAGGCGTTTGACAGGGTCCCTTGGAGCAAACTTTGGGACTGTTTGGCAAGGAAGAATATTCCAGCACCTCTGATTCATGCTATACAGAGCTTCTACAAGTCTTGCAGAAATTATGTGAGGACAGCAAACCATAAGTCAGAAGAGTTCAGGACCACCACTGGTGTAAGACAAGGTGATATCCTATCACCTTACCTCTTCATACTCCTTATGGACGATGTCATCAAGGCATGTAAGGAGAGAACAAGAAAGTATTCAGTGGGGTACTGGAAGATGAGACAGGTCTATATTTCAGAGCTGGCATTTGCTGATGATGTTGCCCTGATTGCTAAATCAGAGGCACATCTCCAATCCAACCTGCAAGTATGGAAGGAAGAGCTGGAGAAGAGAGGGATGGTCATAAGCAGCTCTAAAACAAAATCCATGGTGATATCACGAGAAGAAAGAAGACATCAGATTAAGCTGGGAGAACAGGTCCTGGAGCAGGTCGACCACTTTAAATACCTCGGAGCTATTATAGACCGAAAGGGAGGCATCAAAGAAGAGTTGGCCACTCGAAAAGCAGCAGCTGGGAGACTTTTTCAGGCCATAAATCGAGGTTTCCTCAGCAAGAGAGAGGTTGGTAAGAAAACGAAGATGGCTGTATACCGCTCCACCTATGTCCCAGTCTTGACATATGGATGCGAGTCATGGGCAATGACTACAACCCATAAAAGCCAGATCCAAACCTCAGAAATGAGATATCTGAGGAAGGTGGTTGAAATAACAAGAAGAGACATGGTACGCAACCAGACGATACGTCAAGGCCTAAAATGCCACCCCCTACAGACCCAAGTAGAACAGTCCCAACTAAGATGGTTTGGCCATGTCTGCAGAATGGGAGAAGATCGGCTACCACGACAAGCATGGGAAACAAAGAGCCAAGGATCCAGACCCCGAGGACGACCCAGAGTCCACTGGGAGGACAACATTAGACAATCTTTGAAGGACCGAGGACTAGAATGGAACCAGGCCAGGAGGAAGACAGCCGATAGAATAGTCTGGCGCTCTCTCTTCCAAACCTCTACACCTCACGGTAGAAGGGGAACGACTAAGTAAGTAAGTAAGAGACTGGGGCCCAATTCGAAAGATAAATACTCTGGACCTTATATACATATTCATGGATTTTACGTCCAACAGATTGTTTCATCAAGAATAGGGTAAGAAGCGAGATTGTGTGGCCACGTATGACAGAGAGAGAGAGAGAAATATTTTCTTTAGTACAGAAAACACTGTATCATCTGCACTCTGTTTGACTATTGTTTAATTTTATTGGATAACGTTTAGTGGGAACTGTGTTCTTTCTTTACTGTCTATACTGTAACCTAGTGCAAACCTTTAACCTTTGGGGTTATTAACCTGTTGGGTTCTTTTCTTCTCAATGAGGGGAGGGCACAGGTATTCTGTTATTTTTCTATATATATGTAATTCTGATGTAATTGATCTTTCTCTTTTAGATATTCGATGTTGTAAAGTTTAATGATAATAAACAACAAAAGAACTAAACTTTTTGTGTTGGTCAGACCCATACCCAATTTACCATAGTTTTTTCCACGTTTGTGTGTCTTGTTGTCACATAGCTGTGTGTTTGTGTTTAGTGAAACTTATATTTCTAAATATATAGGGAGGTGCAAGATTGTCTTATACTAAATTAAAGTCGTATAGATAGGCTGGACTAGAGAAACTACTCAGTCCAGAGACAGATCTTCTCCTTAAACTATTCACTCGTGAAAAGTATATTTTCTTACACCTTTTCTTCTCACGTATCATTGCTTTCTCCTATACTCAGGCGGGACCATATATAACTCTAAAACCTATCTAAACGCGACAATATATATATATATATATATATATATATATATATATATATATATATATATATATATATATATATATATATATATATATATATATATATATATATATATATATATATTTATTGTATATATGGCTTTTATGCTTGTTGAAGTTTTTGTGGTAAAGTTTTTTTACGGGATGGGGTAACCAACCGCATGCCCAACCCTCTTAGGAGCTTTTACGAGTTGCATGGTAAGGTACAGCGTTACTGTTCTTTGCTCCCCTTTCGGGCCTCGGTAATACAGCCTGGTGAAATCAAAGAATTGTATGGAGATTAAAAGAAGTCACGTCCAACACAAAAATCAGAATCAATTCAAATGTCACGTTAGGCCTATTGTATGGTTCTGAACATAGCGAACAAAAAAAAAAAAACAACAACTAAAAAGTGTCAGACTGTCACAAATGGGTAAAAAAAAGGTAGTCTCATGGCATATGCTGCCGTAAGGGAGTGAAGTGTTATAGACTTCAAAATACTAGCTCAAGCTTCGAGAGGTGAAGTAGCACTTTCCTTTTCTCGCTGCGTTTGCCTTTCCTGACCCAAGAGTTGAGTCAGGTATCGATTTGCAGCTGATAGACTGTAGCTTGACACCATCGTGTTTCTAACCCGCTGCCTTTGCCGCGAGAGGCCTCCGCTCTAACTACGGACCCTATCAAAATAGGATACTTGCCTAAATAAAAGGATTGTAGTTGTACAACAAGACCAACCACTAATGTGGAGCTGATAACACCAACAAGACAAGTGTCAGAACAACCAGACATGAGAAGAAGATGCTGGAGATGGTTAAGACACACACTGAGCAAATCTGTTGATAGCATTACCAGCCAGTCCTTGTTCTGGAATCCTCAAGGTAAGAGAGGCAGAGGAAGACCAGGGAATACATGGAGAAGAGAACTGGAGACAGGCATGAAGAGGATGTAGAAGACCTTGAGCTGATGGCACGTGACAGGAAGACTTGTCATAAAGGAATATATGCCTTACGGAGTTGAAAGTGTGATGATGGTGATGACTAGGTAACTAATTTACATTTGATTACGTTGTTACTTGTCAGCAGTAAAAAAAAAAGGGGGGGGGGGGGGGAGGGGGTAAGAAATTTGTGACGTCATATTAAGGCAGGGGTCTGAGTTTTTGTGACGAAATGTGACATGGGGGGGAAGGGGGTTAAAAACGGCCAAAATTGCGTGACGTCATATGTGGACGACCTCTTTCCCTCCCCTAGCTTTCTCTCTCTCTCTCTCTCTCTCTCTCTCTCTCTCTCTCTCTCTCTCTCTCTCTCGCTCTCTCTTCTGTCTGTTGCCGAACTCAAATAATGTGTTTTCATATCTACTTTTATTATATTAAATATTAATTTCCTACATTTTTTTCATGCTGAGCGTATACAAAAAAAAAAAAAAAACAACAGCTAAGCTCACATGACTACATAGATGTCTGTGTTATATCTGAACACCGCGTAGTGCATAGTATGTGGAATATAAAGTGTTACACAGATATCAAAAGAGACCTGAGGGAGATCATTAGGCAGCGATTAAAACAGTATATGATAGAGATAGGGAATGCCCTAGTTTTTAAGCTACTACTTAATAATTCGTCATATCTATAACAAAATGAGAAAAAAAATTGTTGACGATGTAAAAATTACTATTTAATGAGTTTTTACCGTAGAATAAATTTACCTGGCAAAACACACTTTTATAAGTTTAAACACCAAATGAGAAGAAAACAGGTAAATTAGTTTTTACTTAAAGCTGTTTAAAAAAAAAAACATCACTGACTATTTGTTTAAAGAAACACATTCATTTAATTGGCAAATGAACATTCACTATCAGATGCCTGAACCTTTAAGGTAGAAGGATACCTTGATAGGGTAAAAAACTCAAATTTTCCTTTCAGAATCAAACAACCATGGGTATAGTGTTAGTATGGACTTTAAATGTTTGTCCACATAATGACCTCATTAATTATGCAAATTAGCTATCCAATATGGCCGCCGTAGATAATAAATTATACACCTTTTTTTAAAACATCATAACTATGTTATTTTTATAAGGATCTGACTGAAACTTGGCAAATTGAATCATTATATATAGCGAAAGATCATGAACTAAAATGACAGAGATTGACAGAAAGGTTAATTTTTAATGAATTTTCAAAATTTATATTTCTGGAATGTTTGATATTTGTGCCTCATTATATATGCATGATGGTCATAAAACTAAAACTTTGAATTCAATTGTATCCATTTTAGGTCAGAATCTGTAAGATTATATGACAACCAACTATGTTAATTTTCATGTCAATTGAATGTACAGATCCAGAGATATCTTGTTTCAAAGATCACCAATTATGCTAAAAAGACAATTCCGAGAAAACAAAGAAAAACAGAAAAATAAAACTCACAAAATGAAGTTTAATGAGCTCCTGTTGAATAAATGTCTCCTTCTGCTGCAGCTGCAGTGTCTATAAATCCCCTTTTGAGTGCTCTCAGGGTCTTTCCATTGCAATGTCCTTACTTGCTGAATAGATCCTGTGCAGCGTTCTCCTGTATGCTTTCTTTGCCATGGGTTGACTTGTGTTCATGTATATCGAAAAATTCTGCAATGCACTTTGGCCTTTCCCAATAGAACGCACAAATGCCACCATTCGCACATTTACTTCTTTGTTTGTGAGTAGCTGAAGATGAAACATCAGAAGTATTGAAATTGGCACAGCTTGTGCACTTGCTACTCATTTCATGACAAAAGCCATTCCGAGTCTCTTCGACGATCTCACAGGTCAGTGAGTACTGATAACATTTGTCACATCTAAAGTTAGCGCATAAAAACCCAAACAGTAGTTTTACATCCATAAGGATAAACCCATTTCCTCTGTTGTCATTTTTAGCTTGTCCTTCACTTTCTTGGACCTTTATTTTCTTTGCTGAGCAGCACAGAGGCTTTATAGCGTCACTATCGACAATAGGTGTCTCATTTTCAGGCAACGGTTTGTTGGTGTACACGCCTCCTAGTCTTTGTCTTATTTCCCATTGTGAACAAAAGAAGCTCTGCTAACTATTATTATACAGAATCAATATAAAACTAGCAATAAATAGAGTTGATGATGGTGAAAATGCACAATGCATGTAACAAATGTTGAAATTTACGATCAAAGCTTTCTAGACACACACTTTTGAAAAATTCATAAGAAATCATTGAGTGATTCACCGTGGAAAAATTATAAATATCTTTTTCCTGTTGCCTCAGTATAATTATAATTTCGCAGTTTTACAATTACGCACCTTCATGTTGGGTCATTATTCACATGGTAACCAACTATAAACATTGGTTGCTATGCAAATCACTCAAGGGGGTGTGTGTAGAAAAACACTGATTCCTATCAAACCAGAGTATCTCAAAGCTTCTATGAATTATTTTTAGTTCAAGAACATGTTGACGATGATTTAAAGCATGAACATGAAAATTATTGGATTTTTATTTTTTTAAACATTTTTGGGTATCCTTCTACCTTAAACGCAGACACATTCAGTATTTGCAGTTTATTATTTCCCTAACTTTAAAATTCTTTTTCATGGAGTTATTACTACTTTATTTCACATTGGTTTAACTATTATATAAAATTGGCTGAGTCAATGCCTATTAAATCTTGAAAGACTAAAAATGTACCAAGAAAGGGAGCTGCTTGCAAAGTTTTAGTATTTCTACGATGAGTGAAATAGAGATTTTGAGCCTCAAAGATTTTTCTTCTTCTTCTTCTTTGTTCGTCCTGAAAAGGACGTTGGTTGCGTTATGTCCGTATATAGCGAAGCTGCATATTTGCACCTTTCGGCCGACACATCCGACTTCAGCACGGCGTTTTTAGGACCGGGTAAGCCTTTCCTCTTCGATCCCTACTCACTCAGCCAGACTGCAGTTATGCAACCTGTTTCCAGGACCACCATTTGGAAGTGGAGTAAGGTCTTGGTCAGCTCTGGTTCGCTGACCCTGACGCAAGCAGTCTAGCCATGGGTCGCTGACTGCATTCCTCACTGTTGACGCGTCTTAGGTCCTGTCAAATTTTTGAAACAGACAACAGCGTTCATGTCAAGTTAATAAAAAGTGGTTAACAAAATAGCGAAGAACCGCCTAACGCAGTCGCGTGTAATGTAAAGCAGTACGCCTCCCTTAAATATCTCGTTAAAAATGTATATTTTGATAAACACCTTGTCTGTTTCCTTGTAGCCTCACGTGAGTCCTTCTTTACCTGTATGGGCGTTACGTTTTTTCAATTTCACTGACGTCATAGAATCCAAAACAGCGGCCTGTATTATATGCCCCGAGATTAGAATTTGAGAGTTAAAAAAAAAACTTTATCTAAGCACAGAACGGATTTTGTGCAGACCCTGTGATGACAGGCATTACTGTGACAGCCCAGTCTGAAAATTTAGCCGTTGTAGCCGCAGCGTGGATAGAGAGTTTATATCTGTATGCACAGCCACGACAAGAAAGATGTTTTAACATTTCACGCCATAAATATCTAAACTGAAGGGCCCCCTGAGGGATAACTTTCAAAAGCAGTTATCTGCTCAGTTTTCTTAAATTAGAGCTAATCTTTAAACTGGCAGATTTCTTCTGTAGATACCCAGGCGGCACTAGTGCAGTGATTTTCACCTTGTTTAACCTGGCGTGAATACATGACGAACATGTACAATAATACGAAGAAGTATCAAGGGAATATAAGCAATACAATGATCTTATTAACGTCAATAATCGAATACTGCTTAGCAAAAGTTGTAAATGGACCAGCTCAACAAGATTCTCTATATTTATACAACCAGCAGAAAAAACACGATAGGATCACCAGTGTGGAGCAGATTAAAAAGAATCAAATACAAGAGGAACGAGATGTGAGGACGAGACCCAGTCGTAGGATAAAACACACATTGAGGCAACAAGTTGACAGAATTAAAAGTCTATTCTTGGCCTTGAAATAGCAGTGTAAGAGAAATATAAAAGAATACCAAAAGACATACACATAAGTGAATTAGAGATACATAAGTGCGACATTTTAAACGACGGTAAACGGACGGCACAGATCATGCTGGTTTTCGTGTGAACTGTTTGACGACATATACACCACTGTGACGTGGAAATGTAAATATATCCTCAGAAATCCGACCACCTTGCTTCCTCAATTAGTGTTTTAACGTTGCTACGAAAAAACCACGCAATTTTGTTGTTTGTCTGACTCGTAATTTGTAGCCACGCCTATTTTTCGTGTCTTCCTGGCGCTAACGAGGTTTACCTACTTTCACAACATTCCAGATAACCGGGGAGCGAATCACGTTTGCTTACCCGAGTTCTCGCGCTAGCTGATTTGCCAATTATCGGCAATTAGACAGACACGCGTAGAAATATAACGGTTTGTTTGTTTGAAGAATCAAGGGCGATAGTATTATTCCCGTACCTTTGATGTTTACATTTTCAGGGGATTTAAGTATTTGATCTACGGCAGGGGGAGACAACCTAAGACGGCCCGTTCGTACGGCTCACGTCGTATGATGTTCGTCAGCAAACACCAGTAGAGCGAATATCAAAACCTTTCATCTCGTGTCGTAGATTTTGGATAGGTGATTAAGATAGATTCTGCTCCCGTCTGAATAGAACTGAAAATGGTGGTAACTGTGAGAGATAAGGTAAAGAAATAGATTTCACGAGTGAAATAGTGAAAAGGTAGAGTCTGTCCGTGGATTGAGAAGATACTCTAGTCCAGCCTATCGCTACGACTGAAATTTGTTTATCAGACAGTTTACCTTTCGGTATATATTAACATATACGCTATAACCACTCACATACACACACACAGATAAGTGACGACAACTTGACGCACAAACGTAAAACTATAGTAATGGAGTAGAGATATTGGACCGAGCTGACCAACACAGGTAATTAAGTTTTATGTTAAGGTTATTTATCGTAAAGAAAACTTCACAACATCTAGTATCAAATATAAAATCATAGGTTACAGAATTAATAAAGAAATAGACACATAAGTGCGATTCCTTCTGTTGAGACAAGATCCCGTTAGAAGAAGTTATTAACCCCCAAAAGGTCAAAAGATTAGCACTATGGTATAGGATTTGACTATACTGTAAAGAACAAAGTTTCTAATGTAATCTATTCTGGAATGAACAGTATTAGCAAACATAAGAAGACAAAAAAAAAAAAAAACAAAAAAAAAAAAAAAACAAAGTGAGTACAATGATTATACAATAGAAGAATTATTCGTTCCTTCTTTCGCTCGCTTCTGACAAAACCTGTGGCCACATTCAGTCACTCTTACCTAATAAGTGCTTTCACAACATCTGGAACATATCTCCCTGATACAACCACAAATCCAAGGTTGGGTTTTGGCAAAATAAGCCCCAGTTCCCCCAAGACTGATTTAATCCTCTTATAGGGGAACGCTTAATTTGTTACTGTTAATGTCACATCAATTAGTCCAGGTAGGAAAAACAAATAAGATATGCTAGTGTTCACAGTGTACTTCTTCTTCTTCTTCCATCCTTAACCACCGACCGACAAAGCAGTCCGGGCCAGTGCGCCTAGCGGCGCCTTAGGGCAACAAGAAATCAGCTGTTGTTCCGTTACGCCTAGTGGCGTTTATTGGTACAACAGAAAATTA
Organism: Oreohelix idahoensis; assembly: GCA_024509875.1. NCBI lineage: Eukaryota > Metazoa > Mollusca > Gastropoda > Stylommatophora > Oreohelicidae > Oreohelix > Oreohelix idahoensis. The sequence continues at coordinate 94,910 of JAMPIV010004558.1, forward strand.
ATTGTTGTTTACGTAATCAGAGTGACTGGCAAGCGGATGATCAGCCCGCTGTGATCACAGTGTACAGTAGCTGATAAATTTGATACTTAAAGAGAATGTCAGGTAGATAAATCTCTCTGGATATAGATCCTCGCCACAACACAGTGGTCGGTATTCGGGTAGTGTTAAATTTGATAACTTCGCCACAGCGGGCTGGATGTAAATGAAAATGGAAAAAGAAAGCTGGGAATCTATATTTCCCGTTAAATTAATTCTTATAGTCTTTTGTTGGTACTCTCTCTCTCTCTCTCTCTCTCTCTCTCTCTCTCTCTCTGGATGAAACAAGATAACCAAACAGGTCAACCTCGAATACCCGGTATTTTATATAAGAATTTTTTTGGTACTGTTGGACTTAGACCCGTTCTCTCCGATTTAGACCGCTGGTAGGTTTTGGGTTGTGACCCGTATTAGATTTTAGGAAGAAAATACAAAACATTTAACCACAATATAGTATTCTATCCAAACCCGCGTAACGGTATAATTTCTTATCCACTCGGTTATTAGATTTGATTAGAAAACACAAGTGTATAGCTTATCTTATCGTTCTTATTAACCCGTGAAATAAATTCTAGTCATTTACAACAACAAAAATTACTCATAATGGATTAGAGATAAATATATATTTCGTCAGTACTACATTGCCTAGTGCATTTACTAGTCAATTAAAATATCTCTTTTCTGGGTGATAACGACTAATTAAATTAACGCTACAGCCGGAACAATTTAGCTATAAATTATTTTAATTCGCTAGTCAATTAACATCAAAAATCCTAGTGAAATATAAATGACGAACTTTAACAATTAAATCACTCAAAAATGCTAGTATAATATTTACCGCAACACAGAAATTCAAACTATCTCCAATCGAAATGCTAAGTAATTCCACTAGTACAATGGTCTAGAAATCGATGCTAGATGTTCTGAAAATTCTGTGGCTACTAGATAAACTGAGTTTAAAGGATGAAGTATTATATATGAATTTGGTCTTAATTCGCTAGCTCTTGCGAGATATCACGCCTTGCCCGTATTTTTGGGGAAATCTGCTGTCGATTTCTGAATGAAAGCTTAAATTCTTACCTCTGCCGACCGCACTCGACGTTGGCAACGAGCGAACAGTCTTTTGATTTCGGCTCGTTCCGTAGGTAATTACATTATCTGGGACTCACGAACAGACGGCTGAGGTAGGTAACTGTGGTTATCGCCCTTTGATTTTCTTCATTCGCTTAATTAAGTCCCACTTGATTTTATAAATAGACGTCCCGTTCTCTTTTCTATCACTATTTCAACGATTGCCCAATCGCTCGCGTGATAATTCAGTTAACGGCTCTGAACTAGCTAATAGGTCTGTTTGTAAACATTCCTAGAGACTGTAAGACATTGAGAAACGAAAATAGGCGTGGCTAAATTATGAGTTAGACAGATATCGAAGTGTAGGGGTTCTGCGTTTAACAAAAAACGTGCATACTAATAAGGAAGCCAGGTGGGAACAAAGACGTGCTGATATATGTAATCTATTTACATAACTCTACCACAGCTCGCGAAACTTAGATTTCTGAATTCCACGCAACCCAGAAGGTGTGAAGTATCGCATCCTTTTGAGATAATTACACAAAATCTGTAAATATTCTGCATTCTCTCCTAGTCAGTTATCAGTCTTTCAGAAATTTTGGATAAATCTAATTACGCCAGACTAGGAACCATTTTATTCGCTAAATGTGTTAAATTGTCCTGTGGGGATTAAAGTTTCTGATTGTGGTAATAATTTAAGTTGTGCTTAAGTATTAAATGTGTTAAAAGTTTTACCATAATATTCACTGCTATTCCCGAGTGCTAAGACTAGCGAAATAGTAAACGCGCAGATATTCTCTTACCAGTGGTTCAGTAATGTAAACTCCATCAACCATTTTTAGCTGACGTTAAGTATAATGTTAAGAGTGACGGATAAAGTGACAGAGTAGTATGCGCATTATATTTCTTTGTGTGTAAATTTTTTTTAATTACTAGTGTTTATATCATGTGTTAAAAAAGATAGACGCTAACAATCAACTAGCTAGTAATGACAAGCGATATCCGTTAAGGGCGTAGTCATATTAAATTATAACTGACATCGTGCGCTGAGTGTTTTACCGGGTCGGATGATGGGGGGACGGCTGCATGCCTAAAACCCAAATCCGTACTTGCTAAGCGAAGCGCGATAGTATAATCTTAAAATACCGTGTCCCTTTAAATTTAATTAGAGGACGGAGAGGATAAGAGATCACACTTTACGCGTGATAGCATAGGATTGTCATTTTGGTTAAATGTTTTGTTTTCTTCCCAATATAGGCTTGGTCAAAACCAGCGGCCAGCGTGTTTTCTCTAATTGTGGGCCCCTTCTCAGTTACTGAATTCATATTAACTGTAACCTGAGCTAACTGGACTTACAAATATCCAGATTGTTTTATTCAATTTATCAGCCTGCTGCGGCAATAAACATAACATATTTCCCGACTACTGACAGTCGTTTTCCCAAGTGAATTTTATCCAGGAGATAACGCTGTTTTCATAATCGGCACTCATCCCTGAGAAAGTCGAGAGGATTTATCATCATCGGTTTTTTTAACGTAACAGTCATAGCACCTAGAGGCTAGACAATACAGGGACTATTTTTCTCTTTTTTATAACTGTGAACGATCCGAGAACGGCTTGCTTCAATAACTATATGCGGTGATATAGGACTCATCCAGGAAAAATTACCTCACCAACTTTGGCGACTACCTTGAAATTATTATTAAATACCAAGGCTGGTCTAGGGCCATATTTGGGCAACCCACCTGACACTATAGGTTCATACTATTGTTACTGTTTTTCCAAGGGATACCTACACCAAGTATTGGGTAAGCAAGTGTGTTTGTGGCCACAGAATGACAGAGTGAAAGTCAGAGAGAGAGAAAAATATTTTTCTTTGTTACAATCATTGTACCCACTTCTTTTTTTTAGTTCGCTAACCTGATTATTTTTTACTGGATAGCTTAAGTAGAAACTTTTGTTCTTTACTATACTGTCTATTCTAGACCCTAATGTTAATCTTTGACCTTTTGGGTTACTAACTTCTTGTGGGATCTTTTCTCAACAGAGGTGAGGGCACTTATGGGGTTATTTTCCGATGTCTGTAAACATGAATATATTGATTTGTAGATGTTTGATGTTGTAAAGTTTAAGTGATAATAAACTAAACAAAAACTTAATTTAGCATGTTGGTCAGACCCATATCCATTTACCATAGTTTTTTACGTTTTTGTGTCTTGTTGTCACATAACTGTGTGTGTGTGTAGATAACTTATAATTAACATTATAGGGAAGTGTGACAGATCGTCTTCTTCTAAAGATAGTCGTATAGATAGGCTGGATTAGAGAAACCACTCATTCCAGAGACGGATCTTCGCCTTAATCTATTTCACTCGTGGAATCTATTCTAACTTTCTTTATCATATTCCCCACCTTCTGCTCTACTCAGACAGGACCAAATAAATCTCTATACCTATCTAAAAAAATGTACCACAGAATGGTCGCTCGGCCGTAGGATTGATCTAAAATCTGGAACAAGCACAACAGAATGTTGGCTCATCTGGAGGATTTGATCTAAGTCTGAGTCTAGAAATTGACTAACGTCTGTTACTGTATCTTAGTCCAACTCTAGATAGAGTGTGGTGTGTGTTTGTTTTGTGAATTAAGGAATATTAATAATAATTATCCTGTAGACAACGTTCTTTTACTGGGTGCTGACCACACAAATTATAAATTTGTTCTTTCTACAGCATCTTAGAGTACATACAGTTAGATTTTAAAGATAATCCTTGTTGGAGATTTGTTATATAATAATTTTTGTAATACATAAAAAGAGAAGACCGCTGGTACGCGTGATTGTTTAGCAATCACCAGGGTTTTTTTTTTTTGGGAGCAGTGGAGTGTGAGCTTAACAAAGGGAGAGCATTCTGGCTATCGCCAAGTTAATAGCCTCCCCTAACTCTTACTGACTTCAGGTGTGGACGAGGTGGTGGATTTAAAATAAGGAAAAAATATTGTTTCTCCTTAATTTTTAAATAAAATTTTTTTTCCTCCGTAGTAATAGTAGTTTTTCAGTTGTTAGCCTGATCTACCATTTTATGGTTTAAGTCGTCTGAATTAGGAGCCTTGCTGCCAGTTAATAACAGCGATAGATTAGATAACTGATAACAGGGAGGAGGTAGCACAGTTAAATAAACCAAAATTTATTTTGGTATTCTCCTAATTGATTAAGGATAAGTGTATCTTTTTTCTTCTTCTTTCTCGGATAAGTCGCAGTCAGTTATTTGCCATGGCTGAGCGTGCAAAACTTAGAGCAATGCTAAGAGAGGAAGCAAGGGAAACAGGATTACAAGAACAAGTGCAAGCTCTTGTCAACGAAGAACTCGATAGACATGACGCGGAGAAGAAGGCAGAAGCTAGAGAGAAGGAAAAGGCAGAAGAAGCTAGGCAGATAGAGGAAGCAAGAGAACAGCGTCAATTGGAGCAGAAAAAAATTGAGGCGGAGATGAAAATTCGCAGAGACATGGAGCGAGAGAAGGAGAGACAACATGAGGAAAAACAGAGGGAACAAGAGAGACAACACGAAGAAAGAGAAAATGAGCAAAGACGACAGCAGGAGTTGGCGCTTAATACCTTAAAGGTCCGAAGTCGTGGTGCAGCGTCTACCTCCAGCAACGGAGAGTCTCCACCTCAGTCATTCATAACTGATCAATCCAGTACTCAATCTCCTCAACTAGCAGCTTTGTCTTTTGCCCTAGAATCCTTCCCAAACCCCAAATAGAAAATTGACTTTTATCTAAAAAAATTTGAGAGAATGGCAACCCTGTATGGTTTAGAAAATTGGCGATGGTGTTTAAAGCTTTCTCAGGCTTTGAAAGGTAATGCATATGATGTGTATGTCAAGCTGGGAAGCAGCCACCAAGACAACTGCGACATGTTGAAGAAGGCTTTACTTGAGCGTTTCGAAATGAACTCTCGCAAATTTTTGCAACTGTTCCGAAACAACAGGAAGGAAGGAACTGAGACATTTCACCAGTTCTCTTAACGTCTGAAGGGATATTTGACGAAGTGCCTGGAGCTTTCAGAGCTCCCTTGCACTTATGAAGGGTTGTAAGACTTTATTTCAACCGAGCAAATAAAAACCACATTGTCAAATAAAACCCGTAGATTTCTGGCTGAACAAGGAGCGATAAAGCTGGAAGACATTCTCAGTAAGACGGAGCGTTACATAAATGCATTAGCCGAACTGCCAGGCTCAAAACGCAAACCGACGGATGCGCCGTCTCGAAAAAATAATCTAGAGCAGTTTTCCCATTCTTCTCACCATCAAAGCCAAAGAGAAACTGTACCCCAGAATCCTCCTCATGAAAAATCGAAATTCTATAAAAACAGGTACCCCACCAACAACCAGGATCAGCCCAACCGTCCTGCATGGCAACGCAGCCAGAAAGGGCAAGACAAAGGGAAACCCCTTGCGCAAGGGACATCTAATCAGGGCAAACATACCGGGCCTAACCGCATCAGATGCTTGCAGACAGACTCGCAAAGAAGTATTAATGTCAGTGATTCTCAACCTGAGGGTGAGAGACCTTCAACGCGAGGAACTGTTTTATTGAACGGGACTTCAACTTATTGTCTGTTTGACACAGGTTTGTCTTTTGATTGTATTGTCGTAAGGCATTTGGTCAAACATGGTCAAGAGACAGAAGAAACCGTCAAATTGAGTGGAGTTTTCAAAGGAGATGCACCCATAACGCTTCCCATCGCACTGGTGGAAATACACTCTGATTTCGTCAGAGGTGTTATCAAAGCGGCTATAATGGATGATCCGATCTACCCAGTCATACTTGGTTGTAGATATGTGTTTATAGGGAGACCGAAAGAGCCGATTGGGGCAGCAGTAACAACAAGAGGACAAACCAAGAAGGAACGGGAGCCTGTGCCTAACATGTTACCTAAGGAACTAAAAGAGGCGCAACAAAAGGACCCTACCTTGGAGCCTGTTGCAAGGTGGTTTGCTCTGAACAATGAAAAAATTAATTAAATTAAATTACAAGTGTATTATTGCATATAATATCATATTATTAATGTAGTATTTAATATATATTATGAGGACAAACAAAACAATGATGCAACTAAAGGGTACAAACAATGTTAAGACGCAAACAAGACATTTTCACAATTAAAAATGAATTTATGAACTAAATAAAACAAGCGGAAGTGTCACAAGCCAAATGAAGGGTCAAGGTCTGACCCGAGGTCAACTTAATATTCAAAGTACACAAAAAAAATGACTGCAAAAAATGATGACATCACAGGACTCATAACGGACGACCATTTAACAATCATCAAATAAATGATAGTAAGAGGAGACTGGACGAAATAGTTAACGAATATGATACAAAACTGAATAAAATTGTTAACTGAGTACGAATAAAATACACCAGTTATCTACGGAACGGTACAGCTAACACAAATCGTCAAACGACAGCAGATTTGGACAGATAGTCCAATGGCAAACCTCAATGGGGCTTCCAAAAGTGCAATCGTTTAACTGCCCTAAGAAACGACCGAAATCAATTCAGGCATCGTGAGAGCCACAGAATCTAATTTCGGTTCATCCTCCCTACCTCCCACGAATTAACAACACATTAAGACAACAAAAAGTACATTAAACATAGGTAAAAACATGCCGATGTAGGCAGAGGGCATGGACTCAGTTAGCACTGTTTGCAATAACAACAGTTAAACACCTAGACTTATCTTTTCCGTTGCTTAGATCAGTGCTAGAGGTCGTCAACAGCTAGGCCTGTGCCTTTGACTGTCTGCTCCTGATGGGCAGGCAACGGTAGTCCATCTTGTGCATCTTTATCAATTTGAAGCGAACTAGAGAGGCGTTGAAAAGATGTCTTCTTCACTGCGACAATGCAACAGTGACGTCATGTTGCTATTCATGATCACGTGCGTCACGTCAGCTTCGTAATGGTCATGTGATCGAAACTTGATCGTAAATATTTCATTCGAAAGTCATGAAAAAATTTTTGGTTTTTGGTTGTTTTTTCGTCCCCACATACCGGGCACCACTGTTGCAAGGTGGTTTGCTCTGAACAATGTTCCATGTGATATGAATAAAACAATTATAAATTTGTGGCCATTGTTTTTTCTTTGATATGTTAGTTTTTTTCATTCAGTGATAGTGCATCGTGCCTTCGATGGAAGATTAAGCGAATGCGGGGGTGGAAGATTCCGAACAATACTTGAACCTTGGAATACGATTGATTTGATAAGTCATTTCATTGAGTCCATACATTTAATTCACAGTTGTACACACAGGATGATCATTTCAAATAGGAGTAGAGCATAAGTCCATATAAGTCATGCATAAATTAATCAATAACGTAGACTGCTGGTTATGTGTCAATGTCCGTTTAAGGATACAATGCAGTATTGTCGTCAGAACATCACAGCTATATGCACGAGCAGATAGACATGGCTACCTGCCGACAGTGAGACTGCGAGTCTGAATATTTCATATGAATTTGACGATTATTCTCATCCTTCTGAGGATTCTAGTTAATTACTAACCTCCATAAATTTTCCTCTCATATAGAGTTCTAGGACTGACCCTGGTCCATCAAAAAATGCATATATATGGCTATATCATGCCATTGAATTGGAAGGTTAGAAAAACGCAGCTATTCAGCTTGGCGGTCAAGTAACAAAGGGTAGCGTTTCTTAGTTACCGACTGTGACCCAAACAACGCTATACACGTCATAATGGATCGTGTATGGAGCGTTCAATAATTGAAACATCTATCGCAATATATTAAATGCCTTAACCTTTACAATTGCACGTCTGATAACCTTTAGCAGACGGCGTTAATATCATATACCGTAACAGAGCCCTGCTGTAGGAAACTGCCCATGGCCAAGGACCCCAGACACAATGGAGACATCTTTTCTAAGGATGGCGTGCTGTATCGTAGAACGGGCGACCCTGATACACGGAATAACCAGCTCCTAGTACCGACGCAGTACAGAGACCAGATCTTAGAAATGGGGCACTCTCTTCCCTTTAGCGGACATATGGGACAAAACGCCACTATTTAGCGAATATCGACTCCCTATTGGTGGCCAGGAATGAACATTAATATTATCAGATACGTGAAATCCTGCGCCAAGTGCCAACGTGTGGCACTCAAGCATTGGACACCCCCAGTTCCCATGGAAGAAATGCCAATAGTGGGGACACCATTTGAACGGGTTGCAGTCGACATTATAGGACCCATAGAAAGGACTAAAAGAAGGAACAGGTTCATCCTGACCTTAGTCGACACATGCACTATATGGGCTGAAGCTATACCGCTGGCATGTACGGATTCCAAGCATGTCGCAGAAGCCCTATGTTATGATTAAAACTCATAACATATCTGTCGATATCAAATAAGGCTCGATTAGGGACCATGTTGTTGATGTACTGTATCCATGGGTTACCCGGAAGTACGTCATTGCTTTTTGGGGCAGAATAGCAGAAGTCGACCGGTCCAAAGTTAGCAGAAGTGAAAGATTCTTCTGGGCCTTTTCTGTGTGTATTTCAAGGTGGACGACGCATATGTGTCGAGCTCCTAGATGTTTTAATTTCTACAGATTCCTAAAGTGTTCGACCTCTAGATCGCCCATATACCTCAGTGGGTCGATGCTAGATTATTGTGTGAATGTAATTCTGATTATGAAACAAGTGAGTTGTGAACTTTAAATAAATCTGCATGAAAAAATGTCGAGGACATTGTGTCTGTAGCAGACTGTATAGCGACGCTTGAGACTGGCTAGATTATGCCATTATCTCATGAGCATATATTCGATGAAATAATTGGAGCTTCGAGCTGTTAATAAAATGTGTTGTCCAAACGTCCAACCTGGCCTTTGCCGCACCGTTGATGTTGCAGTTTAAGATTGTGTTCGGCACTTGTGTCTGTCATCATTAAATATATGCAGGGGACCTCAAGCGAAATCATATAATAAACCTCACTTCTTGTTGGTGTAACAGTTGGGGGCCAAGCTAAAGGATCGTTGATCTACAACTTTATGAAAAGTGGAAAGAATAAGTTCTATGCGACAGCATTTGATTTCATGCACTGATGCAGATTTTCAAGATGGCGAATTTCATCGTCTGCTAACCTGTTAGAGGTTATACGACCAGTATTTGCAGTGTATAGTTTCCAGCTCAAGGCAGGAGTGGAACATATTACAAGTATCAAGTTTTTACTGCATACAGCTACGTTTGTAAATTCAAGTTTGATACCAGAAGATGGCGATTGTCAAGACTACGACAGACCAAAGTGAAGTCCGTTTCGAGTCAGCTGTTCGTAAAGCCTAGGCCTAACGTGGTCTACTCTGTGTGGTTTTCATCGGTCCTTGGAGGAAAATGTGTTGGAACCAGGAGGAATTTTTTCACTGGCAAATCAGATAAGTGAATTTTTAGTTACATACAGCCTGTGATGCTAATTATCTTGTTTGCCAGGGTTCTTTTTTCATGTTATATGTATTTTTGTGCATTTTATGTTTATGTAATAGTGGGAAGTTGGATTGGAACTTATGAATTCGTCAATACCGCTTCGGATGGTCGATGAATTCATGAGCATTCTTTAGTTTATGCATCTGTTTGGTTCAAATTGAGGGGCCGGCGAACATTGCTGTGTGTTACTGCCTCAATTGCATAAAAATTCATTTTGTGTCTAGTTGTGCAGTCTTGTTAATTGTAAAGTTAGTTTTTGTGGTAAAGTTACTTGTAAATTTTTTTATTCAGTTTTCTACATTATTGTTTGTACTAATGTTGGCCTTACCTTGCTATCTCTTATTTATTAGATGTCATACATGTTGTAGACTCGTCATTGTCTTGTCATATGTGTGATAGAGCTGCATTTTGTTTATTTGTTCTACAGTTCATACATTTCTATCTTGGTTCACTATTTGCATTAACTTCATTTAGCTCTTGTCACTGTATCTAGTCATCTTGTTCGTAGCCATTGTCCTTTTATTGCTCCTAAATAACATCTATAATATTATTTACTATTACATGCAGTTGGGTGACTTTGAAGTGGTGAAATAAGTGTTGAATATATTGCTCACATATTCATGATATAAAACTTACATTATTGTTTAGCTATTGAAAAGTACAATAATTGTGAAGTATGTCTACTCCGGGGGATTTTGTCCTGGAGGATGGATTATGGGGTCCGATCTTGAAGAATCTGTAATGGACTGTTTCTTATGTCAGACGGCATCAGATCTAGAGGATTTTGCAAATGTTAATTTTCATTCTGTTCACCATATGATAATTGCTAAGGAACTAGCAGATTTACTGTGTATGGATCTCCGTATGTTTCTGGGACGATACATTCATGTAAAACATGGTCATGTATTAAAAAACGTACGATATGCTATATTGGACGACGATGTTCACGAGAATCAGATAAAGGACGAACATCGATGTAAGGAAAAAGCTCTTACTAGTGAGCTGGAACAGGTTAAAATAGAATGTGAGAAGAAGGTGGCGGTCCTGAAATTGAATAATTTGAAACTTTCGGTTCTTGGTACTCAGCAGAGAAAAAAGCTAGAAAATGAGGTGAGCTCATTAAAAAAATTGCTTGACAAAGAAAAGAATGTCAGTATGGAACTTGATAAGCTTAATACAGCTTTAAAGGTAGACTGTCATGCACAGGTGACTCAGATTCATGAACTGACATCTGAGATTGCTCTTTTGAAATTAAAGGTTGATTTGATAGAAGTGTCAAGAGATCAGGGAGAATTAGCTGAGAAGAGAATAGAAGAAATGGCTCTTGAGAAAAAAATGGACACATGCTCAAACTGAAATAGAGGCGCAACAAGAGCATAAAAAAAGAATTAAAGATTGATATAGAAGAAGTGACAGACCGGAACATGAAAGGTTCTTCGGATAAGTTGGAGAATAAAATGGCAGCACTGGAGCGTGCAAATCAAGAACTAAGATGCCTTCAAAGTCAACAAGAAAAATTGACTTAGGATAAAGTGGCTAACTTTGAGAAATTACTTATGGAGGAGAGGAGTAAAATTGTAAACCTTGAAGAAGTAAATAAGAGGCAGAGTGATGAGATCTCACTCAAAGATTTGGAAATTACTAAATTAAGAAAAAGGGTTGATGGTTTGCTGGATGTGGTGTTACACAAAAATTTATTATCCAACATTGGTTATGACAAAACTATGGTACAACATGCCGGTAGTACTAAATGTGACAAAAACAGGTCAGCACGACCTGAAAATGTAAAAATATCATGTCGAGGCAGGTACAACTTCCCTCGACATCACTCGGATACCAGTATTTCTGGTCAAAACAATACTGCCTCTTCTGGGAGTAAGTCATTGAGACATGCTCACAGTACATCTACTGCTAAAAGTGTAGATGAGGTTGTCAGGAGTGACATAAAAGTTGGTCATAAGAGTCATGGTGTTGCACTTAATGATGATAGAGATGAGAAAAAATTTCCTAGTCAGACTAATACCAGTACATCTGGAAGAAAATGCATATCTATGCCTATTAAGCTGTCTGCTACGACATGCTCCATGCCTATAGGCTCAAATGAGATTAGGTATCATGCTCAGTCCAGCCAGTATGATACAGATTATTATAAAGATATGACATGCATGAGAAAGAAAAATGTCCATGGTTCTCATGTGACTTAAGGTGCATACTCACACGCCGTACTGTGCGAAATCTCCCACCAGGCACTACATGGCAGGAACTGGGTGAATTTTTCCAGTTTACTGCTGACGTCAAATTTGTACGTCTTTTGCCTTTCAACAGTTTCAATGATAGGGAGGCACTTATTTTTTTAAAATTCAGATATTGATGCACGCAGGGTTGTGGAGCGTGACAACGGAGTTTACTTTTGAGACTATTGTCTTGATTTACAATTGCTGCATAAATCAACAACACATAGATTTTAGGGGTCATTCTTAAGTGGAATGCACACATCTTGTGACTTGTCTTTGACTATTGTTAATGCTCTTTGCTATGCGGAGCATCTGTCTTTGTAGTTTCTCTACTTAATAGTCTATCTACTGCTAGTTTTGTTCGCATGATGTGTAGACTGTTCTCTGATCGTGAGGATTTAATCACTTACATTGATAACTGTTTATTTCATCATACGTGGGATGAACATGTTATCGGAATTCATTCTTTGTTGAATACCTTACGCTTTCATAACATTACTGCTGGACCTTCCAAAACCAGAATAGGATTTACTGAAATTTCTTTTCTTGGTCATAAAGTCGGAGGTGGGTTTCTAAAATCCGAGGATGTCACTATTTCTAAAATTCTAAATCTTTAAATTCCTCGAACAAAAAAAAAAAAAAAAACAAGTTCGCAGTCTATTAGGCTTGGTAAATTTCTATAGAAAATTTCGGCCTCATTTTTCAGATATGACCTCAGTTTTGTCATCGTTAGTAAAAAAGAACTCTCCAAATAGGATAATTTGGTCACATGCCTGTGATGTGGCTTTAGATTCACTTAAGATGTGCTTTTCCAAATCACCTATTTTGAGATTACCTGACACTCGATATCTTTTTATTCTCAGAGTCGACGCGTCGAATACAGGCATCGGGGGAACATTAATGCAAGAATTTGAAGGCCACATGCACCCTACTATGTATGTAAGCCGGAAACTGTCGCCCACAGAGCAGCGATTTCCGATTGTCGAGAGGGAGCTGTTAGCGATTGTATTTTCTTTCAACAAACTACAACGATATCTGATGGGAGCCTGATTCACTCTGGAGACCGACCAGAAGGCTTTAGTATATCTAAAAACAGCGAGATTTACAAATCAAAGAGCAGCTAGAGCCTCGCTTGCATTACAACCTTATGATTACAATATCAAAGCCATAAAAGGGAGCCAGAATGTTTTGGCAGAAGTTCTTTCTAGGTGCGTAAAAGACCCTACATCACCTATCAACTCTACAGTTACAGATGATTCACAGAGTTCAATCTAACACATAAACATACATAGTGATGTCCTGATCAAGAAACTGTTGAGTGAATAATTACGTAATCGCATGATACTACTAACATTGTACTGTGATCACATTGCTGATATAAGAAAGTGGCTCACACAGCAACAGGATAATGATGCATTCTATAATACTGAAAATCAAGTAATATATCGTTGAACTCAGCGCACTTCGTATAGAGTTCGTGCCTTCATCACAGTACTTATACTCAGGTTACAGACTTTCTAGCACACCATGTGTATAATGTTTAAAATGGTGTCATTTCCAGACATTTTTGATACGAACTTGTGTTGGCAAAAAATTATGTTATCCACTTAAAGGGACATTCCTCGAAAATGAATGACTCAAATTCTCAAGGGGAAGTAACAAGGATATTTCTTGTGGAACTTATTTGTGATGGTTGACTACTGTGTTTAATAACATTTGGATTCGTACTAATGTAATATCGCATGAAGAACAATCATGGACATGGTCAACGATGGATTTCAACATACGTCTAAGGACAGTGTATAAACATTTATTAATTAACGGAATGACATTTCCTTATAGACTTGCACTATTGTGTATATTATTAACAAGTAATTAATTTGAATTCACTACAGATTGTTGAGTTGTTGACACAAATTTATGTCATACTCACACTAGACTTTGCAACATTGATGGGCTTATACGCCATACTGTTATCAATTGATACAACACATAGGCATAGTTTTACTTATTGCCCACATTAATGTGTTGCATACACGATTTCCTTGCTACTCTTACTATGAATATGATATATTAATAACATATCAGTCAGAGTTACACATAACTTTTTTCATTTGACAACATGTCGCAGTCACACACCTTATTGGTTATTTGTCTGCCTCATGTCATCTATTGTGTCTATTGCATTATTGTTAATATTAATTCTTTGCATTATAATGTTTAATTGAGATGACATTAAGTAACTACCGTTACCTGACGAGACAAATAGGTGTTTTGGACGGTGTGCAGTATGGGAATGCATGGACTGATATAACCATTTCATGTTTGTTTACATGTTGCATGATATTGCTATGGTTACCTCATTTTGCTGTTAATTTGTTTTATGTCCTTTGTAGACAATGGTGCTAGCATTCTTTGCTACTGTCCACACCTCGAGTGTTTAATTGCCTACTTTGTGGCACAAACATGGGTGCTATACTATGTCATACTAACAGTGAAATTTGATGATACCATCTATTCACTCCAGGGATGTTAAAACTCACACCATGTAAATAATGAAAAGTTTCCATTATTTGACGGGGGGAAGGGGGGGGGAGAAGAGGGAGTAGATGTTATGATTAAAACTCATAACATATCTGTCGATATCAAATAAGGCTCGATTAGGGACCATGTTGTCGATGTACTTATCCATGGGTTACCCGGAAGTACGTCATTGCCTTTTGAGGCAGAATAGCAGAAGTCGACCGGTCCAAAGTTAGCAGAAGTGAAAGATTCTTCTGGACCTTTTCTGTGTGTATTTCAAGGTGGACGGACGTATATGTATCGAGCTCCTAGATGTTTTAATTTCTACAGATTCCTAAAGTGTTCGACCTCTAGATCGCCCATATACCTCAGTGGGTCGATGCTAGATTATTGTGTGAATGTAATTCTGATTATGAAACAAGTGAGTTGTGAACTTTAAATAAATCTGCATGAAAAAATGTCGAGGACATTGTGTCTGTAGCAGACTGTATAGCGACGCTAGAGACTGGCTAGTTTATGCCATTATATCAGGAGCATATCTTCAATGAAATAATTGGAGCTTCGAGCTGTTCATAAAATGTGTTGTCCAAACGTCCAACCTGGCCTTTGCCGCATCGTTGATGTTGCAGCTTAAGATTGTGTTCGGCACTTGTGCATGCCATCATTAAATATATGCAGGGGACCTCAAGCGAAATCATATAATAAACCCCTTGTCTTGTTGGTGTAACACCCTAGTGCAGATTTTTACACGGTTGGGATTCCCTTATCAAGTTTTGATGGATAAAGGATCCCAATTCCGAAGCCTGTTAATGGAGGAGATCTTTAAGATCTTGAGGGCTGTCAGGAACCAATTTACTGTGGATAACACTCCACTGGTTCCACCATTGCAATGTGGATTTATGATAATAAATAAGGCTCGTTCTTCCCAGGATACAACCACACCACAATGGCTGACATAAGAAATAACACCTTTAACAGGAACTTCCCTTTAATACTATGCACAATACAATAAGGCCTCACACGGCCAACAAACGCATCAAATACAATAATGAAATGCCACTGTAACTTGCCTTAACAGCTTAAACTATCAGCATCATACTCAACAGTACGACTTACACTGAAAAATACCCTGCCATGACTATCGCTCACCTGGGCGGCAAAACTGTGACAATGACACAGTCAAATCATTGTCACCTTATAAACCTACGGCCTGAAAGTTATACAAACTAGAAACCACACTTCTCTAGAATAACAACGGTAATTATCACCCAGGACCGAAATATGGCAAGCGCTTACATAATAGTCCATAAAATGAACCACCCAGCAAACTTGCTGACCAAAAGGGGAATCCGTCCGTCCAAGACCAAGGCTAGATTATGACTGACTATATGTGCGCCTGATTTCCCGGCTTCCGGTAGTCACATGACTCACAAATATCCAGATTGTTTTATTCAATTTATCAGCCCGCTGTGGCAATAAACATAACATTTTTCCCGACTACTGACAGTCGTTTTCCCAAGTGAATTTTATCCAGGAGATAACGCTGTTTTCATAATCGGCACTAATCCCAGAGAAAATCGAGAGGATTTATCATCATCGGTTTTTTTAACGTAACAGTCATAGCACCTAGAGGCTAGACAATACAGGAACTATTTTTCTCTTTTTTATAACTGTGAACGTTCCGAGAACGGCTTGCTTCAATAACTATATGCGGCGATACAGGACTCATCCAGGAAAATTTAACTCACCAACTTTGGCGACTACCTTGAAATTATTATTAAATACCAAGGCTGGTCTAGGGCCATATTTGGGCAACCCACCTGACACTATAGGTTCATACTATTGTTACTGTTTTTCCAAGGGATACCTACACCAAGTATTGGGTAAGCAAGTGTGTTTGTGGCCACAGAATGACAGAGTGAAAGTCAGAGAGAGAGAAAAATATTTTTCTTTGTTACAATCATTGTACCCACTTCTTTTTTTTAGTTCGCTAACCTGATTATTTTTTACTGGATAGCTTAAGTAGAAACTTTTGTTCTTTACTATACTGTCTATTCTAGACCCTAATGTTAATCTTTGACCTTTTGGGTTACTAACTTCTTGTGGGATCTTTTCTCAACAGAGGTGAGGGCACTTATGGGGTTATTTTCCGATGTCTGTAAACATGAATATATTGATTTGTAGATGTTTGATGTTGTAAAGTTTAAGTGATAATAAACTAAACAAAAACTTAATTTAGCATGTTGGTCAGACCCATATCCATTTACCATAGTTTTTTACGTTTTTGTGTCTTGTTGTCACATAACTGTGTGTGTGTGTGTAGATAACTTATAATTAACATTATAGGGAAGTGTGACAGATCGTCTTCTTCTAAAGATAGTCGTATAGATAGGCTGGATTAGAGAAACCACTCATTCCAGAGACGGATCTTCGCCTTAATCTATTTCACTCGTGGAATCTATTCTAACTTTCTTTATCATATTCCCCACCTTCTGCTCTACTCAGACAGGACCAAATAAATCTCTATACCTATCTAAAAAAATGTACCACAGAATGGTCGCTCGGCCGTAGGATTGATCTAAAATCTGGAACAAGCACAACAGAATGTTGGCTCATCTGGAGGATTTGATCTAAGTCTGAGTCTAGAAATTGACTAACGTCTGTTACTGTATCTTAGTCCAACTCTAGATAGAGTGTGGTGTGTGTTTGTTTTGTGAATTAAGGAATATTAATAATAATTATCCTGTAGACAACGTTCTTTTACTGGGTGCTGACCACACAAATTATAAATTTGTTCTTTCTACAGCATCTTAGAGTACATACAGTTAGATTTTAAAGATAATCCTTGTTGGAGATTTGTTATATAATAATTTTTGTAATACATAAAAAGAGAAGACCGCTGGTACGCGTGATTGTTTAGCAATCACCAGGGTTTTTTTTTTTGGGAGCAGTGGAGTGTGAGCTTAACAAAGGGAGAGCATTCTGGCTATCGCCAAGTTAATAGCCTCCCCTAACTCTTACTGACTTCAGGTGTGGACGAGGTGGTGGATTTAAAATAAGGAAAAAATATTGTTTCTCCTTAATTTTTAAATAAAAATTTTTTTCCTCCGTAGTAATAGTAGTTTTTCAGTTGTTAGCCTGATCTACCATTTTATGGTTTAAGTCGTCTGAATTAGGAGCCTTGCTGCCAGTTAATAACAGCGATAGATTAGATAACTGATAACAGGGAGGAGGTAGCACAGTTAAATAAACCAAAATTTATTTTGGTATTCTCCTAATTGATTAAGGATAAGTGTATCTTTTTTCTTCTTCTTTCTCGGATAAGTCGCAGTCAGTTATTTGCCATGGCTGAGCGTGCAAAACTTAGAGCAATGCTAAGAGAGGAAGCAAGGGAAACAGGATTACAAGAACAAGTGCAAGCTCTTGTCAACGAAGAACTCGATAGACATGACGCGGAGAAGAAGGCAGAAGCTAGAGAGAAGGAAAAGGCAGAAGAAGCTAGGCAGATAGAGGAAGCAAGAGAACAGCGTCAATTGGAGCAGAAAAAAATTGAGGCGGAGATGAAAATTCGCAGAGACATGGAGCGAGAGAAGGAGAGACAACATGAGGAAAAACAGAGGGAACAAGAGAGACAACACGAAGAAAGAGAAAATGAGCAAAGACGACAGCAGGAGTTGGCGCTTAATACCTTAAAGGTCCGAAGTCGTGGTGCAGCGTCTACCTCCAGCAACGGAGAGTCTCCACCTCAGTCATTCATAACTGATCAATCCAGTACTCAATCTCCTCAACTAGCAGCTTTGTCTTTTGCCCTAGAATCCTTCCCAAACCCCAAATAGAAAATTGACTTTTATCTAAAAAAATTTGAGAGAATGGCAACCCTGTATGGTTTAGAAAATTGGCGATGGTGTTTAAAGCTTTCTCAGGCTTTGAAAGGTAATGCATATGATGTGTATGTCAAGCTGGGAAGCAGCCACCAAGACAACTGCGACATGTTGAAGAAGGCTTTACTTGAGCGTTTCGAAATGAACTCTCGCAAATTTTTGCAACTGTTCCGAAACAACAGGAAGGAAGGAACTGAGACATTTCACCAGTTCTCTTAACGTCTGAAGGGATATTTGACGAAGTGCCTGGAGCTTTCAGAGCTCCCTTGCACTTATGAAGGGTTGTAAGACTTTATTTCAACCGAGCAAATAAAAACCACATTGTCAAATAAAACCCGTAGATTTCTGGCTGAACAAGGAGCGATAAAGCTGGAAGACATTCTCAGTAAGACGGAGCGTTACATAAATGCATTAGCCGAACTGCCAGGCTCAAAACGCAAACCGACGGATGCGCCGTCTCGAAAAAATAATCTAGAGCAGTTTTCCCATTCTTCTCACCATCAAAGCCAAAGAGAAACTGTACCCCAGAATCCTCCTCATGAAAAATCGAAATTCTATAAAAACAGGTACCCCACCAACAACCAGGATCAGCCCAACCGTCCTGCATGGCAACGCAGCCAGAAAGGGCAAGACAAAGGGAAACCCCTTGCGCAAGGGACATCTAATCAGGGCAAACATACCGGGCCTAACCGCATCAGATGCTTGCAGACAGACTCGCAAAGAAGTATTAATGTCAGTGATTCTCAACCTGAGGGTGAGAGACCTTCAACGCGAGGAACTGTTTTATTGAACGGGACTTCAACTTATTGTCTGTTTGACACAGGTTTGTCTTTTGATTGTATTGTCGTAAGGCATTTGGTCAAACATGGTCAAGAGACAGAAGAAACCGTCAAATTGAGTGGAGTTTTCAAAGGAGATGCACCCATAACGCTTCCCATCGCACTGGTGGAAATACACTCTGATTTCGTCAGAGGTGTTATCAAAGCGGCTATAATGGATGATCCGATCTACCCAGTCATACTTGGTTGTAGATATGTGTTTATAGGGAGACCGAAAGAGCCGATTGGGGCAGCAGTAACAACAAGATGACAAACCAAGAAGGAACGGGAGCCTGTGCCTAACATGTTACCTAAGGAACTAAAAGAGGCGCAACAAAAGGACCCTACCTTGGAGCCTGTTGCAAGGTGGTTTGCTCTGAACAATGAAAAAATTAATTAAATTAAATTACAAGTGTATTATTGCATATAATATCATATTATTAATGTAGTATTTAATATATATTATGAGGACAAACAAAACAATGGGTTACTAACTTCTTGTGGGATCTTTTCTCAACAGAGGTGAGGGCACTTATGGGGTTATTTTCCGATGTCTGTAAACATGAATATATTGATTTGTAGATGTTTGATGTTGTAAAGTTTAAGTGATAATAAACTAAACAAAAACTTAATTTAGCGTGTTGGTTAGACCCATATCCTTTTACCTTAGTTTTTTACGTTTGTGTGTCTTGTTGTCACATAACTGTGTGTGTGCGTAGATAACCTATAATTAACATTATAGGGAAGTGTGACAGATCGTCTTCTTCTAACGATAGTCGTATAGATAATCTGGACTAGAGAAACCACTCATTCCAGAGACGGATCTTCACCTTAATCTATTTAACTCGTGGAATCTATTCTAACACCTTTCTTTCTCATATACCACACCTTCTGCTCTACTCAGACGGGACTAAATAAATATCTATACCTATCTAAAAAAATGTACGACAACCACAGAGTTGAAGAGTACTGAATAAATTAATCTGGCTTACCATTGAACATAGCCAAGACTTTTATATAGGGAATGTTCGGCTTTAGTATTATCATAATTTTTTATCATTGTCATTGTTGCTATCTATGGAGCTTAAGGCTACATCTACATATGGCCTCCTTGCAGGAAACCTGCACCAAAGCATTCCCGTATTCTTGTTGCAGTGGTTTCTGTAGTAACTTATTTTAGATGATGAAATTAGTCTCTAATGCACTTTTGAACAATTTAACAGTGTAATACTTTTATTTCAATCAAACAGCGGACCATGCTATCGCTGAATGAAGATTGCATTTTTTTTTTCACTTGGCTTTTCAGAGCACATCATTTGTATGACTTCTTCAAGAAGCTTTTGGTCTATAAATTTTGAAGTTATTCCATTTAAATTTAAATAAAATTGAAGTCTTATTTTTAAAATGAGATTAAAACTAAACGAAATATAATCTTTTCTAAACATTCTTGAATATCACTTGTGGCTCGTGTACCTTTGTTTGAAAAGCACTGTAAATATCACTGTGCATTGTGGCTACAATCCTATTACAGTATCGTCAGTTCTCATTTCGTTTCTTTTGGAGCATGGAGCATCACTACAGCCGGTTCCATTACAGGAAGCTTGTACCACAGCGGTCATATGCTCACGCAGCAGTAGTTTTCGTAGCAATTGGTTTTATTTGATAAGGTAGCCAATCAGCGCATTACTTCATATTAGTTACCTCTTACTCTCGATGAGAGAGCAGATGTATTGTTTGTTTGTTTGACGCAGTCTATCGCAGAATATCGTGCTTATATTGCTGTCACTGCCTATCCTGCGCATGATCCTAGCATTATATATCGTGCCTTTATTCCTATCACCGTGATTAATCCTAGTAATATTTGTCTTACGTACATTCTGATCACAACGTTTTGTGCGTACAATTTGAGTGCTATGTTTAGAGCGTATATCCCTTTCTCTGTGTAGTGAATTGATGGTATTGTATGATGGTGATATTACTAAGTGTGATGCATGAGGTCAGCTGTGAAGGCTCCTGAGATAAAATGTAGCTGTGAATTGTCAGAAGGCCCTTCTTGCTACCACTACGACCTCACACCTATCTTTTTTTACTAATGAATGTGGCTACGTTAAATGTCTAGGGTAATGATATGTAATGTGTTGTGGTAGTTTACATACACACACACAGATATTTACTAAGTCTAATAATATTAATAAATGTTATCATACACTGAACTAACTCAAGTGTGTAAAATTTTTGATAGTAATTTTCTTTAAATTTATTTGTTCTGAACCAAGGTTTTAATTTGGTCAGAACATATGAAAGGTTTTGCAATTATGAAAGAAATGCATGAATATTACATAATAAATGCAAGGTGTGTACATATGTATGTTACTAGGCTAGTTAATATTACTACTGTTTATAGTTGTAATCTATTTTGGGAGAACATTTAATGGATGTGCTGTTGGGGTGGCCTCATCACTCCCTGTCTATGGTGACTACACATTGTCCAGTTATTTGATGGAATTTTATGGGTGTGTTAGGAAATAAGTTGAGTTGGTGAATTCTCAGCAGACCAGGCGCTCACGTAGCTTGAAGGTGTAGCTCTGGTGCTGAGATCTGGTGGCCCCACCTCTCCGTGCTTGGGGGCTATAATAGAAGTCTGGTGGCCCCACCTCTCCGTGCTTGGGGGCAATATCAGAAGTCTGGTGGCCCCACCTCTCCGTGCTTGGGGGCAATATCAGAAGTATGGTGGCCCCACCTCTCCGTGCTTGGGGGCTATAATAGGCTGCTCTGACAAAATGTTACTGCACGGGTCCACTCTGGTAACATTCAACAACTCAGATGACACCACCTTGGTGCCAACTAAAACTCACAGTTCTGCAATCAAAGTATTAATCATGTGTCAGAATTCCACCCTCTAACCATTTCTGGACACAACACTACACAACAACAACACCACATAGACGGGTCAGATCTTTCTGACCAAACAACACATCTTACCAAGTTGGTTTCACATAGGATAAGTTCTCCCAGACTACGTATTCTGAAATATGTTCATTAGCTTCCTGCCATAGAATAGGATAGGTGATATGTTCCACTGATCTCAACACTTGATCTATCCTTCCTAATCCTTACTGGAGTTTATGTATTTTATTTGTCTCTAGACCCTGAACTGGGGCGGGGGGTCTAGAGCGAATCCTTACTTGTTGTAAGGGACAGATTATGCTATTTCAGTATCAAATCACTCGAAACCTTAAACAA
The DNA here is from genome assembly GCA_024509875.1 of Oreohelix idahoensis. Taxonomy (NCBI): domain Eukaryota; kingdom Metazoa; phylum Mollusca; class Gastropoda; order Stylommatophora; family Oreohelicidae; genus Oreohelix; species Oreohelix idahoensis. The sequence continues at coordinate 117,210 of JAMPIV010004558.1, forward strand.
ATATTAAAATGTACAAAGAAATAATTTCAGTCTTACCAGAATTATGAATATAGAACACAGTTAAATGCTAGCAAAACTCAGCTGAGCTGCTGGCCTTAGTATGGCGTCCCTCTAAATATTTCAATAGCTTCTGGGAATTACACCACTTAATAATTCACTGTGTCTACTAGGACAACTTATAATGAATGGCACAAAATGCGCGTCTGAGCGCCGATAATATATTCATCTATGGCCAATCACTGCCTTTTATTTTTTCAAATTCAAATATCCTACCACAAAGTCATTTCAGTCATACCTCAGTCAAGTATGCCTTATTGTCTGTTGGTCCGTCCGTCTCTACTTGCGTTTCACACAAAAACACACTTGTTTTTTGAACCAACGCTGCCTTCCCCTACACAATTTTGCCCTTTAAAGTTATTTTTAGCCACAATTCACCATCCCACCCCGTCTCTTCATTCCAACTAGATTTTAGCACTTGCGTCTTCAAGGCCACAATTTTTTGAAAATTAGTGACATGTTTTATTTCAATGCAGACGATCGTTGATATGAACAACACAGTCTTTTGTCAATATCTTTCTTATTATCTATCCGTCTGTATAAATGAAAGCATATTATTTCACTGCTCAAGATGGGCCATCCGGCCAGCTAGGTTTTATATTCCTAACATTATTATTAAGAAAAGTTACTTTTCAAATATTTCTAGAATCTTCTGGAATGCGTTCATCACTGCATTCAAATAAACGGACTAAGTTATCGCAAAAGCGTCCAAAAAATGACTGTGGCGTATAATATCCAAGGTCCCTTTTGTCGATTTCTTTACTTTATGTCAACTTGGGGAACGTGACTTTTTCCTCCTTTCCCCACCAATTTGCGTCCTTTTAGCCTCGCTAGTTTCAAGCACGCGTTCAGTCAGATTTTTCCTTTTGATCTCCGTTCTCGTCCCGTTCCGTTTTGCCTTCAAGTCTAACAATTTAATTTCCATGGCAGGTGATGACCCGCGGCGTGGGCGATCATGTATTCTAGCAGCTTACGCATTAGTTTTTATCCCTACGTTGTATCATTGGAGATATTTTAACGTTGTATCACGGTTAATTTTGTGACACATCTCCCCACTTGAAAACATGCCTACGACAAGTTCTAAAACCAATGATACACATAGATAAAATCTCTCCTTACGCCTGCCATTACTCTAATTTTGATCACAGGGGTGCCGACTGAGGAAATCTGCACCGACATTCAATTTGCCGGGGATATATTGGATACTAAACTGATAAGGTTGAAGCAATAAAGACCACCTCAGCAATCTTGCGTTTTCATGCTTAGCCTGAGATAAGAATACTAGTGGCTGATGATCCGTCTCGACCACAAAAGTCCTACCATACAGATAGATTTGAAACTTCTTTATGGCCCAGATTAACGCTAAACATTCTTTTTCGCTTGTGGAGTATCCTTGTTCCGCCTTATTCAATTTGCGGCTTGCATAAGCGACTGGTTTCAGTTCCCCATCAGGTGAAGATGATCTTTGCAACAAAGCCGCTCCGAGTCCTACATTTCTTGCATCGGTTCTTAAGACAAAGTCCTGTGTCAAATCAGGTAGTTTGAGAATAGGCTTGCTAGTGAGTTTCTCCTTTAAGTCCTGGAACGCTAATTCACTTTGCGCAGTCCAATTAATTTTATCTGGAAGTCCCTTGCGAGTCAGATCAGTCAGAGGAGCACAAATAGAGTTAAAATCTTTGATATATTTTTGATAAAATCCGCATAACGACACGAATGATCGCACATCCTTTTTTGTTTGTGGTCTAGGTGCTCTCTGCAGTTTTTCCAAGTTCTTGGGATCAGGGGTCATGCTACCCTGATATACAGTGTGTCCCAAGAATTCCAACTCTTTGCATCCAATGCAACATTTTGTTGGCCTAGCAGTCAAGTTCGCCTCTCTAAGCCTATTAAATAACATTTCTAGAGCTTCAATGTGTTCTTCAAATGTCTCTGTGGCGACGAGAATATCATCCATGAAATTCGTGATACATGGGTTATTCAGGGGATCCAACAATTTGCGCATCATCCTTGAAAATACACTCGGAGCATTTTTCAGTCCGAATGGTAGCATGTTGAATTCATAATGTCCATCCGAAGTGCTAAAAGCCAAATAAGGTCTCACTTCAGGCTTCACTGGGATCTGGTAATAGCCTTTACTAAGATCCACCTTTGAAAAGTATTTTCCCTTGTTCAGTCTGGCAAATAACTGTTTTGTGACTGGTAATGGATCCACTTGTCCTTCTGTGACAGCATTCAGTTTCCTGTAATCTATGCACAGTCTGTGTTCCCCAGACGGTTTTCTCAACAATACGACACTAGAGCTAAAAGATGATTCACTGTGTGAAATAATCCCCTCCTTCAACAAATAATCTATTTCTTCTGTCGTGAGAAATTCTAATCCACATATATAAATTAAAACGTAAATGCAAAGCCTAACAAATAAATTTAATAAAAGGAAAGAAGAATGGTAAAGAACAGTGCTGTCACCATGACTGTACTCGAAATCCCCCTTGTTTTCTACTTCGTCTGCAAATTGTAACGCTTTCACGTTGATAGTAAAAGCCTACTGTATCACTACACGCTTTCTTCAATGAAACGTGTACTGCCTTTCTAAGAAAAACCTTGAGATACGCAAGCTGATCAATGACCTAGATTTAATATTTCATTCATTCCATTTTATACACGGCGTAACTAAAAGACAGATGAAAGTAGGAGAGAGAGAGGGACGACTGAAGGCAGGAAGCATGCAACACTACACGCGTCGCGCGATTAATAGTAACGCCAATCCCACGTGTAAGGCCAGCACTAACTTTTTTTCAAATAAACAGTGTCAGAAAAACACTACTACTACTACAAGAATCAGGTTTAAAAACATGAAAAATGCTTATTAGGAAATATGAAATTCTACTGAATTACATCTAAGCTCCTGAAAGTACAGAAGACACCCTATGACAAAGAAGTGAACGCGTGGTAAAAAAACAAATATACGACTATCTTTGGAAAACACATATTTTGAACGCCACCATGTAGCTCGCTTTAACTTATATATTATTGTACGGCAGGACTTGCTAGCCAAGAATATGTTATGTGTTACGCCTTTAGTCTGTTAATAAAATAATTATGGCCAAAATGACAGCATGAAATCATTTCTGCTCATAAATTTTTTTTTATAACGTGTTTGAAAAACATTACGTTACGGAAATAGCCTACTATGTTAACTCCTATTTGATTGGCGGGAATGAGATGTAAGACTAAACACGATTAGTTGGACTGCAAATACTAGTTTTTTGTTGTTATGGGAAACGAATAGAAGGGGTACTTTTTTGAAAAGATGTGTAGACATGGCATGATTGGTTAGATCTGCCAATCTAGTCAGTTGAGAGCGTCTGTTCCTTGCCACATCTTGTAATAAACCTACTAAGAACAGTGCGTTGAGCACCAGTGCATATTTTTTTCTAAAATAAAAGCTTGGGACAAGAGGCAGATCGGAATTTGTGCCTATTCATTGCCAGTCAACGAAACTGTTTATTATTTCCATTGAATTATGGTAAGCTGAAATATTTGATATCTTTTTAATGAAAATTGAATGTGAATTGATGATTTATGTCTATATATATGTGTGTAGTTCAGTGGCCAACTTGAGAAAAGCCTAAATATTGCTCCAACCTGAATAGGAGGTGTCGGAAAAAAGTAAAACTGCATGGGATTGCCAAACAGTACACTGACACCTATCTTATGGACTAGGAAGGAATAATGCTGGAATGGCAGAGGGGTAGTAACCATTAGGAAGGAGTATACTGGTGTAATTTGTTTCAGATGAAGCTAGCAGTGGCCTACAGCACTGAACACAAGTGTTTGTTATGTATTGTGCTCATTGTGGAAATGGATTATGACTTAGTTTTGAAATAGGAGGTACAACCTTCTTGTTTCAGGGACGGTGGTCAAAAGTCATTGAGGCAGTATTTGGCCTGAGTTACTGAATCCTGAGGCTGACAGCAAACTACTGGGTCCAGATAGCGACCAGTGAGGTGGCTCCAGAACTCATTGAAGTAATCGAGCAGAGGAGTCCTTTACTGCAGTCATCACGAAAGTTAAGAAAGTGTGGCCATGGAGCTCAACATTATGTGCCCCCCCTCTAAAATTGACAGTAAATAAAGAGGGAATATAAACTGTTTAAATTGACAGGAACTGTGAACTTTTCCCAATGATAAGACACTTGAAGTCATGATGACAAACAACACTCTAGCTTGAAAAACAAAACCAGTATTAACTCATATTACTACTTCACACTTACACACATAAGATAAGAATAATAAAATATGTCAATAACAAGATTAAATTGATAAACTGTGTACATACTACTTGTAAGAATATTGATTGTGATTCCTGGTTCACTGTGTAGTTGAATCAGGATATCTCTATGTAAAGAAATTAATACATATATATATATATATATATATATATTTGACTTTTCAAACTGACTCTTTTAAGATAGTCTTATAGAGTGTTACTTGTGTGTGAGTGTCACAGTGTTGTAAAGTACTGTGAAATAAATTAAATTGTTTATCTGTCTGTTGTTGTTGTGACTTACACTTCATCATTTTCATAACCCTAGACATTCAACGTAGTCATCACAATATTTCAGAATAGGTCTGACTGAGATATATATATATGTGGTAGCAAGTAAGGTTATCTGTAATACTCCACATTATTAGATACAGATACCTTCACAGCTGATCTCAGTCAGTACACTAGTCCCCTATAAATATTTATAACATCCCATTTTACCACATCTTCCTTCAATGCCTTCTCCTTCGCGAACGGAATAGAATAGGCTCTCATACAGATTGGGTTTGAGTCTACCAGTTTCATGTCATACTGTAGCAAATTTGTATGGCCTGGTTTATCTGTTAATACATCTGTATGTTCCTCCAGAACCTGTTGAACTCTCTCCCTCTGGTTTTTAGTCAGGTGCTTACTGACTTTTACCTGTGCTGCTGTTTCACAAGGATGTAATGGGTATTCATGTGAGGTGAGTGGTTCCTTTTGCATTTGAGTTGCGATAGCTAAGGTCAGTAAGGGGGTGCTTTCCTGGAGTGGTCTGTCCAGATACTTCTTTAACAGGTTTACATGATAAACTTTCTCCTTCCCCTTTTTGTCAATTTTATAGTTTGTTCTAGACACCTTCTCTAGAACCGTATATGGACCTTGCCATCCAATTTGTAATTTATTCTGGCTACCGGGTAGTAGAAGCAGCACCTTCTCTCCCACTGCCAGTTCTCTGTCCTTTGCCTTGCTATTAAAATATGCTGCATGTTTCTTCCTGGCTTGTTTCAAATTATCATTTGCCAGTTTCCATCCAGCTTTCAAACGAGTGGTCAGTTCGTTCACGTATTGATAAGATGAGGTAACAGTCTCTTCCGCCTTCTCATCTGTCAAGGTCCTTAATAGGGCTTCTAATGGACCTTTTATTGGCCTCCCAAATAGCAGAGTTGCGGGAGCCATCCCGGTTGAACTATGTGGTACCTCCCGATACGCAAACAATGCGGCGGGCAGGAATTGATCCCACAGATCCGGTTTTTCGTGTGCCAGCTTTCTCAGGATAGAAATGAGAGTCCCGTTGAACCTATCTACCTGGCCGTTCCCTTGCGGATGGTACGGACTATAATGAAAGTGTCTGGCTTGAAATAGCTTAAAAACTTCTTCCGTTAGTTTCCCCTTGAACTGAGAACCATTATCCGTCAAGATTTGATGCGGGAATCCTAATCGGGTAAATATGGTAAGTAGTGCCTCTGCTACATGTTTTGAATCAATTGATGGCAGGGCTACCGCCTCTCCCCACATAGAACAAGTGTCTACCAGAGTAAGGATGTAACTGTTCCTCCTCTTGGTGCGAGTGAGAGGTCCTACAATATCCACTGCAACCCTCTCAAAAGGGCATTTCCCCTAGAGTTGCAGGAGCAGTCCAGTGCTTTGGAGCTACCCTTTGACATTCTGGGCAGGATTTGACATATCTTTTTATATCCTCCGTTATCCCTGGCCAGAAGTAATGACAAGCTATACGCTGTCCTGTGGCGCTGATCCCCATGTGACCACTGAAGGGAATCGCATGCCCGAGTTCCATCACTTTATCCCTATATGAAGTGGGAAGAACCAGCTGGTTGTGACCATTTGTTCCAGTTCCGGCCTTCCTGTATAAGAGTTTGTTCTTCATAAAATATTCCCCCTTGCTCGGAGGTGTGTGGCATTTGGGCAATTTTTTAAAACATGGCTTGAGTGTCCTATCCTCAGCCTGCGCCTTCCTCATCTCCTCTGGATGAGCATTTATAGGTTCACCTTCTTCCTCCTTCTTATGTGACCTGGTCTGCACTGTCGCCATGATCACAGGTCTCTCGGGATTCCCCAAGAAGACGTATCTACACCCCAATATCAGAGGGTAGATTGGTTCATCTATCACTGCTGCTCTGATTTCTCCTTCCACATAGCGAGTTTTCACCGTTATCCTTGCGATGGGAAGTGTCATGAGTGGTATGTCCTTAGTTGCCCCTTGTATTTCCACTGTTTCTGTGGTATACTGACTTGGGTCCACTAGGCTAGACTTCACAACTGAATCATAATCCAAACCTGTATCATAAAGGCACCTTATGGTGACCCCAGTACAAATAACATCCTCACAAACTGGGGGGTGATAAGGTTCCTGCTGTCCTTTAGGATTAACCTTTAATCTTTGAGTCCCCGACTTCATTGCAGCAATGTTTGAAGGTTTCCTTCTACAAAATTCGGTGTTATGGTTATCTTTCTTGCACCATTTACACCATCTTTTTCCTTGGTTCAACGGTTTTCTTTCATTGGATTTTTGGTCATTGAACTGTGAGTTTCTGTCTCGGTAGTCATTTCTTGGCCGTTCAAAGTTTGTCCTACCTTTATTTCCCTGCTCTCTATTATCAAATTTATTAAATTGCTGTGGAGCTTTAAAATTGTCTATGTGCTTCTTTTTAGCACCACTTACCTCTGCCAGGGCTGCCTGATACCTTTCAGCGACATTTAAAACCTGTCCCAATTTCTCTGCACCTTGTTCCATGAGACATTTTCTCATGTCTGGAGCCATGGACTCTCTCAATTGCTCAATCATGATCATTTCTTTAAGATCTTGGGTCTTCCCCAGAGCAGTCCATTTCTCCAAATAGGTTTCCAGTCTGGCAGAGAATTTGTGGTATGTCTCCCCAGACAACAGTTTGGCATTTCTAAATTTCTTACGATAAAATTCCCCATTTTTTTCGTACCTCAATAACAAAGCCTGCTTTAACATGTCATAATTCTCCTGGTCTTCTCTGTTCATTTTTGCGAAGACTTCGTAAGAAGTACCTCTCAGTCCCTGTGATAGCTTTAAACTCCACCTCTCTCTTTTAGCCCTCTTTGTCAGCCTCAATTTGTAACCTCTTAGTCTCAGCCTCTAACCTCTTCTCTTCAGCTAACCTTTCAGACTCTAATTTTCTTTCAGCCTCTTTTTCTAATCTTCTTTCATCCCGTTCAATATGCTTATCACATTCAGCCGTTACATATTGAATTAAAATCTGACCATCCATTCCCATCTCCTTTGCCGTCAGCACAGCAGCTGATCTGAACTTTGCCAGCTCCGCCATACTTTTTAATCAAATCTAGCAATGTGTAAGATAAAATTTCCAACCACTAAAGTAATTCAAATTACTCTAGACTAAAATAATTCTAATTAATTAATTAACTACCACTGGCTGTGAAGATTCACCAACTTTTATTTTCAGGGACACTTTTAATTTTAAGGGACACTTTTAATTTTTATAATGTGTTCCCCTAATCTAATTCTCCCCCCAGGAGATCCTAATATATTTGATAGGCTAATTATCCCGGGACAAAGAGACCCCTTTTAATTTGGCCAGAACATATGAAAGGTTTTGCAATTATGAAAGAAATGCATGAATATTACATAATAAATGCAAGGTGTGTACATATGTATGTTACTAGGCTAGTTAATATTACTACTGTTTATAGTTGTAATCTATTTTGGGAGAACATTTAATGGATGTGCTGTTGGGGTGGCCTCATCACTCCCTGTCTATGGTGACTACACATTGTCCAGTTATTTGATGGAATTTTATGGGTGTGTTAGGAAATAAGTTGAGTTGGTGAATTCTCAGCAGACCAGGCGCTCACGTAGCTTGAAGGTATAGCTCTGGTGCTGAGATCTGGTGGCCCCACCTCTCCGTGCTTGGGGGCTATAATAGAAGTCTGGTGGCCCCACCTCTCCGTGCTTGGGGGCAATATCAGAAGTCTGGTGGCCCCACCTCTCCGTGCTTGGGGGCAATATCAGAAGTATGGTGGCCCCACCTCTCCGTGCTTGGGGGCTATAATAGGCTGCTCTGACAAAATGTTACTGCACGGGTCCACTCTGGTAATATTCAACAACTCAGTTGACACCACCTTGGTGCCAACTAAAACTCACAGTTCTGCAATCAAAGTATTAATCATGTGTCAGAATTCCACCCTCTAACCATTTCTGGACACAACACTACACAACAACAACACCACATAGACGGGTCAGATCTTTCTGACCAAACAACACATCTTACCAAGTTGGTTTCACATAGGATAAGTTCTCCCAGACTACGTATTCTGAAATATGTTCATTAGCTTCCTGCCATAGAATAGGATAGGTGATATGTTCCACTGATCTCAACACTTGATCTATCCTTCCTAATCCTTACTGGAGTTTATGTATTTTATTTGTCTCTAGACCCTGAACTGGGGCGGGGGGTCTAGAGCGAATCTTTACTTGTTGTAAGGGACAGATTATGCTATTTCAGTATCAAATCACTCGAAACCTTAAACAAATATTAAAATGTACAAAGAAATAATTTCAGTCTTACCAGAATTATGAATATAGAACACAGTTAAATGCTAGCAAAACTCAGCTGAGCTGCTGGCCTTAGTATGGCGTCCCTCTAAATATTTCAATAGCTTCTGGGAATTACACCACTTAATAATTCACTATGTCTACCAGGACAACTTATAATGAATGGCACAAAATGCGCGTCTGAGCGCCGATAATATATTCATCTATGGCCAATCATTGCCTTTTATTTTTTCAAATTCAAATATCCTACCACAAAGTCATTTCAGTCATACCTCAGTCAAGTATGCCTTATTGTCTGTTGGTCCGTCCGTCTCTACTTGCGTTTCACACAAAAACACACTTGTTTTTTGAACCAACGCTGCCTTCCCCTACACAATTTTGCCCTTTAAAGTTATTTTTAGCCACAATTCACCATCCCACCCCGTCTCTTCATTCCAACTAGATTTTAGCACTTGCGTCTTCAAGGCCACAATTTTTTGAAAATTAGTGACATGTTTTATTTCAATGCAGACGATCGTTGATATGAACAACACAGTCTTTTGTCAATATCTTTCTTATTATCTATCCGTCTGTATAAATGAAAGCATATTATTTCACTGCTCAAGATGGGCCATCCGGCCAGCTAGGTTTTATATTCCTAACATTATTATTAAGAAAAGTTACTTTTCAAATATTTCTAGAATCTTCTGGAATGCGTTCATCACTGCATTCAAATAAACGGACTAAGTTATCGCAAAAGCGTCCAAAAAAATGACTGTGGCGTATAATATCCAAGGTCCCTTTTGTCGATTTCTTTACTTTATGTCAACTTGGGGAACATGACTTTTTCCTCCTTTCCCTACCAATTTGCGTCCTTTTAGCCTCGCTAGTTTCAAGCATGCGTTCAGTCAGATTTTTCCTTTTGATCTCCGTTCTCATCCCGTTCCGTTTTGCCTTCAAGTCTAACAATTTAATTTCCATGGCGGGTGATGACCCGCGGCGTGGGCGATCATGTATTCTAGCAGCTTACGCATTAGTTTTTATCCCTACGTTGTATCATTGGAGATATTTTAACGTTGTATCACGGTTAATTTTGTGACACTCTGGTTACTGTTTTTATGTTCACACAGCATTATTCATGTATGGTGTATATTCGTATGGTGGGTAGTACATATATTCATATAATTAAATATTCTGTGTATTTTTCAAGCACTGTATATCGCGCGGTTAATCCAAACATGTGTTGTGCATGTATTACTAACAATGTTCATCATGCGTTTATTCCAATTATTGTGCTATTATTGTTATCTGTTTCATGCTGTTTTGGCTATGTTTTTACGAAGTCGAAAGTATTAGTTTTATTAGCAGAAGACTTTATGTGAAACCTCTTTGCTTGGAAAAAAAATGGTAACTGAAGTAATCTCGCTGTTAGATCGTATTTTCTTGCCTGCTGCATCAGCAAATACCGATGATCTAAGCCAGAATATGTCAAAGCAATTTTAAACGCAATTAACAATCGTTGTTAAGGCATTTTGAGATCACAGAGAACACACAACGACATATTACTTTAGATAAAAATAAGGAGTTGTATTTGTAAATAGTACGGAAATCTCAATCCACATTTGGAAAGCATGACCTTTGCACGAACGCACAGAAATTTCCTAGTGGAAATATTTTGAATTACCCCACCAAAACACACAACGATTGGAACGTTTGAGAACGATTGGAGGACATTCGAAACATAGGAAGAGCCGAATTCCTGATTGTACCATACCTAAATCGTAACAAAGAAGCGCGGCGGACGGGGGGGGGGGGGGGAAGCGAAGTGTATTATAACCTGACACGTAAGTCAGTTTAGAACACTATGGAAATTCACCTCGCGCCAAAAAGACAACCAGACCTTGACAGAGTTAAGAATAGCAGCAGATTTCATTTACCAGTCCGGACCTTGTTTGAGCATCTTGAAGACTTAGAGCCCAGGAAAACTACCATTTTAATACGGAAAACCGGAATCTGAGGAAACTGTAACACAAAGTCAAAGTGGGAACTTATTGCTAAAATAACAACACCCCAGACCACGTGTAAGAGGCATCGTCAAGCTGCCTTAAACTATTTCTCTGAGCCAGCAGTCTGTGAGCCTAAAGATTGGCGTAAGTTGTACATTTTGAATTCTATATGTTGCATTATTAACATGTGAACCAAAATGTATATATTGACATGTGAATATTAATATGTGAAAATTGCTAGTGGATGTCCACATCATTTGAGGCGGGCAACCTCAGCATATACAATAATGATTTCATGAACCACCACTGCAAGGACTGGTGACTGTTTTATGCGAGTTTCTTATACAGAACTAAAAGCAGAGGTAGTCCCAAGTTTCATATGCAGCAGGGAGGGAATGATGAGACAATACTTATTATATTATTAACATTTTCAACCAGTGTAGATGTAAATGTAAACATATTTACTCTAAAAGTAATGAAAGTTTTCAACTTTTTCAACCAAGGTAAAGGTAAATATAAATCTATTCAACCTACATGTAATGAATGTTTTTCCGCTCAGTGAGATTAATCTTAATTCTCATCGAGGGTAAAGTTCTGAGATAGATGGGATTGTGGAATAGGAAGAGGGGGACCCATAAGTATATGTTGGAAAACTCAATACTCAAGAGGGTATTTGTTCTCTTCTTGTGTGACACTAGTCGGTGATACCAGTTGAGGGTACTATCTCTGGAACAAGTGAGGGTATAAGTGGCCTGAAGTCGACGCTAGACACCATCATCAGACGAGTCTTAGAGACGCGGGACCAGCTTGGTAGTTACTCCCTGACACTTCTTGGAACGTGCTACATCTTTCAAACTTGACCAGTGACGAGTGTGATCCAGTCACCTATCTGCAAAGACCCAAACATCAGCTGGAGCAGTACAGACAAACTCAATGGCAGCTAAGTAGAAACATAAAAGCTGCCAAGTGAACTATCCACTTTTTAACGCCATAACATCACCTAATGATGATAAATATTTCTATAAGGAATTATTCATTTTTATAACTGTTAAAACATAATTGATTATTAAATTTGTTACTTGTATAAAGACAAATCTACAGTTGATTTAATTATTTAGAATGTACTACAACCATTTCTTAAATACACTTAAATAGAGCTATACAATAATAATAATAAGAGGAATTCGCTGACTTAACTCAGCTGGGGGCTTGAACGAGTTAACGAATTATACGATAACCCTATCCTTTACAAAAGTTGACGGCAGATACTAGAGTTAACAATTGCTCAGTCTCATGCAGCATTGTTCTCGCTTTCTGAATATCTTGTGAAATCTCCCTTGGGGTAGAAGCATCATTATCCTTCTATCTACAACTTGCCGAGAGTAATATTGTGCGAAGGTAGACACTTTTGAAGACCCACATTAGTTACTCTTGAGTTTTAGCCACTGTTGGACCACTACTGCAGAGTTAAAGAGAGGCAACCCGTGACAAAGAGGAGGAAACAAGAGAAGACCACTGGCATGAGATCTAAGTTGTGGAATGAGACAGTTGGAGAATTTCTAAAAAAAAAGAGAATATAAACACAAACAGAAACTATCAATAAGATTACTGAAAGAAAAATATGACAGGATATTTAACCAAGTCCAGAAGCAGATGCAGTCTGTCCAGCGCGAAAGCTCGAGAACAGAGATGAGAAGAAGTATCAGGATACAAACAAGGAAATACATTGACGAGTTGGCAAGAAAGGCAGTGGAAGCCTATGTCAGATAATATTAAATACGTCTACAATAGTATATCAACATATAAGCTATCAAAGGCCCTTACGAAGGACAAAAATAGAAAATTGCTTAGCATTACAAAAAAGCAAATGAAGAAATGGACGAGACAGTTAGATGGACTTCTAAAAAGACCAGCTCCACTAGATTCCCCACACATTCAGCCAGCAGAAAAGGAGTTAATACTGAACTGTAAATAAACAAACAAGAAAGAAATATGAAAAAGCCAAAAAGCGTTCAAAAGATGGAAATGATGCAGGCCCAGATGGCATTCCATCAGAAGCCATCTAACATTGATACCTCTGTAGCGATATCATATACATTACTTACGAAAGTCTCGAAGAGGGAAGAAACTCAGGCAGTCTGGAAGGACGAATATTCGGACTAGTTGCCAAGGAAGAGAGAGAGTTGCAGCGTGCACAGATTATAGAGGAATAATATTACTGTGCCAGGAAAATATTAAACATGATCATCTTTGAGAGGTTAAAGAAGCCATAGACAGACAGCTGAGACAAGAAAAAAGCTGTGTTTTATACAAAACAGATTCTGCGTAGACCAGATAACTACATTGCACGTAATAACCAAACAGAGCTTGAACCGGATTCGCCACTTTACATTGTATTTGCTGCCAATGAAAAGGCCTTCGACGGGATTGACAGAGAATCACTTTGGAAACCAATGTGGCACTAACGGCTCTTCAATACATTTATTAACCTAATAAGAAACATATGAAGAAATGATTACAGTTTTTTTTTAAAAACAAAGAACAACATACAAAACCCTTTGGGATGAGCGACAGGAATTCCCATTGTCACCATTGGTCGTCAATCCTGGTTACAGATTGAATTATGTAAAACAAAAATGGAATTCAGTGGACTCTGACAAAATAGTTTCACAATCTAAATTTTGCAGATGACTGGCTATTCTGTCCCATACCCGTAACCATATGTAAGATAGCATCAGAAAAGCTGTTGAGAGGTCACAGCACTTGGGTCTGAGAATAAACAGAGAAAATACAACGATTATGAGACTAAAAGCAGACGGCAGTCAGAATGCACTTGGAAAAATGTCCTCACAAGATGTGAACACAAGCACAATCATAGTGACAGCAACAGAAAAAGTTGAATCGACGGATAGTAATATCAAAATAAGGCGATACAAATATTGGGAAGCATATGGAAATCACAAAAAGCTAAGTCTAACACAAAGTTTCAAAAACTAGAAGTCAGTTATCATCGCAGTCCTATTGTATGGCTGGGAAAAATGAACACCAACAAATATGACAGCCAAGACGTATAGAAGGATCAATATGATTTAACAATGTTGAACTGATGGACAGATACCAGTGGAACAAGTTGTGAGGAACACGCGTTGGCTTTGGATCGGATAACACTGAACTAGCAGAATTATAAGGCAATATATGTTCTGTAATCCCAAAAGTAAGAAAAATAGCGGAGACACCAAATCACGTGGACATGGAAATCAGAGACAGACTTAAAGTGATAAAGAAGACATGAAATGACTGAACGGATGTCACATGATAAGAAGGCTTGTCGGCTACACGTTGATGAGTCTCTGCTCCACCGGGAGCTAAAAGGTAATAAATGAACAACTAAGGACATCTGATTAAAAAACAAAGGTCACAAAATGAAACGTAGGTAAAGGTGAGTGCTTTCCTTTCAAAATATCTGTTTACACAGTGACACATAATGAAAGTTATAGATGTTACGAGAGGGAAATTTGTTGGAGAACATAACATCAATTACATCAGGCATGCAGAAAAAACTGTTGTAACTATAGAAAACTTAAGCTACACACAACTTTACTTGATACAGCTAACAGCAACACCACCACAGGTTTCAACTGTTGAAACATTCGTGATATCCTCGTTACTATTTTTAGCTGCTTGAGCTAGTATATACATTCTTATGTAAAGCCACATCTCTGTGGTGTCAAGGGGTTTTCTTGCGTGTTTAAATGATTGACCATGACTTGCTTCCATGTTCTATGACCTGTCAAAAGAACGTTTACTGTATGAACCTTATCCTTGTCAGAAGTAAGAAAGGCAATTCTTCAGTGTTATCATCAATATCATCATTTTCCTTTCGCTCCTTACAGAGTATGGAACCATCACTGCAGCTGGTCCCACAGGAAGCCTGCACAAAGCAGTTGCATGCTTATGGCAGCCGTCGTTTCTGTGGTAATTAGTTTTACATTATAATTTTGTCAGTCCTATGAAAAACTTCATATTAGAGGGCTCTTAAGTACTTTTGAAGTACTTTATTAATTAGACAAGTATATAGCAGATAGTTACATCCGGATAAATACTAAAATCAGTGTCACGCTTTGATTGGAATTGCCTGCCCTTTAATCTGAGTAGTCTACTCTGGTTTCGTTCTACTTTTGCCTACGCCCACTTTCCTTTCATTTTTGCTTTTAATAGCTTATATTATTCCTTAGATTCTGTCAATCTCGTTAGAGGCAAGCTATGCCCACCCTTTTGCACGTGCGAAGGGGCGTTTCTGCTCTAAAATCTTTTATGTAGAGATTCGTGGGGAAATCAGAGTCCCCCGGACCCTATGATATGGGAAACACGGGGAGTGCTCTGTCCTTTGATTTCTGCCATCCACGGACGAACGAGCGTGCTGCTGTTACGTCTAGTTTCTCGTTTCTCGACCCAGCCGGAGCATCGCTCCGGTAAGTCTGTCGTCCGGAGTTGTTTGATCTCGAACACGTGCAGAAACTCCCCCACCCCCCGCTATGCCACCTGCAAGGCTATACCTCTATATAATAGGGCAGGTCTCTATCTCTCGTCACCATAGTCTCTTAAGGTTTCATTGCTGCCTGGATAATCGTTATAAGGTTGATAGCCTATAACCAGATTTGTAGTGCGGAAATTGAATTCCTTTGCTCGGTAAGCACACCTATTTTTAAGGTTTATTTATTGGGTTTCTAACTTAAACAGTATAGAGTAATGTGTTACGTTTACATTATCTTTTATATATATATATATATATATATATATATATATATATATATATATATACATATATATATATATATATATATATATATATATATATATATATATAAAATTCTTAAAGTAAAGTAATTTTTGTGTGTGACCTGGGATTTCTAATTTTTGGTAAGCATACTACCAATTTTAGCTCTGCTTAAGACATACGGCCAAGACCAAGACAGAAATATATTTTATGACAGAAGAGAGAGAAAGTCTAATGTATATCATTTTTGTCACTTTGTTTTACATTTGAATATGTGTGTAATTTCTTCTCTAAAGATTTTTTTTTTGGTGGCTATCCGTTTTGCTACTATGGTGTATCATCGCAACATTAGTTTCATAACGCGTCCAGTGTAGTCCCTATTAGATAAATTATCGCAGGGTCACTTTTATTTATCTATTCGCAGTTGACTGGCCAACCCTGGGTTGCCTAAAATATAAGTATGCGTGTGTGTAGACGCGGTGGCAATTAGACTCGCGCGCGCGGAGAGCATTCCCGCATGGTGGGTTACCTGTGCGAAGTAGGAGGGGTTGCGTGTTTTAATCGAGTGAAAGAACGTGTAAACTGGTTGTAAATATTTTTTTGACTTCTTGTATATTTCAGAGTTGTCAACCTGCCAACTGTGCTCTATGGTCAGGCCCTTAGAATCCATGCATAAATATATACTGGGCATTTATACTAACGTGCCCTTAAGGATCACTACTGCCATCGATTTATTTACCTCCAGTTAATATAGATCACACAGCAGACGAATAGTTCTGTCCGCGTTCAGCTTACAAGGTGGTTACCGTGGATTACTTACCCTCCGCCTATTGCCAAACGCCAGTGTCTACAAGCGGTTGGGGCAACATTGTCGGCCCCATTTAGGTCCCGTCCCAGTGGATAATACTAACACACTCGCCAACAAGAAATCAACGATTTCCAGCGCCCAACGCCTATGTGTGTTCCGGCCTTCATTATCATTTATCAGAGGTGCCTATGCCTCAGATCGTTCTTTTGGATAAACAGGTCCTCAGATGTAATTCACTGATTCACCCGTGGAGTATCTATCTCAGTCAGTGGGCGAAAATCGTCTCAGCCTTATTGCATTCAATATTTGTGGTGGCCACCAGCAACCTAACAGTGCTATTGTTAAAGTCAAAAGGGAGGTGATCCTTTGTATACGGGTTGGACAGAGTAAATTAAGGGTTACATGACTTGTAGACTTGATTAACGGTGAATTGTTTAAATAAATATATGAAAGAAGTCATAGTGTACAGATAGCGTCGTGAGCGCTGTTCTGTATTGTAGAACTGTAAATAGTTCGCACGGCTAGTCCGTGAAGGGACTGAGCTGCGTTAAACAGCGAAGTCCCGTGACTGTTTAGGCGGGAGTTTTTGTGACCGCTAGCAGTCGGTGCTAGGTGTTGAGGGAGTGAAGTTAACCCTGGTGTTTTTTTCTAAGTGTGTGTTCCCGACCAGTGTTCGGTGAAGATGTTTAGTGTTTTTCACAATGTGTGTCTCGGTGGAGACTTTTTGGACAGGCCTGTATTTGAATATTCTTCCTATATTGAATATTCTTCCATGTGTTAGATTATTTGAAGATAGTACGTACTTTGATATTAACTGCAGTATGAAGATTATGGAGCTATTATGAAGGCCAGGATTTTGTACAGGCCGTATTTGATATAACTGCAGTATGAAGATTATGGAGCTATTATGAAGGCCAGGATTTTGTACAGGCCGTATTTGATATAACTGCAGTATGAAGATTATGGAGCTATTATGAAGGCCAGGATTTTGTACAGGCCGTATTTGATATAACTGCAGTGGGAAGATTAATGGAGCTATTATGATGCTATTATGAAGGCCGTCCTTGAGAGATTTAGCTATTGTGCACGTTCGATGAGGAGTGCACTATTATTCTGTAATTGAGCTCTATGAAGAAGACATTTAAGAGTCGGAGACTTGTCGACTTTATAAGGCCATATTTATAACTGCGGTGAAGGCAGTCTTTGAGGGATTTTGCTATTGTGCACGTCTGATGAGGAGTGCACCACGATTTATTATTGGGCCTTAAGAAGGGATAGCGACGATGATTATTCAACTGCCGGGGAGCAGCCTTTGTTGAGAAGGGGAGACGTAGTCTTTTGAGGAAAATCGTTGATGTGCATCTTCTATAGGAAGTGCACCGCTATTTGATAAATTTAATAGTACTGCGATGGAGCAGTCTCTCTGAATGAGGCCATATGTATGAGGCCGTATTTGAGGCCGTATGTACAACTGCGGTGAACGCAGTTCTTTAAGGAAATGCTGTGTACTTTATGCTGTATGTCGTCTATGTCAGTGTGATCGTATTGTAACGTAAATAAACTGTGCTTTAAACGTTACTTATCGTTCAACGATCCATGAATCCTATGTGTGTCACTGTGATGGATGAATGCACCAGTACACACCTACTTTGAGCATTCTAGGCATAGTAACAGTAGTGACATATTTACAAATAGCCCAGGGTGGGCGTGGCTTATATAAGGAGAACACATTTACGCCTTTATCACTGAATCATACAATGACGTTAACATATCATTGAACAATATATATAAAGTGAACGGCACTATCAAGCAGGTTCAATAAACAGACAGGCGGTATCAGCTATTCCCTATGATTTATTTAGCTGTTCCAGAGGGTGCTTATCTCCATAGCCTTAATCACAAAACTTAGGTGGAACTGTGCGTGTTATTTCCTAGAGGAGTGGAGATTATCTGACAATATTTAGTGACAGAGGACGGGCCGGTTTCACTGTTCGAGAGCTAGGGGACTCACCCCTTTTAGTAAACTATAGTTTTATTTGTGTCAGAAAGAGGGGTGGAGGTGTGAAGTGAGGCAATTTTGCGTGTGCATGATTGAGGGAAGAATGTTGTCATTCGTCATTGTAGTTATTAATGTGATAACTTCACTAGTCTTACAAAGCTAGTGGAGGCATTCCTTTATTGTTTCTTAATGTGGGTTGTTATTTTTTTGGTGTCAATAAACATATCTTCATTTGCTTGTGGTCAGAAATCTCTTCTATGCTAACTGTCACTGGATGTTGTACTGTATGTTCTTACTGCATTTAGAATTAAGCTATTTGTCCAGAGAAAACTGGCGAGGGATTGACTTAGTAAAAGCCAGTCGTAGGAGGCTGGAGAAATAGTCTTCTCACTCACCAGAAGTCAGCTCTCTTCCCATAATTTTCATTAGGGACTCTATTCTTATCTACTTTCACATTTTCACATTAAAATCTGTCTGAACTCAAACATAATCTATTCACAATTATCCTACCTACGACAATCAGACACATCGTTGAAAGTAAGGCAGAAAACGGTTAGGAAGCCATTTTGATGGAGCGACAAAAACAAGCCTGTCAAAGCAAAGACCAAAACAACATTCCTGTACAAAATGCACATAGCCCGTAATCAGATATCTACCACACTCTAGTAAGCAACTTTACTTGTTTAAATGGTTATACAATACCAAACCTACCCTCTGTACTGTACGGATCTCATTCTTCTATCATTTACTAGACACAGTGTCTTGTGTAATCTGACTTTTAATGTATAATAGGGTTACAACAAGAAGTGATTCCGTCATTAATTAGGCTGGATCGCCCTAGGTACATATCCGGTGTTATGTGTTGCGGTCTACGAAGCACTATTTTTGTTGTGCCTAGTTGGCAGAGAGGATAGTGTGATTCGCTTCCGTAGCTAGGCGGTTGTTCCGTTCGGAACGTCCTGAGTTCGATTCTCCGGTGAGCCACTCACTTCTGTTGTTTTTCTGTTGTCTAGTTTTCTACTTCTTTATTTCTCACGAGTGCCTGAAACATACCTTTATGTTTGTCTAATATTTATTAATATAGAAACAAGTGCGGGCTGCACTCACAAACGAACGTGCCTTATTAAATGAGAAAACATTACTTTCAAGAACTGTATTGTTAAAATGTTATCATCAGCTGCCATCTTCCAACTGATCTGTCATTGTCCATGTTTCTACACCATGGAGTAATAAGGAGTATATATGTAACATCTGGTCACTTTCAGTTTTAATTTGTAATTTGTTTTGAAATTAGTATTTTTCTCATGTTATTGAGTGTAGCTTTGGCCATTGCTATTCTCTACTTGATTTCTGTCTCACATCTACTATCTTCTGTTATTACATACCTAAGATATAAGAAACTCTTGACATGTTCCAGTACCTCCCCATTTATTCTT
Organism: Oreohelix idahoensis; assembly: GCA_024509875.1. Classification (NCBI taxonomy): domain Eukaryota; kingdom Metazoa; phylum Mollusca; class Gastropoda; order Stylommatophora; family Oreohelicidae; genus Oreohelix; species Oreohelix idahoensis. The sequence goes on from JAMPIV010004558.1 coordinate 137,141, forward strand.
TTTTGTAGCGTTGTCTTATCGTCTGCTTTGCTAATTATCATAGTTTTGTTTTCTAAATGTTACTGTCCAATCCGTATTAACGACGGATGCTATATACTTGCTTCACTAGTTCTTGTAGTTCCTGTTAAAATATACGGATTACCAAAAGAACAATTTGAAAACAACAGTACTGCCATTTAGAATCATCATGTGAGGCCTTATCCAGTTTCTGCTCCAGTGCTGTGTTAATGTAGTGGGTTTGATGGTATTGTATGATGGTGATATTACTAAATGTAATGTATGAGGCCAGCTGTGAAGGCCCCTGAGATAAAATGTAGTTGTGAATTGACAGAAGGCCTTTCTTGCTACCACTACGACCTCACACTTATTTTTTTTCTTTCTAATGAATGTATCTATGTAAAATGTCTAGGGTAATGATATGTAATGCGGTGTGATAATTATAGATACACCCACAGATATTTAAGCAGACTAATAATATTAACAAATGTTAAAATACACTGAACTAACTCACGTGTGTAAAATTTTTGATAGAATTATATTACATTTATTTGTTCTGGATCAAGTTTTATGTTGACCAGAACTTTTTTTTTAAAAAAAGGATTTAAAAATTATGAAAGAAATGCATGTAATGTTACATAATAAATGCAAGAGTGTACATATATAAGTACTAGACTAGTTAGTTTTATTAAAATGTTCTAGTAGTCATCTACTTGGGAGGATAGTTAATGCTTGTGCTGTTGGGGTGGCCTCATCACACCTGTCTATATTGACTACACAGTGTCCAGTAAATTGCAGGAATTTTATGGGGTATTAGCAACTAAAAGGCGTTGGTGAACTTTTAGCAGACCAGAGGCTCACTCATCTTGCATATGTAGCTCTGGTGCTGAAATCTGGTGGTTCCACCTCTCCGTGCTGGCGGGCAATAATAGTGGTCTCTGTCACAACGTACTGCACAGATACACTCGAGTAAGATCACCAACTGAATGGACACCGCCTTGTTGACAGCTGAAACTCACAGCTCTGCAATCAAAGTATTGGCTATGTGTCAAAATTCTATTCTCTACCCACGTCTGGACACAACACGGACACAACAACCACATCATACAGACAGGTCAGATCTCTCTGACCAAACAGCACATTTACCATGGTGGTTTTACATCAGATAGGTCCTCCCAGACTATAGATTCTGAAAAATATTTATTAGTTTCCTTCCCTAAAAGTGGATAGGTAATATGTTTCATATTTCTCAACACTTGATCTGTCTTTCCTAACCCTTGCTGGAGTTTATGTATATTGTTGGTCCCTAGACCCTGACTTGGGCGGGGGGTCTAGTGCAAATCCCTACTTGTTTGTAAGGCTAGATTTCGATATGGCAGTATCAAATCACTCGAACATTAAACAATATTCAAAATATACAAAGAAATAATTTCAATCTTACCAGATTATGAATAAAGAACACAGAAATGCTAGCAAAACTCAGCTGAGCTGCTGGGTATAGTATGGCGTCCCTGAACTTATTTCACTTTCTTTCATTTGGAAATCACCACACTTTAAAATACTGTGTCTATCATCGAACAACTATTGAGGAATGGCCCCACTTGCGCGTCTGAGCGCCGATAAAATGATTGTCTGTGGCCAATCACTGCCTAGGTTTATTTGAAATTCAAATTTCCTACCCTAAAGTCATTTCAGTCATGCTTCAGTCAAGTATGGATGTTTATCTGTTAGTCTGTCCGTCTCTACTTGTTTTTTTTCAAAACGTACTTGATTTTTGAACCAACCTTTCTCTCCCCTCCAAAATTTTGTCGTTAAAAGTTATATTTAGACACAGCTCCCACCAATGTCCCTTCGCTTCCCTACTAAGTAGATTTGAACACCTGCGTCTCGAGGTCGTGTTTTTTTTTGCAAATAGCGACACTTTTTATTCCATACAGTCTGTCGTTGATGTGAACAACACTGCTCAGAATGGGCCATCCGGCCAGCTAATTTTTATATTCCTAACATTAATATTACGAAAAAGTTACTTTTTAATTTTTGTAATATTCCAAACATCCGCGTTCTGCCGCTGAATTCAAATCAAAGGCTTGGTATCGCAAAAGCGACCAATAAATGACTGTGGCGTAACATATCCAAGGTCCCTTCTGTCGAGTTCCTTACTTTATGTCAACTTGGGAAACGTGACTTTTCTCCGTTTCCCCCCCCCAATTGCGTCTCCTTAGCCTTTCTAGTCTCACGCAATCTTTCCAGTCATATTTTTTTTCCTTTTTATCCGCCGTTCCCCTCCTGTCTAGCAAGTCAATTTTTATGGAGGGTGATGACCCGCGGTCTGGGCGATCATGTACTATCAGCAGCCTACGCATTATGTTTTTATCCTTACATGTTATCTTTGGAGGTATTTTACCGTTGTATCTCTGTCAATTTCACTACACATCTCCCCACTTGAAAACATGCCTATGGCAAGTTCCAAAACCAGCGATACACATAGGTAAAATTACTCCTCACGTCTGCCGCTACTCTAATTAGGCAGTTTGAGAATCGGCTTGCTAGTGAGTTTTTCCTTTAACTCTTGGAACGCTAGTTCACATTGTGCAGTCCAAATAATTTTATCTGGAAGTCCCTTGCGAGTCAGATCAGTCAGAGGAGCACAAATAGCGTTAAAATTCTTGATGTATTTCTGATAAAATCCGCATAACGACACAAATGATCGCACGTCCTTTTTTGTTTGCGGCCTAGGTGCTCTCTGCAGTTTTTCCAAGTTCTTAGGATCAGGGGTCATATTACCCTGATATACAGTGTGTCCCAAGAATTCCAACTCTTTGCATCCAATACAACATTTTGTTGGCCTAGCAGTTAAGTTCGCCTTCCGAAGTCTATCAAACAACATCTCCAGAGCTTCAATGTGTTCTTCAAATGTCTCTGTGGCGACGAGAATATCATCCATGAAATTCGTGATACATGGGTTATTCAGGGGATCCAACAATTTGCGCATCATCCTTGAAAACACACTCGGAGCATTTTTCAGTCCGAATGGTAGCATATTGAATTCATAATGTCCATCCGAAGTGCTAAAAGCCAAATAAGGTCTCACTTCAGGCTTCACTGGGATCTGGTAATAGCCTTTACTAAAATCCACCTTTGAAAAGTATTTTGCCTTGTTCAGTCTGGCAAATAACTGTTTTGTGTCTGGTAATGGATCCACTTGTCCTTCTGTGACAGCATTCAGTTTCCTGTAATCTATGCACAGTCTGTGTTCCCCAGACGGTTTTCTCAACAAAACGACACTAGAACTAAAAGATGATTCACTGTGCGAAATAATCCCCTCCTTCAACAAATACTCGGGAGCCGCGCTAGCGTAGTGGTTACAACACCGCTCTGGCGACCGGGTGATACAGGATCAAACCCGGGCGACGGCATTTGAGGATTTTTCGTCGACCGGGATTTGGACTGGATTAACTCGAGACCTGGCGAGGACATTTGAAGGAGTGTCGTCGACCAGGGACTGGCGGCTCCTGAGCCGACCCAGCTGCAATGGGTACCTCCGAAATCGGCGAGTATTTGCCTGAATGGCGAGGGTCACCAGAAATAAAGGGATACTCACGTAAAATCAATGTCAGGTTAGACATAAAATAATAACCTGAGATTTCGCCTCGAGTATTAGCGGGCGAACGCAAAAAAAAACAAAAAAAAAAAAAAAAAAAAAAAAAAAACAAATACTCTATTTCTTCCTTCAATGCCTTCTCCTTCGCGAACGGAATAGAATAGGCTCTCATACAGATTGGGTTTGAGTCTACCAGTTTCATGTCATACTGTAGCAAATTTGTATGGCCTGGTTTATCTGTTAATACATCTGTATGTTCCTCCAGAACTTGTTGAACTCTCTCCCTCTGGTTTTTAGTCAGGTGCTTACTGACTTTTACCTGTGCTGCGGTTTCACAGGGATGTAATGGGTATTCATGTGAGGTGAGTGGTTCTTTTTGCATCTGGGTTGCAATAGCCAAGGTCAATAAGGGGGTGCTTTCCTGGAGTGGTCTGTCCAGATACTTCTTTAACAGGTTTACATGATAAACTTTCTCCTTCCCCTTTTTGTCAATTTTATAGTTTGTTCTAGACACTTTCTCTAGAACCGTATATGGACCTTGCCAACCAATTTGTAATTTATTCTGGCTTCCGGGTAGTAGAAGCAGCACCTTCTCTCCGACTGCCAGTTCCCTGTCCTTTGCCTTCCTATTAAAATATGCTGCATGTTTCTTCCTGGCTTGCTTCAAATTATCATTTGCCAGTTTCCATCCAGCTTTCAAACGAGTGGTCAGTTCGTTCACGTATTGATACGATGAGGTAACAGTCTCTTCCGCCTTCTCATCTGTCCAGGTCCTTAATAGAGCTTCTAATGGACCTTTTATTGGCCTCCCAAATAGCAGAGTTGCGGGAGCCATCCCGGTTGAACTATGTGGTACCTCCCGGTACGCAAACAATGCGGCGGGCAGGAATTGATCCCACAGATCCGGTTTTTCGTGTGCCAGCTTTCTCAGGATAGAAATGAGAGTCCCGTTGAACCTCTCTACCTGGCCGTTCCCTTGTGGATGGTACGGACTACAATGAAAGTGTCTGGCTTGAAATAGCTTAAAAACTTCTTCCGTTAGTTTCCCCTTGAACTGAGAACCATTATCCGTCAAGATTTGATGCGGGAATCCTAATCGGGTAAATATTGTAAGTAGTACCTCTGCTACATGTTTTGAATCAATTGATGGCAGGGCTACCGCCTCTCCCCACATAGAACAAGTGTCCACCAGAGTAAGGATGTAACTGTTCCTCCTCTTGGTCCGAGTGAGAGGTCCCACAATATCCACTGCAACCCTCTCAAAAGGTGTTCCCACTATGGGCATTTCCCCTAGAGTTGCAGGAGCAGTCCAGTGCTTTGGAGCTACCCTTTGACATTCTGGGCAGGATTTGACATATCTTTTTATATCCTCCGTTATCCCTGGCCAGAAGTAATGACAAGCTATACGCTGTCCTGTGGCGCTGATCCCCATGTGACCACTGAAAGGAATCGCATGCCCGAGTTCCATCACTTTATCTCTATATGAAGTGGGAAGAACCAGCTGGTTGTGACCATTTGTTCCAGTTCCGGCCTTCCGGTATAAGAGTTTGTTCTTCATGAAATATTCCCCCTTGCTCGGAGGTGTGTGGCATTTGGGCAATTTTTTAAAACAGGGCTTGAGTGTCCTATCCTCAGCCTGCGCCTTCCTCATCTCCTCTGGATGAGCATTTATAGGTTCACCTTCTTCCTCCTTCTTCTGTGACCTGGTCTGCACTGTCGCCATGATCACAGGTTTCTCGGGATTCCCCAAGAAGACGTATCTACACCCCAATATCAGAGGGTAGATTGGTTCATCTATCACTGCTGCTCTGATTTCTCCCTCCACATAGCGAGTTTTCACCGTTATCCTTGCGATGGGAAGTGTCATGAGTGGTATGTTCTTAGTCGCCCCTTGTATTTCCACTGTTTCTGTGGTATACTGACTTGGGTCCACTAGGCTAGACTTCACAACTGAATCATAATCCAAACCTGTATCATAAAGGCACCTTATGGTGACCCCATTACAAATAACATCCTCACAAACTGGGGGGTGATAAGGTTCCTGTTGTCCATTAGGATTAACCTTTAATCTTCGCGTCCCCGACTTCATTGCAGCAATGTTTGAAGGTTTCCTTCTACAAAATTCGGTGTTATGGTTATCCTTCTTGCACCATTTACACCATCTTTTTCCTTGGTTCAACGGTTTTCTTTCATTGAACTTTTGGTCATTGAACTGTGAGTTTCTGTCGCGATAGTCATTTCTTGGCCGCTCAAAGTTTGTCCTACCTTTATTTCCCTGCTCTCTATTATCAAATTTATTAAATTGCTGTGGAGCTTTAAAATTGTCTATGTGCTTCTTTTTAGCACCACTTACCTCTGCCTGAGCTGCCTGATACCTCTCAGCAACATTTAAAATTTCCCCCAACTTCTCTGCACCTTGTTCCATGAGAAATTTTCTCATGTCTGGAGCCATGGACTCTCTCAATTGCTCAATCATGATCATTTCTTTAAGATCTTGGGTCTTCCCCAGAGCCGTCCATTTCTCCAAATAGGTTTCTAGTCTAGCAGAGAATTGGTGGTATGTCTCCCCAGACAACAGTTTGGCATTTCTAAATTTCTTACGATAAAATTCACCATTCTTCTCGTACCTTAATAACAAAGCCTGCTTTAACATGTCATAATTGTCTTGGTCTTCCCTGTTCATTTTGGCAAATACTTCATAAGAAGTACCTCTCAATCCCTGTGATAGCTTTAAACTCCACCTCTCTCTCTCTAACCCATATGTAGTAGCTAATAACTCAAAACGTCCTAGGTACCCCTCTATGTCATCGTCTTTTTCAACAAAATGGTCTAAATGAAACCCCATAGCTGAGTTTGAGGCTCCCAGACTGGGCGTAGCATCTGAGGCAAAAGGGCTGGCACCATTTTCAGGAGCCGGGCCTTGTAATTCCAGCTCCCTTAGTCGTAATTCGTGCTCCCTCTGCAACCTTCTATCTTCTGCCTCCCTTTCGGCAGTCAACCTTTTTTCTTCTTCCTCCCTTTGCTGTCGTTTTTCTTCTGCCTCCCTTTGCTGTCGTTTTTCTTCTGCCTCCCTTTGCTGTCGTTTTTCTTCTGCCTCCCTTTGCTGTCGTTTTTCTTCTGCCTCAATCTGCAGCCTCTTAATTTCTCTATCAGCCTCAATTTGTAACCTCTTCTCTTCAGCTACCTTTCTATCTTCCCTTTCAATATATATTTATCACATTCAGCCGTTACATATTGAATTAAAATTTGACCATCCATTCCCATCTCCTTTGCGGTCAGCACAGCAGCTGATCGGAATTTTGCTAGCTCCGCCATACTTTTCAGACAATATAATAATATACAAGCTAAATCTCTAACCAGTAAATACACTAAGTACTTCTTATGACTATAGTCTAACTAATTCTAACTAACCAGTTAACTAATTAATTATCACTGGCTGTGAAGATTCACCAACTTTTATCTGCAGGGACACTTTTAATTTTAAAGGGAATTTCACAATTTTTTCCCCTAATTTTATTTCTCCAACCAGGAGATCCTAATATTACTGTTGGGCTAATTATCCCTGGACAAGACCCCAATGTAATGTAGTGGGTTTGATGGTATTGTATGATGGTGATATTACTAAATGTAATGTATGAGGCCAGCTGTGAAGGCTCCTGAGATAAAATGTAGTTGTGAATTGACAGAAGGCCTTTCTTGCTACCACTACGACCTCACACTTATTTTTTTTTTCTTTCTAATGAATGTATCTATGTAAAATGTCTAGGGTAATGATATGTAATGTGGTGTGATAATTATAGATACACCCACAGATATTTAAGCAGACTAATAATATTAACAAATGTTAAAATACACTGAACTAACTCACGTGTGTAAAATTTTTGATAGAATTATATTACATTTATTTGTTCTGGATCAAGTTTTATGTTGACCAGAACTTTTTAAAAAAAAAAAAAAGGATTTAAAAATTATGAAAGAAATGCATGTAATGTTACATAATAAATGCAAGAGTGTACATATATAAGTACTAGACTAGTTAGTTTTATTAAAATGTTCTAGTAGTCATCTACTTGGGAGGATAGTTAATGCTTGTGCTGTTGGGGTGGCCTCATCACACCTGTCTATATTGACTACACAGTGTCCAGTAAATTGCAGGAATTTTATGGGGTATTAGCAACTAAAAGGCGTTGGTGAACTTCCAGCAGACCAGAGGCTCACTCATCTTGCATATGTAGCTCTGGTGCTGAAATCTGGTGGTCCCACCTCTCCGTGCTGGCGGGCAATAATAGTGGTCTCTGTCACAACGTACTGCACAGATACACTCGAGTAAGATCACCAACTGAATGGACACCGCCTTGTTGACAGCTGAAACTCACAGCTCTGCAATCAAAGTATTGGCTATGTGTCAAAATTCTATTCTCTACCCACGTCTGGACACAACACGGACACAACAACCACATCATACAGACAGGTCAGATCTCTCTGACCAAACAGCACATTTACCATGGTGGTTTTACATCAGATAGGTCCTCCCAGACTATAGATTCTGAAAAATATTTATTAGTTTCCTTCCCTAAAAGTGGATAGGTAATATGTTTCATTATTCTCAACACTTGATCTGTCTTTCCTAACCCTTGCTGGAGTTTATGTATATTGTTGGTCCCTAGACCCTGACTTGGGCGGGGGGTCTAGTGCAAATCCCTACTTGTTTGTAAGGCTAGATTTCGATATGGCAGTATCAAATCACTCGAACATTAAACAATATTCAAAATATACAAAGAAATAATTTCAATCTTACCAGATTATGAATAAAGAACACAGAAATGCTAGCAAAACTCAGCTGAGCTGCTGGCTATAGTATGGCGTCCCTGAACTTATTTCACTTTCTTTCATTTGGAAATCACCACACTTTAAAATACTGTGTCTATCATCGAACAACTATTGAGGAATGGCCCCACTTGCGCGTCTGAGCGCCGATAAAATGATTGTCTGTGGCCAATCACTGCCTAGGTTTATTTGAAATTCAAATTTCCTACCCTAAAGTCATTTCAGTCATGCTTCAGTCAAGTATGGATGTTTATCTGTTAGTCTGTCCGTCTCTACTTGTTTTTTTTTTTTTCAAAACGTACTTGATTTTTGAACCAACCTTTCTCTCCCCTCCAAAATTTTGTCGTTAAAAGTTATATTTAGACACAGCTCCCACCAATGTCCCTTCGCTTCCCTACTAAGTAGATTTGAACACCTGCGTCTCGAGGTCGTGTTTTTTTGTGCAAATAGCGACACTTTTTATTCCATACAGTCTGTCGTTGATGTGAACAACACTGTCTTTTGTCATTATCTTCAATATTATCTATCCGTCTGTAAAATTAAGAACATATTAGTTCACTGCTCAGAATGGGCCATCCGGCCAGCTAATTTTTATATTCCTAACATTAATATTACGAAAAAGTTACTTTTTAATTTTTGTAATATTCCAAACATCCGCGTTCTGCCGCTGAATTCAAATCAAAGGCTTGGTATCGCAAAAGCGACCAATAAATGACTGTGGCGTAACATATCCAAGGTCCCTTCTGTCGAGTTCCTTACTTTATGTCAACTTGGGAAACGTGACTTTTCTCCGTTCCCCCCCCCCCCACCCCCCAATTGCGTCTCCTTAGCCTTTCTAGTCTCACGCAATCTTTCCAGTCATATTTTTTTCCTTTTTATCCGCCGTTCCCCTCCTGTCTAGCAAGTCAATTTTTATGGAGGGTGATGACCCGCGGTCTGGGCGATCATGTACTATCAGCAGCCTACGCATTATGTTTTTATCCTTACATGTTATCTTTGGAGGTATTTTACCGTTGTATCTCTGTCAATTTCACTACAGTTAATTAGGACAGTTTGTTCACTTATCTTGAATAGCAACTGAAAAGTGCAAAACATTTTTTTTTTAAATTCACTGATTAAAAAATTTTTTTACATTCGCATGGCACATTTATAGAAGGTTATATAATTGTTTGCGGGAGCCGCGCTAGCGTAGTGGTTACAACACCGCTCTGGCGACCGGGTGATACAGGATCAAACCCGGGCGACGGCATTTGAGGATTTTTCGTCGACCGGGATTTTGGACTGGATTAACTCGAGACCTGGCGAGGACATTTGAAGGAGTGTCGTCGACCAGGGACTGGCGGCTCCTGAGCCGACCCAGCTGCAATGGGTACCTCCGAAATCGGCGAGTATTTGCCTGAATGGCGAGGGACACCTGTCTCTGTACAAGAAATAAAGGGATACTCACGTAAAATCAATGTCAGGTTAGACATAAAAATAATAACCTGAGATTTCGCCTCGAGTATTAGCGGGCGTACGAAAAAAAAAAAAAAAAAAAAAAAAAAAAAAAAAAAAAAAAAAAAAAATATAATTGTTTTTACTGTACATTCACCGTGTAATGTATTGTAAACACGTTACGCTGTAAACAGGTGCAAACAGATGAGCGTTACACCACACTTTGTTGATAAGTTCAGTTTTACAGAATTGAGTGTACAGTATTTAAAGTTTAGGGTGGATACAGAAACACGTGTCGGAAAGAAATTGTTCATGTTTGTAGAAAAACATAGTTGATAAATTCTGTTCATGTTTGCTGTAGAAGAACATTGTCGAATAATTCGTTGATGGTGACTGTAGAAGAGCATTGGTGTTGTTTTTTGTTTTATTTTGCTGTAGGAGGACACGTGTTAAAAATGTGTTAATGAAGAACGCCGCTACTTCATACAAGTGAAAACTCTTAATGTCCAGGTAAATGGTAAAACAAGTCTGCAAGAGATTACTAGATATTTTCACGCGCAGAGAAAGATACAGAAATGCATAGTTTCACTAAAAAAGGAAAATACAACAGAAACTAAACTCTCCAAAATTTGTTATCAACGTTCAGGGGGAAAGATGGCAGAAGACTTGTAAGCACTGACTGTCACGAAAGGTAGGAGATGGTTTATAACTATAAACTTTCATAGACGGAGGGAGAGTAATAACAGCCTAATCATATTCGATATGAGATACACAAAATTATGACTGAACATTGAGAAAATCCTCTTATACATTATTGACTTGACTTTGATCCACTTGTCACTGAGCTTCAGCTCTTGGTAGCCCTTATACATAATTATAGATATGGAAGTGACAGTATAGAGCATGCCAAACAATGTTACCGATAACATCGACGACACACTGAGATTTAATTCCCCACTGTCTCATCGACATTGGCAAGTCACTGTAGCAAAACGACAGTCATTTGACTTTTCTTTCCATCTTTTTCCAGCCTTTCTTTTATCTTCTTCTAACCTGTCGTTCTTTTTCATTTTCCCGTATTCCTTGGTGCACTTTCTGTGAAGTAATCTCTCAAAAATTACCCCCTTAGCCTTGTGGGCGGTGCGAATGACTTATCAAGAGTCATTCAAAGTTCTGAAGTCATACGTTTTAGAGGCAAGGTGTGGGATTTACAAGTTAATGCTCAAACGTGATACTGTAGTTAATCTCCAACATCTCAAGACCAACTGATATTGTATCTGTTCAGGTTACAACTTATGGTATGACACATCATACTTTTACCAGTCTTTCTTGCGCATTTATAACTAAATTTTCTGAAGGGAACTGGCGAGTGTTATGTTGTTTTATCTGAGGGCGAGACTAGTTTTGATTTCACCCGGCGAAAGCCGAGTTTTTACAGCTCAAGCCATCTGAGTAATGTCTCAAATCCGTTCACAGATCAGCGTAGCTGTTCTGACCAGCGGGGAAAAAAAATTCGCTGAAAACTGCGACCAGAAGTCTTAGGGTTCTCTAACAAATTTGATATGAGAATGTTGGAAACTGCGACACATTCACGCCCTAACAAGTTAGGAGGTGGAACCCCAACCCTAAATACTCGACTTTCACAAAATGATGGGGGTCTAGCCTTTGATGAAAGCCAGAATAAATATCCTAGTATGATTTCTCGAATTTACTCTCTTCTTTGTCATTCTAACAGAGTCAGTAACCTTTTAGAGTATTTACGAAAAGAAAAACTTCTAGCATAGGACTAAAGCCTCGAGCATATTATCCTAAGAGAAATCGGATCCAACACGAAAATAAGAATCTTCAACTCAAATGTGAAGTCAGTCCTATTGTATGGCTCTGAGACATGGAGAACAACAAAGACAACAACCAAAAAGCTACAGACTTTCATAAATGGGTGTTTGCGTAGAATAGAGGGATTAAAATGGTATGACAAGGTTACCAACGTGGAACTGATGACAAGAACTAGACAAGTGCCAGTGGAACAAGAGATGAGAAGAAGACGATGGCGATGGATAGGACACACACTGAGGAAACCTGTTGATAGCATTACAAGGCAGTCCTTGTTCTGGAACCCCTAGGGCAAGGGAGGCAGAGGTAGACCAAGAAGCACATGGAGAAGAGAGCTGGAAACAGAGGTGAAAATGATGAGGAGAACGTGGAAAGAACTTGAGATGATGGCACGTGACAGGAGGACTTGGCTTGTGTTTGTTGAAGGCCTATGCTCCTTTGGGAGTGGAGGGTTATGAATATATTTTCCTATTGTGAAATATAGCGTAAGTGTAAACTTTATTTCCATTAGCAGAAATTACAGGCTGTATTGTAGTGGTTAGTTTAAAGATATAGATAGCCTAGAGACAAGCCTAGATCTGGAAGAAGCGTCCAGATATTTTTAACGCGGGTGAGAGTCGAAATCCCAAATTGGAGGTATGAGTCGGAGACCATAAATCTGTGAGATTAAGCAGATAGTTAAGAGAAATGCACTACTTTGTATCTTTCCTTTTGTTTTAGAGCTCGCATCTTTGGAGCTGATGTTAGCACACGATTCTAAGGGAAACTTTAGTGTGGGGAAATGAGACTACTAAACTATAGTTAAGTCTACACACTTGAGTGACATAAGTTGGAGTCATACATCTTTGGTGCCCCCACCAAGACCAGTAAATTAAGAACCCATTCTAAGCACTACTTCTGTTTTTAGCGGGAATCATTTTGAATATACACCAAGCTAAATGCTATATATTTGACTTCAAAGTACTCTACCACTTATCATAATTCTTGACTGCTGAAGAAAATAGTTTACCATAAATATCATAAGAAACTTTGTTGTTTTCTCTTAAAACACTCGAATGATTTTAACTGTTTTTTATTTGTATTTGTAGCGAAAGGTTTTCCTAGTATGATAGTAGTGGTAGAGCAGAAGTAGAATCTCTCTCCAGAAAGTATGAAGTTCCAGTGCCCGAGAAGTACACTGGTATCACAAGTGAGTTACAGCTGTGAATACTCTGAGCTGGACAATAGATTTAGGCTTCAGAAGTATAAGATGCTACTTCGCTATCGTAACCCTATGTGATATTATAATTAAATTAGAAAAAGTAACTCAAAATTTAACAGTTAAAAATTTAACAAGTCAAATGAGTACAATTATCCAATTTATTATGTACATCTATATATTCTTGTAATGATAAATGGGTGTTGGAAGATGGTAAAATGTATGATTATTTACAGTTACAAATTAAAATAACTAATAGAAAAAGTCTTGGATTTATCTTCCACTGAATTTATAAAACAAGTTTGTCACATTATCTCTTGCCATCTAGTTTTCATCATTAGAAAGTCGTTTTAGAACTGCTCACAGGATTTGTTGGATGGAAATATATAAACTCAACTTTATCCACGTCTGCTCGAGGTTCCTCCGACACACTGGAGTACGGAAGACTTTCCTTCAGCCCGCCCTATAACTACGGGGGACTAAGGTGTTGAAGTTTGGTTGACCTCTAGGCTTCAGTGAGCTGGATCAACTTCTTCAAGTCTTTAGTTTCTCGATCAGGAATGATCATAAACATTGATCATAAAAACCTGGAACAAGAAGTAATAGGTGGCCATTGTTCTAACAATCTCACCACCCTCTGCTGTTCATGATGCGACCATGTCTTCAGTGTTTGTATGTAAATGAATGAATCATGGTAGTATATTACAGAGATAGCATGATAAGATAATGTATAAGGTGCAGAATTAACAATATACATGAATAAATCACATGTTATGATACATGGGTACGATATAACCTTTGCCTTCCACTTATGGATGTCAAGTCACTTATGTACTTGCTGGTATGTCGTAAGCTTCCAGGCAAGAATTAGCCATAATATATTTGGCTAACCAATTAATGGTTATGCTTCCTGACAATGCCGGTGAAGGTTATCTCTGGTTAGCGTCATTCCCTTTTTTATTATATCTGCTACAATCAATCAGAAATAAAATCTGAAATAAAATGATATTAGTAATACATATATTTTTAATAAACTTACATACCCTCTTAGGATTAATAAGCTCACGGTGAGACTGTATTGGCTTAACTTAATCTGCCCTGCATGCAGCGTGAAAATAGAACTTTTCTTGCAGAGGCTGTCCTCCAGTTTCTCACTCTGGCTTCTGGATTTGGTGTGTGATTTACAATGCGCCGCTCTGTCCTTATATTTCAGTCTCTCGCGCGTACGAGAAAGCAGCTCCCAAATTCCCCAAAAGATTTTAGTTTCATCTCCTGTTTTGAAGCTATTTGAAACAATCTGTGCTTTTCCTGTACTCGTTTTTCTCTTCTGTCACTCACACACTTATCTCCTTCCTTCCTTCCTATATATCATTTCCTTTTCCCCATATGGGGCTTTCATTACATATAAGTTTTATACAATTCCGTTGAGGCTTGTTAGTGTAATAAATTTTTAAAGATTATTAGCTAACTTTTAGCCGATGTGATGAAGGTGAAAAATATTAATTATCTTTAAAACTATTTATATTTGAATAATATCCTTTTGGATATAATTCCTAGCCTATCTCCTTTGTTGAGTTATATTTATTTAATATTATTCCAACCATGCGTTCTCCTGTAGTGAATAATTTAATGTCCAGTAAATGCAAACTTTTAAAGTCGGCCATACATTCCTATATAGCTATTTCCTCATTCTTCAGTAATACTGTATGGCTTTTAACCGTAAGTCACATTTCCGCTGTCTACCAACTTCAAAGAAAGACCGCAGCGCTGACCTTGCGCTGGTGTGTGTGGGTGTCGCGTGGGCGTGTCGCGCTACAACCAAGCAAGTGTTTACCAAATCTCGCTACAGTATTAATGAATACATCTTTTGATAAATGAATGTTGAATCTTTTGCAGGTTAACTTCTTTATTTTAACTAAATTAATATTATGTTTTTATCTTTGTAAATATAAACTCACAGTTGGAGTTAATGCCTTTATATGTGATACGCATTGCTGTGACGTAATTAATTAGTACTGAACTAAATCTTTCCGTTTGGGGTATTCATCTGAGCCAATTATTATATCAATATACTCGTATACCTCCTTCTCAGGAAGAGTGGCTGGAACATCAACCTCGTGTAGCTGTTCTACTTTTCATCACGCTATACAGTTAGCGTTCCACGATCCCTCACAAATCACCATACACAAATACACTCTTCCATCTCTTCTTCTTCTTCCGTCCTTAGCCACCGACCGTCAAAGCAGTCAGTGGCCATTACGCCTAGTGGCGTCTTAGGGCAACAGCAGATAGGTTTTCTTTGCCATTGTTTCCCATCACGCCTAGTGGCGTCTTTAGGGCAACGGCAAATCAACCCATTTGCTGTTGTTTCCGTAATCGAAGTGACTGGCAAACGGGTGATCAGCCCGTTGTGACACTCTTCCATATGCGGATATTTTTGTTTTTTCAGAAATATTTCTTAATAGGTTATCTTAATATTTCTTCTACTCTCTCATCCACTCTCACCTATGCGCCATAATTATTATGACATAAGGAACCCTATCTTGATTTACTAAATGCTGTGTGTACAATCAGTATACACTGTCAAATTGTTATATGTTAAATTATTTAGTTTTTAAGATGCAGATTCTAGTATGCGTTAAAATTAAACGCAGAAATAGAATCAGTATGCATTTTTGCCAAAACAATATAACAAAATAAACAAACACATAAAAAAGATAATTAAAGTGACTACCAGTGTTTAAATGGAACTTACTGTCCTTGTTATTGACAATATTATGGGCATTCACATTCGTCAATGCATTTTAGACATTATATTTGTCTCTTTAAAAACATTCGTTCATAATAAATACATACATGGCATGTGCTTATAGATGTCTAAATTTCATATCTAGACAGCGCCACTACATTCTTAGTTCCTTGCTACTGAAGTAATAAGACCATTTGAATGATATTTTAAAAAACCGCTCTCGCGACATAACAGGTGTCTCTTGTATTTACAGAGAGCGTTATTCAAAAATTGTTACTCCTGTTCAGAGACCAGTGTCTCAGCTCTTATCAGAAAATCGATCTGCTGTCTCTAATCATTGAACATGGACCTAAGACAAACGGAAGGTTCTCGACAATTTCTAATCCTCGAGATAAAAGCACAGAATACCCCGGACGCAATATGACATCCGTACCATCTGTTAGTACACATGTTAGTATAGGCAATCTAACAACCAGGTTTAAAAGTTGTCCTAGTTATTATTGCCGTTGATTTCTTTGTTACCTGTTATTGATGACAAGGGTCGTGATAGTTTCTTGGTCATTATGTCAAATAGTGCATCTTACTTTAATCAATGTTTACGGTGTTATTGAGACAGAAAAATATTTAGTTTTTTCCCCACACAGAATAAGCACTAAAATAAAACATCACGTTTGTATGTTAGCATGAGTGAGTGTGTTATCTGTATCAATCAATCAATCAATCAATCAATCAATCAATCAATCAATCAATCAATCAATCAATCAATCAATCAATCAATCAATCAATCAATCAATCAATTAATCAATCAATACCCTTTAGCTCCCCAAGGAGCACAATCCTCCTGTCACGTGCCATCACCTCAAGTTATTTCCACGTGCTCCTCAGCATTTTCACTTCTCCAGTTCTCTTCTCCATATATTTTTCGGTCTACCTCTGCCCCTCTTTCCCTGTGGATTCCAGAACAAGGCTTACCTTTTATTTTGATATCATTGTCGGCACCTCCAACTTTGTTTATATTGCTGCCATCAAATGTCTATGATTCTGCATCTTATAGTTTTTTTTTTTCACTATTTTATTTCAAGTTCGACCTGGTTACAATTTCTTGCATTTATTATCATTATCTTTGTCTTTTCCCTGTGCAATTTCAGACCCACGTTATCAGACCTGATCGACTATTTTCATTTTGTCGTGTATTTGGTTACGATCATAGGACAGAAGAGCCAAGTCATCTGCAAAATCTAAATCGCCAAGCTGTTTTGTCAGATTCCACTAGCATCCATTTCTGTTGTGTGATTTTGATGTTTTCGTAACCCAATCTATTGATAGTAAGAAAAGAAATGGAGACAAGAGGAATCTCTGTCGCACTCCAGTTCTTATTCCAAACGGTTCTGTATATTGTCCATCATGAAAAACTTTATATGCCCTTTCTTCATAAGTTAACTGTATGTGAGATCCAAATTGCGTGAACTAGTAATTGAAAAAAAAAAAACATCAACAACAAACTAAATGCAGAAGACAAGGTCTTACTTCCCAACACAGACCAGAATCAGCATAACTTCACTCATATGTCACGGCGCAGGATTAACAATAATGCATGTATTATGTAATCTCTACACTATATTTATTATTTTAACTTGAGTAGTTAAAAATATACCGCATTGAGTCTATTATTATAATAACTTCTTTTTCTTAGTCGTTCCTCTTCTACCATCAGGTGTAGAAGTTTGGAAGAGAGAGCGCCATACTATCCTATCGGCTGTCTTCCTCCTGGCCTGGTTTCATTCTAGTCCTCGGCCCTTCAGAGATCGTCTAATGTTGTCCTCCCAGCGGACTCTGGGTCGTCCTGGAGGTCTGGATACCTGGCTCTTAGCCTCCCATAGCTGCCGTGGTAGCCGATCTTCTCCCATTCTGCAGACATTGCCAAACCATCTTTGTTGGGACTGTTCTTCTTGGGTCTGCAAGGGCTGGGTTTTTAGGCTTTGGTGTATCGTCTTGTTGCGGACCGTGTCTGTTCTTGTTACATCAACCAACTTTCTCAGATACCTAATTTCTGAGGTTTGGATCTGACTTTTGTGGATTGTAGTCATTGCCCAGGACTCGCATCCAATACGTCAAGATATTGTAATAACAGAAGAGCCAAACTGTAAACCGCACAAAATGTATTTCACAAGATTCATGAATGAATAATTTATGTGAATGATCATCTTTGAAACTAGGATGCAAAGCCACAAATTTAAAGCAGTGTTATTGTTGTCAATAACTGATTTCTTTAAATATGTGTGAATAAATCGAGCCCTGCCAGAACATAAAAGTGTGAAGTTTATAATGTTAATCAGAATCGACGTCATTACACTCCGGTTAAATCCATAGGTGCTCAGTCTCCCTCAGCAAATGTCGAAAGGTATGAATACTAATTATTCCTGTTGCGCACTGGTTGTATACACAGCGGATGCGTCCTCTCATATGTCCATCCTTGCTGGTCTTAAGTTTGATGCCGAATTCCAGCGGTCTTAGCCTTGATGATTCATCGATTGCAGTGTCATTCTCTAATAGACGAATATGAAATGCCCTCAGTATTTCTTCCTTATCCATGGCCAATGCACCTTTTATGGGTGCTCTTGAAGCTAGTCTGTCAGCTCTTTCATTTAAAAGTATATAAACAGTGTTGTTCTCGGGGGTCTCTGAAGAGACAAAGAGAGAACAGCTACTGCTCCAACAAGCATGTCGTACTAGGCGATTAATGTACGTTTGTACATGAGGATAGCAACCACATCATGTCAAACAAATTGCCACAGAAACCACCACTACAAAAAACATGTCTCAGTGTTTGGTGCAGGCTTCGTGCACGGCAACCAGCTACAATGGTGGCTCTTTGCTCTTTAAGGAGCGTAAAGGAACATGATGATGATATAAACAGGCGCGAGGCACGACTGTGACATAGGCATGTGCACAACTGTGATATGTATAACAGAAAATAAACCACTGTGAAACACGTCGATAGTCATGTGACATGCATAAATAGACAAACACGACAGTGACATGTATACATAGACGCAACTGTAGCTTTCACAAACAGACACCTTTGTGACATGTGTAAAGAGAAAAACGCCTCTGCGATACAGTATGAACACGATCGCGATATACGTAAATGGAAATAAATAACTGTGACATATACCGATATATAATGACCTAGCTGTGTGTAGACATCCTTTGTTAGAGTCGGCACATCACCGTTCACTATCCGGCACCAGCCTCTGTCTTTTCTCAGTTAAGTTTTTTCTCCTACTTTATTGACGTCATTTCCACTTCATTTATTATTGTATATAGTTACTGTATAAAATCGGCTTTGTCAGTACCGGTCAAAACATAACGGATTTAGATGTAGCAAAGACGGGAGTTACTTTGAGCCCTTTAAGATGACTGGAACATAGAGATTTGAGCGTCAAAGATTTACAAAATCACAAACGAATAAACCTCATGTAGCGTAAAAAAAAACAGACACGGCATACCCATAGGCAGATAGACATGGCGTGTGACATGCATAGACAGCACTGTGACATACATAAATAGACAAATATTATTATGACATCCATAGACAGGACTGTAATATTCATAAATAGACAAACATGAGTATGACATGGAGTAAATTCAGCTATAAATTCAAATCAGTAAAATGACAGTGGATCCCTGCCCACTGCATGACGTATGGAAAAAAGAAGGCAGATAGCTTGCCAAGGAAAGAGGAAGAAAATCCAAAAAGAAGGCAGGGCTACATATGAAGAGGTCAAAGCAATAACCAAAACAACTTTAGAGAAAATGACGCAGGTACCGCTTTGAGACCGACACTTCAGAAACCTACTAATCATTGCCTAGAAGAGATCGTGATAATTCTCAGACTGAGAATCGACCATTACAGACGCAAATACGATATTTTCAACAAACTGAAAAGCAGTCAGACAGATATGTGCTCATGTGGGGAGGACAAACAAACAGTAGAACATGTCCTTCAAGACCATCGGTTCCACGAGAAGAGCAGCGTGGCAGTATAGCCTTCTCCAAGAATAAAAACTAGAGAGGCGTCTAGAGTGAAATAAATGGATTTCAAAACTGAGACAAGACATCAATGGCAAAGAGGAATGAACTTAGAAATGTGTCAGACGCTAGGAAAATTAAGACTACAGAGCACAGAAGAAATTTGCCTGTTTGAATTGAGGTCATGTGGAGAAAAAAAAAAAGAAAATTGAATTTCCCATCAAACACGGACTGGGTAGGTTGCTGTAAAGAAAAACCAGAAAATAAAACAAGAACAGACAAGAAATAAAAATTAATAAAGAAAGTGGAAAATAAATGATAAGAAGAGGAAAAAGGAAATGAAAGAAGAAAATGAACAATAACTATGTGAAGAAGTATGTTAACGTTTACCGTCCACGTAATTATGTCCTTACCAAAATACAGAGAACGTGTTAAGTAAACTTAAATTGTACCGCCTTCCACTTGTCATGGACTCCCTTTTCGATGCGAATGTCGAAGACTTGGGGAGTAATTATTTCGTACTGTGTGTGACATTTTGATAAAGCATACGATAAACAGCTGCATTTTACTGGCTAAGGATTTGTCAAGAGCGTTTGTGAAATATGCATCGAGGGCTAACCATATACGTCACCATGGACTTGGACTCTTAGTGAAACTTGAGTGAAAACAATGCACGTCTTTGATCATGGAGGTGTATGACGCTTGATCTAAAATTTTAGCACAATCCTGGAGTTCAGGCACACCCCTAAATTCTTTTCTTGATTTTGGCCCACCCATTTTATTTATTTTTTCGGTCTCCTGTATTGTAAAGCGGGGTAATTGGTCTGTTATTCTTGAGGGGACAGGTTTTACCCCCTTTTCTTAGTGATGGCAGGAGAAATGTTTGACGCGGCCAGGACGCTCTGTCGCGGTAGGCGGCATATGTCTTAAAATTCTTTGACCACGAGTTAAAACTCAGCTTTCGTTCGCTGACACGGGACACTAGTTCTCGGAGATTTGGTAGAGGTTGCGTCATGTTACGTTGTAACTCAGGCGGGCAAGTACCTCTGCGATTTTGACGCCAGGGAAAGTCTGGGACTTTCTCAGCTTAATACCAGCCACTCTGTTACGCAAATTCTTCTCGTAGTTGCGTCTTCAGGAGAATTCTCTGGTTAGTAATTACGATTGTTTTTTGGCATTCATCTGTGCAGGTGTTAACCCACGCATGAATATCTGTGGTTCAAGTTGCACTATATATTTGATTCTTTTCTGTCTCTAAACGCTTTCAGTCCTAAAATTCCTGTCGTGAGAAGGTAGAGACCTAGTGCAAGTATGCCTGTCACTTTTAGAGTAGAAAATTCTTCACAGTCTCGGTGTGGCCGTGAGTCGTATTGCAAGATTCGGACCACTGCCCTTTCAGTAGATAGTGTGTTGTAAAGTAAACACTAGAAACTTCCTTCACTCAGACTGACTCTATTTTTTTCTTCATACCCACTGTTGATCAATCGATACCACTCAAAACAGCAGTGAAAATATCAATGGTAGAACTTTATTAACATAAGTTGATAACTGAGTAAAAATGGTATGCCCGACCTTTCTCTTCAAGGTTGGCAGTCTTGCAAAATACAAATCTTCAGTTTCAAACAATCTCAGTATCCATTTTTCACATACATTTGCTTGTCTTCTTACTATTACTTGTCTCAGCTATCGAACATGTCATATATTTATTCAGACAGAACTTCCTGTCGTTCTTCTGTACTGCTTATTTAATTTAGGTTTCTTTTCCCATGCTTCTTGTTATATCTCTATACGAGAAACTGGCCTTAACCGCCAGGGCTGTCACTTTTACCAAGATTTCATCTGTTTACTGTCCTCTGCTCAGACCTGGTCTGCTGAGCCACATACGCAGTAAATAATCAAAATGTCAAAACGTACCTGTTTTGTTCCTTCATTTGAAATACACTTTTTCTTACACACACACTTTGGTGCTCCGAATATATCTTATACAACAATATAAAATCTTACGCTGTACGTTCAATATCTAACTACACACTTGAGAGCAACACCTTTCCCTGCCTACACTTAGCGCGTCTCTCCACAGACTCCCTCAAAAACCCGTTCTAACATTCTTCGTTCACGCCTAACATGTGTTTACGCATATCGACTTTCTCGTGCAATACTTTTTTTTTTTTCACTCACTCAAACCTGTAATGGACTTAATTCTAAGTTACTTCCCTTAAGACAAAGCCTAATCTTACACATCTTATCTCCCTTCATTAACGACAAATAATCTGCAACCAAACCCATCCATATCTCTCCAACCATTTTTTCTACCTTCTTTCTCTCTATCAAAACCAAACCACCGTTCACACATCTCCCCCCCTTAAAAAAAAAAAATTTCTCTCACAGAGAAAATTTCCCGAAAAATCTCCACTCACTCTCTTCCTTCCCTCTTCTACTACCAATTCCATCCCTCTCTTCTAAAACATCTGTCCCAATGAGACCCACCATTCTCCACTTCTAATCAACCTCACTCATCTTCCTGTCTACAATTTCCATTTCATAGTATACATTTTCCATCTGGAACTGTTTTTATCTATTTATCTATTTATCTACTATTACTGACCTATCTTTTCATGTTACAACTTATACATAATGGCAAATCTTTCATAGTACACCTTGTCTTTGCTCCTTTACGACTCTTACTAGACCTTTCTAACTTCATTAGTCATTTACCATCCCTTTTATCTCTACTCCCAAGTTTATTATCCCGCCTACGCGAATTATCTTGAATTTCTGCCTATCTCATTAACTCGTTCTACTTAGTTGCATATCTTTCCTACGTTATCTACATTTCATTAGCATCTTCCCTTGTGGTTAAAAGAAACCCGTAACCATATACAATGTGTAAAACTGTTTCCTCAACATAATTATTCTCTCCTCTTTCTCATTTCCTTAGTTTTTCTATCTCATTTTATTATTCCTTATTATCTCCCTATAACCTCCATTTCTTATACTTGGAGAAGCCTCGCTTCCCACAAAGTCTTCACCAGACTCTGGCAACTGCCGAAAAACAAAAATCTGCATCTATCCTCAACTCCGTTGTCACTCCCTCTAGATTATCACTTCTAATTATCCAATTTTCTCTATATCTTCGCCAGACCTATGGCCCTCATCTACGCCATAAATTCTCTATAGTTTCTCCAATACTCCTTTATTTATCTCGTAATTCCCTTTCGTCTCCTCTCTGTGACTTCTCCATTCCTCCCATCTACGTCTCTCTCCCTTAATCTATGGCTTCCCTGCCTCTTTCCTCTTCTCTTCCACCACTAACAGTAGTCCATCGTTCGGACCTACTCAGCCTCACTTTTATGTTTAGTGTAGAAACGATTGCATCTAGCTTCCAAACAACTAGACTCTCGCTGCAATTTCTACTTCTCTCCTCTCCCTCATAACCGCTGCTCTCGTTCCCTCTATTTATTATTTATATCTATGTAATCTATCTATTATCTATCTATAACCATCTATAACTGTGCTGTCCAATTTCTCAACCACAATTCCATCTCCCAAATTTATCAACTGCCGTCTATCTACGTCTTCAACATCTCTCTCATATTACTCCATCTATATCATATCTCTCTATCTTTCTCCTCTGCTCAACGACTGACCGATACGAAGTAATCTTTTTTTTTAAAGTCCAATTTCTCACCACATAAATAACATAACTACAAAATCCAATAGCAAATATTGCCTCAATCTTGTAACACTTCCGTCTTCCGAAACTACGACTTGCTCAAAATATATAACTCCATATTTCTCCCATTTACCATAATACCTTTCCATGTTTCTGCCTCCTCCTCACGGCCTCCTCAAAATCTCCACCCCCATTTACTATCTACCTCCATACCTCATATTGCTCCATAACTGCCGTCCTCCTCCACGGCCTCACCATCCATCTCAGTCTGCACTATTCCTGCGTCGTCACCACGGCGTTTCACATAATTTCCGCACTACCATGGCCTCTAATCTACTTCTTACATCTCCTTTACCCTCAATAGCAAATCTCCTCTACTGCAGTACCCTATTGTCCGGTGTACCCAGTTTACTTCTTAAGTGCGGTATGGACCAATCATACTTGTATTTTTTTAAGACTAGCAACCGCCGCCATCTAGCAAATATTGCATATGCTATGTAAATCTCTCCTCTCAAGAAACCACAATCCCCCTAACTTATTCATCCTTACGACATCTCCATCATCCTAAAGCCTCCTTTCTACTTAAGCCTTCTCCAACTCTATCTTGTTTATCAAATCTTATCTATCTATCTCGTCTAACCTCGTCAACACTTTGCTTCCTCTCTATCTGTATCTATGTATCTCTCGAGTTTCTCTCTACCTCCTTACTTCTTATCTATCCACCGTTTGCCTCGGTTTCTCTCTATCTTCCATTTCTTCCCTTCTCGTACTCCCTGGGTATTCTTTAACTCTTTTTTGTCACTACCTCGACTTGTACTCCTAGTATCTCTCATACTACTACTCCTATTTCCCCTTTCTCTTATCGGTACTCCCTTCGATCCGTAGCCTCTCAATCTTGTAAAGATCCCTTCGATCCGTATTTTCTATCTTCTAGTCCCTCTGGACTCTTGGATAAACCGTATCCTTTCCTCACTTCTATTTCTCAGCCTATCTCGGCTCTTGGATCGGAAATCCCTTCTATCCGTATCCCTCCTTCTTTCTCTACTATTATCTCTCCTATTCTCCTCGCTCTCTCTAGTCCTGAATCGGTATTCTCCTCGATTCGTATGTCTCCTATTACTAGCCTCTCGGCTCTTGGATCGGTATTCTCTTCGACCCGTATCCCTACTTGCCTCCTCAGTATCTCTACTCTTAGATCGGTATTCTCGTCGATCTGCACTTCTACTACTTTCATGTTTCTGAACTTCTTCCTCTTTCTGCTTCGCCTTCTCTGTGGCTTTCTTTATATCATCACCTGCCCCAGGTGCTGTGACATCTTCCTTTTTCTCTGATGTCTGTCTATTCATATCCTGTCTCTTTTCTAACTCTTCCAACTTCTTCTCTAAATCTGCGCAAAGTGCAGTTAACTGTTCTATTTTTGTTCTATCTTTATTTCCTTCTTCCTCTTTGTTTTTCTTCTATTTCCCATTGACCCGTTCCCTTGGTCTTTCCATCTTGTTCCTTTTGCACTTCTCTATGACTATATTTCTCATTTTCCAATTCTTCAAATTTCCTGTCCATATATTGAACAATTGCCCGTATGTCCTTCATCTCCGCTACACTACTATTTCTTACTTTATTCTTCCTCTTTAGTCTGACCTCTTCTACATGTCTCAACTTTGCTAGACGCCTTCTGTAATCCTCTGAATCGTCTGATGATGACGACCGCTGTCTCTTCATCCCTCTTATATTTTCTTCCTCCATCTCTTCCTGCGTATCTGAATCTTTAGCTGATGTGTCCTCTATATTCTGAGTTTGACTTGCACCACTTTGTTGTTTAGTCTCTATCTGTTGCTCCTTTTGTTTCAATAGCTGCTGCTCCTGTGCTCTGTTTCTTTGTTCTGCAGCTCTGGTATGTTTGTACGGTGCATCTATTTCTGTTTCAACATTATTCCATTGTTTCCTTATTCCTGTCGTATCTTCTAGAATCTCATTGTACTGTTTACTCTCTGTATCCTGCCCATCTTGTAAATCCTGTCTTCCTCTGGCTGTATAAAATGTGCCCATCTCCGGCACCTCGCTGTGTAAGATTTCTGGCCTATTGATGCGTGATGCCATATGATGATGGATGGCATCCGCATGTCTGGTTTTGTGTAGTGTGTAGATGTGTTCAGTCAAAACAATGTTCATGCAACAATAACAGGGCAATCCACATAGGACGTCAGTAAACTCACGACGTATAAAGTCAATGAGTCTTGAAACAGCCGTTGACGTTTTTCTTCATTATTTATTGTGGACGCCACAGTGACAAAATGGTTACGCAAATGTGTAGGCACATCAAACAGTCATTATCACAGCAACATTCAATACAGCAATAAACGGTAGACAGCATTACAATGATGAGTCAGATGCATGTTATATTTCAAAGTGCTGTAAATGTAGTCAGGTGGAAAACTCCATCCTTTTCTATAACAGCCAGGAGATAACCAGATGTATGAGATCAGTTCACTCTCCTTAGTTTGACTTCAGCAAGACAGACACGTCTGCCGAAGTATAAATAATGTCCTCAAGAATATCCTCTAGATAATAAAGGTTTTCTAAACCTAGTTCATTTAACAAAGTAGCAAGTAATGGTCCTTGGTACATGCATCAACCGATGCAGTACAATGCAGCGACATGTGAGCTGGGAAAGAACATCTCGTGACGACGACTTTC
Source organism: Oreohelix idahoensis (assembly GCA_024509875.1). Classification (NCBI taxonomy): domain Eukaryota; kingdom Metazoa; phylum Mollusca; class Gastropoda; order Stylommatophora; family Oreohelicidae; genus Oreohelix; species Oreohelix idahoensis. The sequence goes on from JAMPIV010004558.1 coordinate 163,179, forward strand.
GGAGACAGGCTATGAATCGAAATCGCTCACGACCCAAAATCGATAGAGTTAATGAAAGAGTCAATTTACCTTGCTTTCATGAAATACACAGAAATATCACGCCTCCCGACATGTGGGAAAACACTAGAGGTATTATCTCGACTAAACGAAATATCCATAAAGAGGACTACACATCCCTGACAGAACAAAAATAGCGGAGATCCCCTCTTCAACGAGGCATCTCTTTCGCCATTCCAAATCGCTCACTCCCACTAGTGGTGGGCGGAAACCGATCGACAAAGAAGCAAGACAAGTCATGCGCAGTCCAGCGCAAAAATGACCACAGCTCAAAAGTTAACTGCATTCGATACTAACGCGAGAAGACAAATGCTTACCGAGAAAAGTGACTATAAATTTCAAGCAGTTGTTGCCCTTGCGTTATAAAACAGATATTGAAATAAAACGATGTTGCGAGAATTTATCACGCAACATATCACCACCTCCTCCCGATAAAAAAAAAATGTGGAACATATTTTTTTTTCAATATCAAAGAGCAAGCGATAAGCGGCTCAAAACGCACGAATTATGCGCTGATAATTAACTAAATTGCCAAACAATAGGCTAATTATAGAGTGTCTGGTGAGGATATACCTCAACAGAAAAATAAATATGTCTCAAAAAATATTCACATCGGGGAGGTGTCACCAACACACATCACGTTAGCATGTAAACACAATATACGTATGCAAGTTACTATAATCATCATTAAACAGCATACTCTAATATTGTCTTTAAAAATGGATGTACAAATCTGATAGGAAAATTTAAATAGTACATTCTTTGACATGTAATGACATAAGTACATAGTAAAGTTAAACTACATGACGATCCAGGACATATGCTCTGGTATTCCGAGGGTAAGTACACAATCTAGAACTCGTAAGGTAAGTCCTCAGCTCAACAATGACATTCTGAGAAAGTACAAGCAATATAATGCTAATTAATAACTAATATGCTTCATAAGGTACAATACATTATTAATAATTGTGGCTGTTTAGTAAACTAACGGCCCTTATATTAACTACTCAGTCCTCCTCTATCATTTTAAAAAAAAACGAACAGAAGAAGATGACAACAAAGCACGATAGTGTGTACATATAAAGTAAGTACAGATGTGCTAATCTATTGTAGAAATATAGGTGTGTTATGACTCTGTAATATATAGAAATATAGGACAGAAGTATTAGTTGGAGTCATGTGGGCATCTAGACAAAATGTCAGCCATCACATTATCCGCACCACGGATAGCTCGTACCGTGAAGTGAAAAGGTTGAAGAGCTATAGCATATCGAGTGGATCTCGAACTCTTCAAATTCTTAGTCTGAATAGCTGTAAGAGCTTTCTGATCAGTCTCTAGAATGAAATGTGCGCCCAGGAGGAATCTTTGTAGCTTTAGAATTGACCAAACCATCGCTAACAACTCACGGTCTAAAACCGAGTAGTTCCTCTCTGCCGCATTTAGTTTTCTAGAAATGTACATAACAGGATGCAGAGTATTTGCATATTCTTGCATCAGTGCTGCTCCAATCCCAGTGGATGAAGCATCACTCCGAAGAACAAAAGTCCTATCAAGAGTAGGTAATCTTAAGATGGGAGGAGAAGAAAATATATTCTTGATTTGGTCTAGTGAAGATTGGCATTCTTCAGACCAACGGACCAGATTAGGCGAACCTTTCTTCAACAATGTTGAGAGAGGTGCCATGATCGAAGATAAATTTGGAATAAATCTCCCATAAAATTGAATTAAACCTAAGAGACTCCTAACTTGTTTCTTCGTTTTAGGAACAGAGATGTTCAGTATTTTGGAAGTATTGTGGTCTTCTGTCTTCAAGAGACCATGACCAACACGATGACCCAGGAAAGAGATTTCACCAAAACCAACAAAAGCTTTAGAAGGTTTTGCTGTCAAATTATTCTCACGTAGAGTGGACAGTAAGTCATATAACCCTAAATAGTGATCTTCCCAGGTATCACTGAAGAGACAGATGTCATCTAAGTATGCGATGACATCCGAACGATGTGACAGAATTCGACGCATCATGCGAACGAAAGTGGCAGGGGCGTTCATGAGACCAAAAGGCATAACATTCCATTGAAATAGACCCCTAGGTGTAGAAAAAGCAGTAAGAGGTTTGGCATGCTCTGCTAAAGGCACTTGCCAATAACCTTTAGACAAGTCAAGTTTAGTGAAGAATCTAGAATTAGAAAGTCTAATCAGTAGATCTTCTAACAAAGGCATCGGTTCAGCGTCGAACTTTGTGACCTGATTCAATTTGCGATAATCAACGCAAATTCGTATGTTCTTATCCTTCTTCCGGACAATAACCATGGAAGAAGAATATGGTGAAGTCGATGGTTCAATTATATTTAATTGAATCATTTCATCCAATTCCTTTTCCACTTGCGACTGAAAGTGTATAGGAATAGGATACGGCCTAACCCTAATTGGATTATTGTCGGTAAGAATTATGTCATGTTCTATGACATCTGTGTGTCCAGGAATGTCAGTGAGAACATCCTGAAATGTTTGTAACATCGACGAGACTTGTCGATGTTCGTCACCAGAAAGATTAGGAGAAACAGAAACGTTTTTCCAAGATTCCGTGGAATGTAATGGAACCACTGGAAGGGGAAGGTTGACATCAGAGAAGGTAGCTTCCTCATCCTGAATGACAGACAGGGATGAATAATGACCGTGAGGTGCAGGAGCATCATCCGTTGCCTGGAAAATAGGCAGCAAATAGTCCGGACGTTCGTGAAATTCCGAAAGCATGTTTATGTGGAAAGTTTTATGCTTTCCATCAATATCGACCACATAGTCAACATCGGAAATCCGAGAGACTATTGCATACGGACCTTTCCATGCAATAAGAAGTCTATTTTCCCTACTGGGGAGTAGGACGAATGCTTTGTCACCTGGACAAAGTTGTCGTAGACATCTATTCTTGTTAGCAAACTGCCTTGCCTTCTCTTTAGCAATTTCTGATGAAGCAGTTGCTAGCTTACATGCCTCAATGATCTTTTGTCTAAGAGCAATGACATACTCATATGAGGATTGAGTTTCATCGCTAATATCATCGGCAGTGATGAGATCGTGTAATAAAGACATAGGGCCGCGTGGACGCGCGCCAAAGACAAGTTCGAAGGGAGAAAATCCTGTGTGTTCATTAGGGACTTCTCTATAGGCAAAGAGAGCCGCGGGTAAAACCCTGTCCCAATCTTGAGGATGATCTTCAGTTATCTTACCAAGCAAAGTCTTGAGCGTTCTATTCAGACGCTCAACTAACCCATTAGACATAGGATGGTAGATACTACTGAGAGATCGTTCAATATGTAAGGTAGACATTACCTGTGACATAGTGTCAGATATGAGTTGAGTGCCATGGTCTGACAATATTTCTCTGGGGAACCCCAAGCGAGAAAATATCAACCAAAGAGCATCTGCGATATCTGTAGTAGATATGCTCTTAAGAGGAATAGCCTCTGGCCAACGTGTGCACATATCGACACATGTAAGGATAAACTGATGTCCTCTGGCCGACTTGACCTTAAAAGGGCCAATAATATCTATGGCCATTTTCTGAAACGGCCGAATAGGAATGTCAGCAGCCTGGATAGGCGCAGCATGTCGTGGTCCTCTAGATTTGACCTCCTGACATACCTTGCATGATCGGCAGTAAATACGAATGTCCTTATTGACAAAAGGCCAAAAGAAAGCCGCAAGGACTCTCGACTTCGTACGGGCAAAACCCATATGTCCAGCACATTGCGAGTCATGAGCATGTTGTAATATTTGGACTCTCATGCTCTTGGGAACAAGAATTTGCGAATGTGCCGACGTAGTCGAATCTTGTACCATACGTACAAGTACGCCGTTTCTCATTGCAATCCAAGATTTTCTATTTGTATCCTGATTCGGATCACCTTTCTTCGCAAGAACGAAGAATTTTTTTAAAGAAGGATCTTCTTCTTGCAATTTTATGAAAGAGTCACGAGTAATTACTAAGTGACTATCTTGGCTATCAACTTCATTATCACTATTCAGTGAAGTTTCGGGTGTTTGTAGAGCTTGTGCTCTTGTAACTACTGCATTTGTAGCTTGCATGTTATTATCTTCCCAAGCAGCAATCTGCTGTGGGGTACACTCCCTAACTCCGTGAATACGACCAATAATAAGGTCCGCAATAGGATTAGGTAAGAGACAAGCATGCACATCTCCAGTAAAGAAAGGAGTGGCAATGCGAATTACAGCAGTAGGATATTTTTCTAGAGTGCCGCCAAATGTGACACATTTAATAACCCTTCCTGTAGCACAAGATGGATCTACAAGCGATTGTCTAACACCAATAGTGGTGCATCCGGAATCGAAAAGTAGTGAGACCGGAGTATCATTAACAAGACCCTTATGTAGAATTAAAGAACCCCTCCCGTCATGCGCAACAGCAGCAGGAAGAGCGGGAAGTGGGTGACCACAACTCAAAGTAGTTATGGTACCCGGTTCGAATAAAGTACTGCATTGGGGGCATTTGTTTGCTCTCTCAAAGTCAAAAGCAGAACTAGTGACAGCGTCAAAGTTTTTACTATCAACAACATGATTACAGGCTCCCTCAGTTTCCTGTTGTACAGCATTAGCCTGCTGATATCTCTTTTTTTTGTGTTGAGATCTACCCCGACTATTATTACCTCTGAAGTTATCAGAGTTATTATTATCTCTGCAGTTATTATTGTCTCTATTGTAATTGTTATACTGGTTCGAATTCCAGTTTCCACGATTACTATCATGTTCACATTGATGCGAACATCTATTTGTTTGGTTCTGAGGTCTTCGGCAGGAATAACCTCTATTACCATATCCTCTTTTGAAATGCTTATAATTATTAGGGTGATAGTAACGACCACTATCAGGTTGTCTCCAATTCTTCGAAGAAGAATCACCATGAAATTGGTTTCCATGATTTTGACAGAAATTACCGCTGCCCTTTCTATCAAAATTTTGTTGGGATCTACGAGCAAAGTTTTGACCATACGGAGCTGCCGAAGCAACTGGTAAACCTTCTTTCACCTTAGAGTTACCCATGGTTATGTGTGGGTGCGCAGTTACGTATTGGCAACAGAAATCTTCCATTTCTTTTATTGTTTTAGGTTTACGTTCATGAAGGAAAGCAAGGAAAGACTCATTGACAGACGACATGACTTTGTCTCTAAGTATTAAGTCCATAAGTCCTTCATAAGTTTTTTCCGTCTTAGATAGTTCAACCCATCGTGAGAAAGTAATGCGTATTCTTGCAATAAACTCGGAGAATTCAACTCCATTTTCAGGTAACATGTTTTTAAATTGTAGACGATAGCCGTCTTCGTTAAGCTGATATTTCTTTAACAAAGCGGCCCTGACAACCTCATAATTGTTCTTGTCAGGTTCATCCACCATATTTAATATACTTAGAGCTTTACCTGTCAGTATCCCTGATAACTGATAAACATATTTTGCTTTGTCTATGTTATGAGCTGTACATGCTTGTTCAAATCTGTCCAGATAGAACATTATGTCATCACTGGAAGGACTAAATGTTGGTAACTTAATCTTAAAAGTATCATTATTAGCCTTCCCAGAAGATGAACCCTTGTTTGAATCATTACCATTACTCATGCTCGTCAATTTCAATTTCTCCAACTCTAAAGCTAAGAGTTTTTCTTCATGTTCCATTTTTGCTTTCCTCTCATCAGACTCTCTTTGTAACTTCCTTTCTTCAGCTTGAGCCTGCATTTGAAGTCTTTCATTTTCAGCTTCTTTTTCAAGTCTTTTATTTTCAGCTTCTTTTTCAAGTCTTTTATTTTCAGCTTCTTTTTCAAGTCTTTTATTCTCAGCCTCTAGCTGTAGCTTTCTTTCCTCAGCTTCTGATTCCCTTTTTTGTTTTTCCATTTCCATTTGGAATCTCTTTTCATCCACCTGCATCTGCAGTTTCTTTTGTTCAGCTTCCATCTGCAGTTTCTTTTGTTCAGCTTCCATTGCTTTATCATATCGAGCAGTTGCAAATTCTTCTAACTTATCACCAGTCTTCCCAAGCAATTTACCCTGCTCAATAAAGTGCTCAAATGTAGACATGTTGTCTAACATATGAGTCCAAAACCTGAAATAATTTACTAATTTATTTCAAACCTAAGTGTAACAAGTCTTAATTAAGCACTTGTATATTCACATCACATTATATTATCCCAGTCTCTGTGGGAAACAAGTCTCCAATCAAAGAACTTGTATATGAAATATCAGCACTCAAATCTTGATCATAAGTGCACTTCTCATTCAATAGTGCACGACACTATTCATCATTCATTTATCATCAGTATAGTAGTAACAGTGCATTAGCATAGCCCATTAACTAATTACTATAACTGTAAACAATGACTATGTAAACACATGCAGAATGTAAACATTGAAAATGTAAACAATACAAACAATGTAAACAATAACAATGTAAACAATAACAAAGATCAGCAACAATACAAAAACTTTCGCAGAAATCAACTAAAAATAAAGCAGAAATTAATGAAATATCACAAAAAATGTGACGATATCTGCGATAGAATTAAACAAAATACATGACACCACAGTGTATAAACAAAAATGTTGTATGAAACTAAATTATAGACAAGAGTAGGCTAACAAATACAAACAAATCACAACAAAACTAAAGAATGTGAAATAATAACGAAAACAATATTAAAACATGTCATCACAGCTAACATAAATAGCAACAGAAGTCGCTTAGCAAATTCCAGTATCGGAAATTTGCAAACCCTACAGAAAACGCTCACAATAGACGACCTCTATGACGTGGCATAATCTAACGGAGACACCACCCAACCGAGAACCCGCTGAAATATAAACATATAAATATACAAATAACATATAAACATATAACATATAGAATGAGATGATACACAGAAGACTCAGCAGAAGTATAAGGGCACAGTTTACATACAAACAGGCCACTTAACTTAAAGGCTTCCAATCGTAGAACAGCAGAAAAACGGATGTCAATCAACGTCCTAAAGAGCGAAGCTCCAACGATGATGGCACATCTGAACTGCTTCCACTGCTAACACGATGGTACAAGAGCTTCTGAAATACTGTGTGTTGAGTTGTTTCGGCACTTGACCTTCTAATCCAAAAGTAAGTTGATGGAAATCGGTACTTGGCCTTCTTCAGAAAACAACCCGTTTCAACCGGCACTTGACCTTCTCAAAAAACGACAGCACTGGAACCTTGACAGCAGCAACTTGCTTGACTTGCGTAAAAGATAACAGCAGTCCGAGTTATCCGGCAACATGTAACAACGCCGGGTACTGTCAAATTCTTGTTTCCGTAAAAAAGTTGAAATTTTGACTTTTACCGGGCAACGCCGAGTACTTTGAAAATTTTGAAGATGTTGACTGTATTGAAGAATGTTAATTTCTTGAAGGATGCTGATGAATTCTTGTTGAAAATGAAGTGGGTAAGGGACCCCGTGTTTGCTAGTACCAGAATCAAACCAGCTTATGGCCACCAAATGATGCGTGATGCCATATGATGATGGATGGCATCCGCATGTCTGGTTTTGTGTAGTGTGTAGATGTGTTCAGTCAAAACAATGTTCATGCAACAATAACAGGGCAATCCACATAGGACGTCAGTAAACTCACGACGTATAAAGTCAATGAGTCTTGAAACAGCCGTTGACGTTTTTCTTCATTATTTATTGTGGACGCCACAGTGACAAAATGGTTACGCAAATGTGTAGGCACATCAAACAGTCATTATCACAGCAACATTCAATACAGCAATAAACGGTAGACAGCATTACAATGATGAGTCAGATGCATGTTATATTTCAAAGTGCTGTAAATGTAGTCAGGTGGAAAACTCCATCCTTTTCTATAACAGCCAGGAGATAACCAGATGTATGAGATCAGTTCACTCTCCTTAGTTTGACTTCAGCAAGACAGACACGTCTGCCGAAGTATAAATAATGTCCTCAAGAATATCCTCTAGATAATAAAGGTTTTCTAAACCTAGTTCATTTAACAAAGTAGCAAGTAATGGTCCTTGGTACATGCATCAACCGATGCAGTACAATGCAGCGACATGTGAGCTGGGAAAGAACATCTCGTGACGACGACTTTCGGAGACAGGCTATGAATCGAAATCGCTCACGACACAAAATCGATAGAGTTAATGAAAGAGTCAATTTACCTTGCTTTCATGAAATACACAGAAATATCACGCCTCCCGACATGTGGGAAAACACTAGAGGTATTATCTCGACTAAACGAAATATCCATTAAGAGGACTACACATCCCTGACAGAACAAAAATAGCGGAGATCCCCTCTTCAACGAGGCATCTCTTTCGCCATTCCAAATCGCTCACTCCCACTAGTGGTGGGCGGAAACCGATCGACCAAACAACAAGACAAGTCATGCGCAGTCCAGCGCAAAAATGACCACAGCTCAAAAGTTAACTGCATTCGATACTAACGCGAGAAGACAAATGCTTACCGAGAAAAGTGACTATAGATTTCAAGCAGTTGTTGCCCTTGCGTTATAAAACAGATATTGAAATAAAACGATGTTGCGAGAATTTATCACGCAACACCTATATGTGCCCATCTCCTCTTGTTCGCTGTGTAAGATTTGGGGGTTTGGGGTTAACCGATCAGATGTTGTTCCCGGTTCTGCATGGACTTGTGTTCTTCCTGCCATTGTGCGACTCTGACTACCTGTTGATGTTTCTCCATAGTCATCTTCCCATCCTACTCTCCAGTTGTCTCCTATCCTGTTAGACTCCTTCCAGTCACTATCCTTTTGTGTTGCTTCAATTCTACGTGTTCCTATCCGTTCATGTGTATTGTTATGTTGTTTATGTCCTTCCGTGTAGTGTGGTGTGTTATTGGGAATCCATGTACATCTTTCTTGAACACTACCTCTCATACTATACATACTATGGCTCCTTATATAGCCTCTTATATCCATCGGTCTATCTTCCTCTATTTCGTCTACGACAAGCTTGTAGATTTCTTCCTTTCTTTGTGATAAGCCTATATCAAACTTTTCTTCCAGAATTTTCTGCACCTCCTTTAGTACCACGATGTCTGGTTTAGTTCTTCCAAGGATGGCTTTTATTTCTTTCCTCAACTGCTCTATACTTGGTTGAGGTATTTTGATCCTTTCCATCTTTTCTGTTACACCGTTAACTCTCTGTATTCCATTCTCTTTTGTGTGCTTTTTCTCGCCTAACACTGCATTGAGTCTGAATGGTGTGCATATATCTTCCTTGAATCCTATCTTGTCCTGCTTCCTTGTTTCCACTTTCTTCTGCTCTCTGTATATCTTGTTGTTAACTCTATGTTGTGGTACCACCACTGTTTGTGGTTTCCGATTTTGTCTCTGACGCGCGTTGTTATTGTTCATAGTTTCTTGTATTTGGTGCTTTTCTTGGTATTCCATATTTCCTTCCTGACCTTCCATCAGTTGTACCCTTCCTAATACAAATCCTCTTGGTATTCTAACTGTTTTTCCCGTGGTGTTTATAATCATCGTTGGAAATTGTTGTCTTTTTCCAATTTGTACTATTCTTTCTACCATTTCTAGTCCGGGTTCATCTAGTATATCTCCATCTCCCCAGTCGAGTGTTAAGACCGTTTGTCCTTGGTTGAAATATGGGGATCTTTTCAACTTGCCTTGAACAATACCGACTTCATTCGGTCGCAGCGTAACTGTTGTTTTGTTTCGGATTATGGACGCTATGTATATGTCGTCTTGTAACCTGATACATTCGCCATGTATCTTCAGTTGGTGAGTATCAAAATGTACTTGAGCCTTATGTTTTAGCAGAAAATCACGTCCTAGTATGATATTTCTCGTCATCCCCTTCACAATGGTGAACGTGTGTTCCACGATCATATTGCCAATTCTCATTTGCACCATAGCTGTTCCCATCACTGTCAGGGTTTTCTCCTGACACCGAGGTAAGTGTATTTTGTGACTTTCTGTATTGAGCTACGCCTCGTATCTGTTTATAAAGTCCAAACCTAATAAGGCTTACAGTAGCCCCTGAGTCTACCAATGCTCTATATCTCCTTCCGTGTATTTCGACAATACATGAGCAAGGGTCTGGTTTATGAGCTAGCTCGATTGCTGTTGCTACTTGTCTTCTTTTAGGGATACGTTGTTTTCTTTCTTGTTTTTCAATTTCATTTATTTGTATTTTCTTGTCTTTGACTCCTCTCCTGATGTCTCCAACAAAATTCCTCAAATCTATTCTAGTTCTTCTCCTATTCACGCTGTCCCAATGTCCTGATCCATAGTTGCTGTTGAAAGTCGGGGGAGTGTCCTGTCCCTGTTATTCCATGTTCTATTATGTCCCTGTTTATATTGATATTGGTTACATTTCCATTTCCCAATTTCGCGATCTGTACATATATTTCTCCTTTCATATTTGTTCCTGTTTATAACTGAACCATCCCAATTCATCTTCCTATTCCTGTATTCTTGACATGTCTTTTGTAGCCATCCTTTCTTGTCAAACCAACTTGCAGGATGGTGTACTCTGGCCCATTGTCTATGGTATGGTTGTTGGTTATACCTAACATGTGCCCTTCCTATCATGTTCACTTGTGGTTGCCTTCCACTTATTGTATCAATATATCCTTTCTCCGTCTTGTCTGTGGTTGTACTATCTCCCTGATGAGTCTCCCTCTGTTGGTGTTTACTTCATTCTCTTGTCTATTCTTTTCGGACTGGTTGTAATATTGTTGTCTATTGTGTTGTCTACTACGTCTCGGGTTAAAGGTCTCAACTCTCCTTACTGAGTGTTGTGGCTCTAGTGGCCTATAATTACACGCAAAGGCTTTATGTCCCAGCCTATTGCAAGCATAACACACGATTGGCTCGCGGTCTACCTGTCTTGACCTAAAAAACGTTTCCATTCCTCTCCCTCGTCTTTCTATCCTTCTTTGTTGACAATGTCCTATCTCCATAGGTTCTTCCTGTGTTTCTTCACATGGAACCACTCTACCAAGCCTGAGGTCCAATCTTCTTCTAAGGTTCTCTTCGGCTGTAGCAAGTGCAATGGCCTGTGACAAGTTTTGTGGGTCCTTCCTGAGGAGATGTAATTTAATTGGTATACCATTCAACCCATCGACGAATATGCCCACTAACTGTTTTTCCACCTCTTGCTGGTTAATTTGTTGCCCCAAGAAAACTTCTTCCGCTAGGTTTAACAAAACCTGCATCTTATAAAATCTACTACTAACCCACCTGAGGAAAGATATGCAACTTGTTTGTACTCACCTTGGTCCATATTGACCGAAGTGCAATATCTTTGTATCTCGAGCAACCATTTTCTACATAAAGTAGGATTCCCTGAATATGGTGTTATACTGTTCCGGATATTCTGGAACTTACTTTCATTTCTAATGGCAGTCATAGCCTTGGCTACCTGCTCAAGAGCAGCCACATTGGGATCTAAACCCACCGTAAATCGTTGTTGTTGCATCTTGTCTTGACCTGTAAGTGTTAATGTTAATAGAAACACCTGTAAAAAAAATTAATATAAATCTCTTGGTTGACCTGTAAGAGAATTATTAACCAATATCTGTGTACAATACTTATAATTCTTATGAGTTACAAAACAATTATCAATCTAATTCTCATAATTTAACTGACTACACTAATAATTAACTTAATTTGTTTCTAAATGTTTATGTGTTACATAATCTGTTTTCCTTGATTGGGATACACACTTGCTCCTCCAGTATTTCAGAATTAATCAACACAATTTTTGTCTTATACGGCTGTATACTATTATTTTTGCGCGTTGGGCCTGTTGATCATTCAGATTGTTATCTCATGCATGTACCTGTATTCTGACGGTTGTCGGTTGATGTAGACTGTTTTGTTCTTTATATTCTTCTTGTGCACTTGTCCTTCGTGATGTCTTGACTTCTGTGTTGTCTTGCTTTGTTTCTTCAGCTCGCAGGATTCCTTCGATTTGTATCTTCTTAATGAACTTGACCTTCGTGATGCTTTGGATAGACTTCGTTGTTTTTGATGTCGCTTCACTTTACTTGACTTCTGTTTTGTCTTGATTTGTTTTTTCGCTCGCAGGATTCTTTCTTTCTGTGTAATCTCTTCTTAATGAACTTGACCTTCTTTCTGTCTGTAGTCTTTTAAATCTATATCTTGTATAGGGTTAGGTGCACCAAAATATTATGTGACCGTTTTAGTGCTAGATACGAAAATATTTGACGCAACCGTACCTAATATGTGATGCCGAAACTGACATCTGAGTGGAGTCTGTCTTGCTTTATAAAAGTTTCTTGAACTATCATTGAGTTATAAAAGTTTCTTGAGCTATCCTAGTGTAGGGCTGGTTACTCGCACCATTAGTTACCCTGTCATCTGTTGTCTTTGCTACTGCCTACTGTAGGGCTGGTCACGAGCACCACGCATGTCTGTGGCCGTGAGTCGTATTGCAAGATTCGGACCACTGCCCTTTCAGTAGATAGTGTGTTGTAAAGTAAATACTAGAAACTTCCTTCACTCAGACTGACTCTACTTTTTCTTCATACCCACTGTTTATCAATCGATACCACTCAAAAACAGCAGTGAAAATATCAATGGTAGAACTTTATTAACATACGTTGATAACTGAGTAAAAATGGTATGCCCAACCTTTCTCTTCAAGGTTGGCAGTCTTGCAAAATACAATCTTCAGTTTCAAACAATCTCAGTATCCATTTTTCACATACATTTGCTTGTCTTCTTACTATTACTTGTCCCAGCTATAGAACCTGTCATATATTTATTCAGACAGAACTTCCTGTCGTTCTTCTGTTTATGTTTCTTTTCCCATGTTTCTTGTTATATCTCTATACGAGAAACTGGCCTTAACCGCCAGGGCTGTCACTTTTACCAAGATTTCCTCTGTTTACTGTCCTCTGCTCAGACCTGGTCTGCTGAGCCACATACGCAGTAAATAATCAAAATGTCAAAACGTACCTGTTTTGTTTCTTCATTTGAAATACACTTTTTCTTACACACACACTTTGGTGCTCCGAATATATCTTATACAACAATATAAAATCTTACGCTGTACGTTCAATATCTAACTACACACTTGAGAGAAACACCTTTCCCTGCCTACACTTAGCGCGTCTCAAACCAGACTCCGTCAAAACCCCGTTCTAACATTCTTCGTTCACGCCTAACATGTGTTTACGCATCTCGACTTTCTCGTGCAATACTTTTTTTTCACTCACTCAAACCTGTAAGGGACTTAATTCTAAGTTACTTCCCTTAAGACAAAGCCGAACCTTACACATCCCATCTCCCTTCATCAACGACAAACAATCTGTAACCAAACTTATCCATATCTCTCAAACCATTTTTTCTACCTTCTTTCTCTCTATCAAAACCAAACCACCGTTCACACAGGTAAGAATTCTTAAGTAACGTGTGAGTATTAATTTTTCCTTGGGATTTATAACTAGTCAGAATAAGCCATTATAGTGGGTGCTAGCAAGTGTTATAGCTCGGGCATCGCTCAACCAGCACCAAGAAGCTATTGTGAGTTTTAAAGACAATTGTGTTTGAGTGCCACCTACGGGTTTAAAAAAACAAAACAAGTGCTAGTGTAACTATGTATCTGATTGTTAAGTGGAGGAAATTCGTTTAACACAGAATGCAAACATACGCGATTTTCTTTCTGTTTTCCCAGCCTACGTGGTGGAACTTTGTAAATTTTTCACTACAAGTAACTTTGATTTCTACCCAAGACACCTACCGGCTCGTTTGTCTATTTAACGCTCAGTGAAAGAGAGAAGGGGAGAGAAAGATAGACTGCAAAACCAGGTCAGCACTGGCCAGCGCTTGGGGTGGGGAAGGATTGTACATAAGTTAATCTGTACCTGGTTTTGCATGTTGTAACATTTAAGGATGTATTTGGGCTATATGATCAGAGATTTTTTACTGTTTTCATTACAGCAAAACCCGGTAAACTCCGACGGAGTTCTGAGCAATCGGCCTGATTTGCCTTCCTGGATAGTCCGGATCAAGCGGCTACCCTTTTACATTGGGGTGTCCCACCAACTACAATGTTATTTTTCTGACACCCTTCTTCGGGTTAACCGGGTGTTTTCTCTCGCTGTGAAATTTTTTTATGCCACTTCGCCAAGTAAGTGGAGTGCCCATGCTCCACTGGCGTCAACTTCAAAGAGTTACGTCGTCCATAGTATCACGCGCCGCATAGGAGTAGCGGGCCAGCGCACACCGTGGATTATTACCTCCAACACATATTAAATCTTGAGTGCATTTCATCGCCACACCGTTAGATCCTGGATTCACAGTACGTCTGCACATTTAGATGACTTAGCATTGGTCCTGATAATTTTCTTCGAGAGGGATTTACAGTGGGGTTGTTTTTTTTCCACGAATTTGTCAGTAGAAACTGGGAGAAGATAAGGTCAACATTTCTCCGTCTGCTATCAGCTATCAAGCTGTCATCCCAGCGGAGTATAAATGCACGCGTGCCAACGAAGAAAGACTTCTGGGGGAGTGCACTCAGATAACTGGTGGGGAGGTAAAGAGATTGTAATAACTGTGGGGTAGGGACATTACAGTGCATGGTTTAGCTGTGTTGCTGACAAGCAGAAGTCCGTGGATTATAATGGTTGTGTAGGGACTTATCTTTATTTCAGGATTCTCTGCAGCCGGATTATTAGAACATCTGCCCAATAATCGTGAGTGGTTAATCTAAATTGATACATTTTTAGTCCTTTTATTACTAAACTTGATTGTTTCTCAAGTTGATACATGCATCTTTTCATTTGATGTTGGTGATTGATATTTTATTGTCTTGGCATGGTTTGGGTTTTTTCTGTTAATAAATTAGACAATACATATGCGAATCAGACGATTTTTTCTACCTGTACTCGTACCTGTACTTGTACTTGATTGTTTGTGAAGTCACTAACTTGTACTAAACCTTACTCCAAGAAGAGAGAGACGGATTTGAAGGTAGCTTAGAAACAGAGTCACTGTGTGGCAGGAGGGGAGAGTCAGTATTTGATCTTTTCCTCCTGATAGCTATAATCCACTCCATCCACATTCAGCACCATTTCTCATCTATCTTCTCAGTCCTCACTCAGACTTTTTGTCTTGTCTCAGACAGACTTACGAAAACCACTCATGACAATTGGGTGCTTCGTCGCGCGGATGAATTCTGGGTTCTTGCACAAGATTCAACCTTGTTTCTTGCTGAGTGGTCTTTCTGAGAATAGATCTTTCTTTCTAAATCCCCTAGACTAACGATCTATAAGTCTGATCCGCATAGTTTTGTTATTATTAGAGGTTTAAACACATTGAGCTGTTGATGTAAAGCTCTTGGTGAGAAAAGGTTGGGTGATTGCTAATATTTTGCATTTTTTCCAGGAAGGTAATTTCAGGCAGTAGTTAATCTGTAACAGATAGAAGCTACATAATCATCAGATTACTAGTCATGAGTTCACATACAGCTACATATGTCCGTACTTACAGGCATAACTCGGAGATATTGCTTGTTCGGTTCCAGACCACCGCAATAAAGCGAATATCGCAAAAAAAAGCGGGTCACACCTATTTTTTTTTTGCTTCCCAGTGCATTTAAAAGCATAAAATCATGTTTACATTATGTTTATTAAGTGCGCAATAGCGCTAGGTCTTAAAAAAAAACAACAATGTACTGTAAAATTATAAATACTTCATTGCTTTAAAAAAAAAAAAGCTAATCTTCATCATCTGAGCCTTCAGCGAATCGTAATCTTCTTGCTGTTGAAGAGCCAAAATCTATAGGAAGAAGAAGGCACGCTCTAATAAATAAATATGAATAATTTGAAGAAAAAAACGCAATATCTGCGAAGCGCAATAAAGCGAAGCGCAATAAAACGAGGTATGCCTGTATATGTAATACTAACTATATACGTCTAAACACATATGTAACTTTGACTACATACATATTCCTATGTATTGGTAGATCTATAAAGTGAGCCATGCAAACAAGAACTGGAGCAAAGAGAACGCCAGTACAACGCAAGGATAATAACAACAACCACCAATAAGAGAAAAGGCAGAAACAACAAGAAAGCAAATGTAAACAGAAGCAAAACCATAGGTTCGAACACGAAGGCTCCAGAAGTGTACACAGAAACGAACAAAGTGATAAGAAGAAACATCAAAAGAAAAATATATTCTTTTGTTTATAGTATATAAGCAAAATATATATTCGGAAGGTCCTGGGTTCGATTCCCTGTAAGCCTATCACTTCTGTTGTTTTTCTGTTGTCTGGTCTTCTACTTCTTTATTTCTCACTGAGTGCCTGATAACACGTGACCTTTGTGTGTTGTTTGTTTATTTATTTACTGAAAGATTATGGACTTCGTTCTGGCGACAGGCTTGCAGATTTAGCATGATTACATTCTTGAACTGGGAGCCGCGGTAGCATAGTGGTTAGTGCACTGGCTTCCTAGCTCAGTGGTCTATGGTTCGATCCCCAGATCAGGTGGGATTTTTTTTTAGGCCGCAAACGGCTCCTGGGTCGACCCAGCCCCAACCGGGTACCAGAGCAACTCTGGGAAGGTTAAGGCGGCCGGCGTGATGCTGACCACATCACCCCTAGTGTGCCGATGTTCAAGAAAATATGGGCCTAACACCATATTCCCAATATGCCTCAATGGGCGTGTAACGGGATCCTTTACTTATTTTCATATTCTTGAACTCAGAAGAAGAAGAAGAAAAAGAAGAAGAAGAAGAACGGGCGCGTTTTCATTTCATGCACCAATTCAGAAATTAGAATACCTTCCATCTTGAGACATCGTCAGTGAATTTAGCTTTTGCCATGACGATCAACAAATAAGAGTGACAATCAATTGATTATGTAAGTGTATATCTAACAAAAGCGGTCTTTGCTCATGGTCATCTATATACACAGCGCTCTCACAAGGAAGGAACTGATGCACTCTTATGGCATGTATCCAGGACACAGGCTACCAAGGCAAATAATGTTTAAGATAACCATACATTTATTTACAAAAAACATCTAAGTAATTAGCCAAATTACAGTCTATTTACCAAATTTCACTTCTCCTTCAGTCAAATTTGACGTTTTGCTCCATGGTTTTATAACGAATGCATAAATTAGGGTTGACTACAAAAACTTACTAAAGGTGAAAGCGAATGCAAAGGGAGGAACTGAACAGAGGAGAAATGTGTCGTTCTCAAGACATGAAGCAGAGACAGAACAACAAAATTCTTTCCCGTTAATTTTGACAGGTCACCTTCTAGTCATATAAGAATTAATAATAAGTACATACATACACATACAAAAAATACTGAAATCCCCGTGAAGAAATAATGATAACAAAATGTCTTGTTGAAATTCGTCTTATATTTCTATGGCTGCATATTTGAACATTTCATGTTCTGTACTCGCCAGAAAGCTTTCCCTTGGCCACTAAAACAAAAGCAGACGTGAGTGCAAATATTGCATGACTGTACCATCTTACCTTGCATTCACACGAACAGTCATCTCATTGCAGCTCCATCAGTATCCTGTGTTCGGTAAATTATGTTACACACACACACCTACACACAAGAAGACTTTTTGTAAGCCATACATGTTCAAAAATTTAAACAGTCATCTCCCCACCTCGCCTAGTTTCTCAGGAAGCAGGACGCGTCCACTGTAAGCATACATAATTGATCACCGTCCTAGAGTTGAATGCTTTAGCGTCGTTGTGAGGACGAGAGTTAACAGCTGCTCACTTTGCTAATGGGCTTTTAAACAAGAATGATTTTGTCTGATGTGTTCGTAAAAACGTGATAGACCCATCGCCTAGAGCTATACAATCATTGTTTTCTGTAGAAAGTCAAATGTGATTGTAACAAATATACAACTGATGAAACAGCCAGAATAGATGTCCTTGTATTTTTGGGTGGTATACAGCAACAATGAGCGTCCGACTGACAGAGTAGTTAGAGTGCTGGTCTCTCGTGGCAAAGGTGCCAAGTCCGAATCACGGTATTGACACGATCCAATCTACCCAGCTGTAAATGGGTATCTGACTTTGAGATAGGGAAGGAAAGGGCAGCGAGGAAGGGAACTGGTCACCCCACCTCTCGATGCTGGACCAAGTATGGTGAAGTCTCTAACACTTCACTCCCCTCCGGCAGTATCTGCTATGGGACTACCTTTACCTTTTCAACAGCGGCTGACAGCAGTCCCCACAGTAAAAAAAAAATAGCAGATAGTAATCACTGTCTCTCACTAAAATGAAGAACAGTAGACAGAAGTCACTGGCTTCCAGAGATAAATAACAGCAGACTGTAGTCACTGACCCTCACACATAAAGAACAGGAAAGAGAAGTCACTAAATCTCAGAGACGAAGAATATAAAAAAATACTCACTGTTATTCAGAGTGTGACGAAATCAGTTGTGCACGTTTTATAACTTTCGTTCTCTCCGGCAGCATCACTTCATGTCTTCATTTTCCTCACCTCATAGTAGCGCCTCTTAGAGTTGTTAACCTCTATTCACACTGCAATAGTGTTATTTCACTGCTGAATTGACTATCTTGAGGATTAATTGTAATCACTTGAGTGGTCTAGCCACCTTGAATGCAGAATGTAAACGTGAAGAGTAATAGTGACTTTGTCATCACTCATTTCCGGCCCAGACCAAGTGACCACCTGGAATTCGAGGTTTATCACCGCGCCTTCCGACACCTTGGGCGGAAAGAACAATAGACGGCCAGGTGTGTCGTCGAATAATGTTTGTGCGCCGTGCTGTATCAGCAATTATCTGTCTCGTGAACGATTTAAGTACGTTGTTGATAATCGGCTTATCTCTTTAGCGGAGACATTTTATGTGTAATTAATACGGATAAAATACGTCTGAGGAGATATTATGAGCCAGGCAATCATTGAGGGATGAGATCACAGATGTGTTCGCCCGTCTGTATAATAGCGATGAAAGTATACATGCCAGTTTGAGAGAAGGTCATGTAATAAATTTTAAAATATTTTAAAACACTCGGGGGCCTACTAATGATCTAACACCACGACCCACTTAGTTCTAAAGAGATTGGATTGGTTTCATTTGAGAGACGGAATAGATATTGGATTTCATTGGCAAATTCGTTGGAATTACCAAATAGGACTTGGAGTGAAAATTGAGATTTATAATCTAACAATTTGAGACTTACACACTGCACTGCTAAACGTCAAAGTAGCAACTCATGAGAGAGAGCCAGAAGAGAATAGTTAGATTCCATGCAACAGGACCATGAAAGAGTATTTGGGAAACTTTGAATCTTTAAACCCGCATTTTTAAATACAAAGACTGAAGACTTAAGGAATCAGAATCAAGTCATAAGAGAGATTATACAATAACCCCAGACCCAGTATTCGAAGCATCTAACCTAAGTTGCCGTGTCCATTCTAACTGTGCCAGGAGATAATAGATCCCATTTGCGGTAAGTTGTGAACCTATATTTTACAAATGTGAATTTGACATGTCTTTCTTGCTAAGTGGTTATATATGAGGCTGGCAACCTCAACATATGAAAATAGTATATTCATAAACCACTACAGCATGCGCCGGTGATTGCTTAATGCTAATTCATACAGAAAAGCGAAAGTAGCAGCAACTCCAGACTCCGAATGGAGCAGTGATGAGTGATGATTACATCACATGTGCCTAAAGTGTATAGTCTTATTTTGTTAGATATATGAGTAGTATACAATGTACCTTTTAGGTCGTTTTCAGGCGGCGGCGCATAACTTTTATATAGCAAAATACTCGATCGATTTCAGGCGGCGGCGTTCTCAGGCGGCGGCGTATGACTTTTTATATAGCGATATATTGTAACCGGGGGACTTCCTCTGACGATCAGACGCATGACTTGTTATATAGCAATAAATTTGTTCGATAATGGTGTTGTTTATACAAAATATTTAGACAATATATATATATATATAAAATAAAAAATCGATAATGACGGAAAATATAAAAAATCGATAATTAGTAGGTTACTAAGAGGGTCTTTGAAGCGAGTGGGAGGAAATACTCATTGCGGAGGTGGCGCGTCAGGAAGTGGGGCGGCATGACTTGGTACATAGAGATATATTAGTTCGATAATGGTGTTGTTTATTTAGATAACAAGAAGACGCTATATTTAGTTTTATATATATATATATATATATATATATATATATATATATATATATATATATATATATATATATATATATATATATATATATATATATACATACAATAGGAAGACGATATATTTACAACAAGAAGACGATATTTATAGGCGACAGTTAGACATATATTACAACAGTTAGACGATATATTTACATATATTTAGTTATACTATATATATTTACAACAGGTAGACGATGTTTAGACATATATTTAGATATATATTTAGTTAGACATATATATATTAAGACTGACTTTTATATAGTAATATATTAGTTCGATAATCGCGCGTTGTGTTACAGATAATATTTAGACAATAGTTATACATATATTTAGATATATATTTAGTTAGACATATATATTAAGACTGACTTTTATATAGTAATATATTAGTTCGATAATGGTGTGTTGTTGTTATGTTGTATGTAGACGATATATTTAGTATATATATATATATATATATATATATATATATATATATATATATATATATATATATATATATATATATATATATATAGAGAGAGAGAGAGAGAGAGAGAGACATACAATAGGAAGACGATATTTATATTACAACAGTTAGACGAAATATTTACATATATTTAGTTATACTATATATATTTACAACAGGTAGACGATGTTTATTTATACATATATTTAGATATATATTTAGTTAGACAAAATCAGAGGCACATCTCCAATCCAACCTGCAAGTCTGGAAGGAAGAGCTGGAGAAGAGAGGGATGGTCATAAGCAGCTCTAAAACAAAATCCATGGTGATATCACGAGAAGAAAGAAAACATCAGATTAAGTTGGGAGAACAGGTCCTGGAGCAGGTCGACCACTTTAAATATCTCGGAGCTATTATAGACCGAAAGGGAGGCATCAAAGAAGAGTTGGCCACTCGAAAAGCAGCGGCTGGGAGACTTTTTCAGGCCATAAATCGTGGATTCCTCAGCAAGAAAGAGGTTGGTAAGGAAACGAAGATGGCTGTATACCGCTCCACCTATGTCCCAGTCTTGACATATGGATGCGAGTCGTGGGCAAATGACTACAACCCACAAAAGCCAGATCCAAACCTCAGAAATGAGGTATCTGAGGAAAGTGGTTGAAGTAACAAGAAGAGACATGGTCCGCAACCAGACGATCCGTCAAGGCCTAAAAAATCCCATCCGCTGCAGACCCAAATAGAACAGTCCCAACTAAGATGGTTTGGCCATGTCTGCAGACATGGGAGAAGATCGGCTACCACGACAAGCATGGGAAACAAAGAGCCAGGGATCCAGACCTCCAGGACGACCCAGAGTCCGCTGGGAGGACAACATTAGACAATCTTTGAAGGACTGAGGACTAGAATGGAACCAGGCCAGGAAGAAGACAGCTGATAGAATGGTCTGGCGCTCTCTCTTCCAAACCTCTACACTTCACGGTAGAAAGGGAACGACTAAGTAAGTAAGTTTAGTTAGACATATATACTAAGACTGACTTTTATATAGTAATATATTAGTTCGATAATGGCGCGTTGTGTTACAGATAATATTTAGATAACAGTTATACACATATTACAATATGTATATTACATCATTTAGTTATACATATATATATATATTTAGACATATATTTAGTTAGACATATATATTTAGACTGATTTGTATATAGTAATATATTAGTTCGATAATGGTTGGGGGTGTTGATATGTGTGGTTTATTTCAATATATAGTTATACACACACATATATATATATATATATATATATATATATATATATATATATATATATATATATAATATATAATATATATATATATATATATATATAATATATATATATATATATATATATATATATATATAATATATATATATATATATATATATATATACATATATATATATATATATATATATATATATATATATACATATATTTATTTATACATATATTCATACAATATATATATAAAATATAAAAAATCGATAATGACGGAAAATATAAAAATCGATAACGGCGGCTTAGGTTACTAAGACGTTTTTTAAGGAAGCGGGTATTGTTTTTGTGTGGGGGAGGATGACGCTGTATAGTGGGGTGTAGGTTAGGGGGGATTTTTGTGTGTATGACTCAGGAGTGAAGTGTTAGAGACTTGGCGGGTATTGTTTTTTTTTGGCTGGTGGTGATGACTCATGGGTGTATGTTGAGGTGTAGCTGGTGGTTGTGTGTATGACTCAGGAGTGAAGTGATAGATAGAAGTATATAGTTAATGATCTCTTTTAAAAGAATACTTGAGTTAAAGAGGAAAATATAAAAAATCGATAATGTTGGTTTAGTAGGGGTTGTTGAAGCGAGTGGAGCCTTTTGCGCTGGCGTGAGCGACGATGTACAGTGGGTTGTAGGTTAGTGGGGACTTGTTGTGTGTTGTTGGGTGTGCTATTTAGACATATATACATACATATATGCATACATATATACATACATATATATTTATATATAAATATAAAAAATCGATAATGTTGTATTAGTAGGGGTTTTTTAAAGCGAGGGGAGTCTTTTTGTACGGCGGGCGTGTCGTTGTGTGTTGGTAGTGTGTTGGTGTTAGAGACATGTTTATACTAGCTCTAGTATCTAGAGGTGGGAGGGCAGTGTTAGAGATCTGACTATACCAGGTCTAGCATCTAGAGGTGGGAGTGAAGGGGGGGTGTGTGTGGGGTGGTTGTGTTGGCGCGCGTCTGTGGTTATGGTGTGTGGGGGGTTGGGGGTGGTGTGGGGTGTGGGCGTGGGGTTGTGGGGGGTGGGGGTTGCGGGTGTAGGGGGGGGGTGGGGCCACCATCGAGGGGGGGGGAGTGGGGTGTTAAAGACCTGACTATACTAGCTCTAGTATCTAGAGGTGGGAGTGAAGTGTTAAAGACCTGACTATACTAGCTCTAGTATCTAGAGGTGGGAGTGAAGTGTTAAAGACCTGACTATACTAGCTCTAGTATCTAGAGGTGGGAGTGAGGTGGGGGAGATCTGGGGGGGGGGGGGGGGGGGGTTAACATCTAGAGGGGGTGGGGGGGGGGTGTGTGTGGTTGTGGGGCGGGGGTCTGTGGTTATATGTGTGTGGGTGGTGGGTGGGCGGGGGGGGTGTTGGTGGGGGGGGGGGTGGGGGGGGGGGGTTGGTGGGGTGTGTGTTGGGGTTGTAGGGGGTGGGTGTGCCACCATCGAGGGGTGGGAATGGGGGGGTTAAAGGGGACTATGGGGGGGTGGGGACTAGGGTGGGGGGGGGGTGGGGGTGTTTGGGGGGGATCTGTCTATACTGGGGGGGGGGGGGGAGGTGGGGTGGGGGGGGGTGGGGGGGGGGTTGGGTTGGGGGGTTGTGGTTGTGTGTGTGTGTGTGTGCGCGTGTGTGTGTGTATGGTTGTGTGTTTGTGTGCGCGTGTGATTGTGCGTGCGCGGAGGGTATTGCTTTTGGTAGTAACATTAGATATGATGTGTCTGTACGAGCGCTTCTGTCTGCCTTTCTGTCTATAAACCTGGTATTTATTTTACTGGTTAGTTTTGTTATATGTTTAATTTTTATGTTTAATTTAATTTAATTTATTTATTGATGTCTAAATTGTGTCTGTGTATATACCTGCCTAAGTATCTGTGTGTGTGTGGTGGTGACTGTGGTGTGTGGGTGGGGATGGTATTGCTTTTGGGTGGGGTGTGGTTTGTGTATGTGCGGTCTGTCGGGGGGGGTTGTGTGTGTGTCTGTGTGTGGTTGTGTGATTGTGTGTGCGCGCGTCTGTCGTTGTGTGTGTGTGTGTGCGTGTGTGTGTGTATGTGTGTACGCGCGGAGGTAATTGGTCACAAGCTAAACTTTAACGAACCCAGTTCGTTTAACAAATATATCCGATAGGCGGATGGTCCGTATCTCGTGTCTATTTATATAAAGAAAACTAGTATAATCTGGTTGTAAAACGCGTCCAGACACGTTTCGCGGTAACAGATGGTTGATTAGTCAGAAGACTAATCGATAGTTGACGCGCCCTCGATATGAAAAAAATTGTGCGTGTGTGTGTGTGTGTGTGTGTGACGCGTACCTCGTTTGTGATGTAAAAAAAAAAAAACAGGGAATTTGCCGTTGTTGGGTGAGTACAACTAAAAGTCTAGCTTATTGTGATGTTTATTGAGACCATTACTACATTTCTCCCACCCATCGTTTGTGTATAGGTATAGATGAGAATTACAAATAATTGGTGTTAGCTTTCTTTGGTTGATAGACTCTTTCGCAGTGTAAAATCACTATTGGTTATCTGTAATGTTTTAAATAGTTTTGTTAAGCCATTATTTCTATAATATTGTGTATTCGTAAGCAATAACAGGAGATTTGTGTGTATTTCATGAAAGTTTAGGTATAGGTACACTACGCAAAAGGGCTTTCATCAGAACATTGCTATCTATGTGGATGTGTTGTAGTCTTGTTACAAAAATCAAGCTGATTTAGAAGTAGCTTTAACATTTTATTGGAAGGAGTTGTGTTTTTTACCGTTTACATGAATATAACAACCGATTTGTTCCAAAACCTTCAGGCAACTATGTTACTACTTGACTTGAGACGAAGGAGTTTTTTTTATAAACACTCTTGAGTGAATCCCCCTTTGCCTACCTGCTATAGAATAAAGAGGAAAATATAAAATAAAAAAGTAATACACGTTATAGAGGAAGATGACTAACGATCGGTGGGTGGTGGGGATGGTTTTGGTTTTGTGTTGTGTTGTGTGTAGCTAGTGATGAGAATATAAGACGCTGAGAGGTGAAGTGGTGTTGTAGGCAACTATGGTTGTGATGTCAATGTCGAGGTCAGTTTCAGCCATTTTAAGAAAATACAACACGCACGTGGTTGTACCATCCCTTGTTTTGGAACCAGATCGATGGCCCGCACAAAACATCGCGCGTAAATTTCTGTTCACGTCACTAGGGCAAAACACAATCGATCAATAGTAGAAACTTATAAAAGAAATATTCCTTCGTTCATGTGTTCGAATCCCCGCTACTTAAGGTTTCACTTTTTTTTATACGGGCAACAGCTCGTGATAGGTTTTATATTGTCTCGCAAGCGGTTCAAATATGCGGCGATCACAGAAATGTAGTACATTAAATAAATGTAACTAAGTATTTGTTCCACTTATCAAACGGGTATCTACGTTTTGTCCTGCAAGTTTCAAACTTTAATGAATGCTTTTCTTCCACTCAACAAAGATGACCCCCAAAATTTTTCTCCCAGGTCTACTCAAAGGTTCCAACCTGTTGGTAAATAGATAAACTGGCAAATACTTCTTTAAATATTTCTCCCCTTGGTAAACAAATTTCTTCCCAGTGTCAAAAAATTTCTCCCCTTTTGTCAAACAAATTTCGCCCCCTTGGTAATCAAATTTCTTCCTCTTGTCAAAAAAATTTCGCCCCTTGGCAATTAAATTTCTCCCCCTTGTCAAAAAATACTTCCCCTTGTAAAAAAATACTGCCCCTTGGCAATTAAATTTCTCCCCTTGTCAAAAAATACTTCCCCTTGTCAAAAAATACTGCCCCTTGTCAAAAAAATTTCGCCCTCTTGGTAATCAAATTTCTTCCTCTTGTCAAAAAATTGGGAAGTGTTAGAGACTGGACTAGATCTAACATCGAGTAATAAAATCTACTCACCCCAATGTCCATCTAGTGTTATGTAAATGACCCGTACACAGTCGAGGTTTCCAGCATAAAAAATAATATCAAAGGTCAGGTTGGACAAACCCAAATAGACAGTTTCTTGAACATAACCGTAGAGATATATGTCACAAGCAAATCACGCACGTGGTTTTTACCACTCGTTGTTAAACTCGATCGATGGTCTGCGCTCGCGAGGAAAACATTATCAAATGTAAGCGATGAATGAGTCATATTGTTTGTAGTCGGTTAAGGTGGGTGACGTCAGCATTAAATATAGACTAACGGAAACAAGTTTATGTTCCTTTGATATGAGACTAGTAATTTCTGTGGCCAGAGAGAGTTTGTCATTGATTATATACACAAGGTATGTGTGATGCACCGCACATAACCCGGCAGGGCAGACCCAGTTTTAACTGGGCACCAGAGGAACTCTGGAACGGTTAAGGAGGCCGGCCCGATGCTGATTACAGCATCGGGCCGGCTGACTTAACACCACGTGCATCACACATACCTTGTGTATATCATCAATGACAAACTCTCTCTGGCCACAGAAATTACTAGTCTCATATCAAAGGAACATAAACTTGTTTCCGATAGTCTATATTTAATGCTGACGTCACCCACGCTAACCGACTACAAACAGTATGACCCATTCATCGCTTACATTTGATAATGTTTTCCTCGCGAGCGCAGACCATCGATCGAGTTTAACAACGAGTGGTAAAAACCACGTGCGTGATCTGCTTGTGACATATATCTCTACGGTTATGTTCAAGAAACTGTCTATTTGGGTTTGTCCAACCTGACTTTTGATATTATTTTTTATGCTGGAAACCTCGACTGTGTACGGGTCATTTACATAACACTAGATGGACATTGGGGTGAGTAGATTTTATTACTCGATGTTAGATCTAGTCAAGTCTCTAACACTTCCCAATTTTTTGACAAGAGGAAGAAATTTGATTACCAAGAAGGCGAAATTTTTTTGACAAGGGGCAGTATTTTTTGACAAGGGGAAGTATTTTTTGACAAGGGGGAGAAATTTAATTGCCAAGGGGAGAAATTTTTTTGACAAGAGGAAGAAATTTGAATACCAAGAGGGCGAAATTTTTTTAGACAAGGGGCAGTATTTTATTTTACAAGGGGAAGTATTTTTTGACAAGGGGGAGAAATTTAATTGCCAAGGGGCGAAATTTTTTTGACAAGAGGAAGAAATTTGATTACCAAGGGGGCGAAATTTGTTTAACAAGGGGGGAGAAATTTTTGACAAGGGGAAGAAATTTGTTTACCAAGGGAAGAAATATTTAAAGAAGTATTTGCCAGTTTATCTATTTACCAACAGGTTGGAACCTTTGAGCAGACATGGGAGAAAAATTTTGGGGGTCATCTTTGTTGAGTGGAAGAAAAGGATTCATTAAAGTTTGAAACTTGCAGGACAAAACGTAGATACCCGTTTGATAAGTGGAACAAATACTTAGTTACATTTATTTAATGTACTACATTTCTGTGATCGCCGCATATTTGAACCGCTTGCGAGACAATATAAAACCTATCACGAGCTGTTGCCTGTATGAAAAAAAAAAGTGAAAACTTAAGTAGCGGGGATTCGAACACATGAACGAAGGAATGTTTCTTTTATAAGTTTCTACTATTGATCGATTGTGTTTTGCCCTAGTGACGTGAACAGAAATTTACGCGCGATGTTTTGTGCGGGCCATCGATCTGATTCCAAAACAAGGGATGGTACAACCACATGCGTGTTGTGTTTTCTTAAAATGGCTGAAACTGACCTCGACATTGACATCACAACCATAGTTGCCTACGACACCACTTCACCTCTCAGCGTCTTATATTCTCATCACTAGCTACACACAACACAACACAAAACCAAAACCATCCCCACCACCCACCGATCGTTAGTCATCTTCCTCTATAACGTGTATTACTTTTTTATTTTATATTTTCCTCTTTATTCTTTAGCGGTTAGGCAAAGGGGGATTCACTCAAGAGTGTTTATAAAAAAACTCCTTCATCTCAAGTCAAGTAGTAACATAGTTGCCTGAAGGTTTTGGAACAAATCGGTTGTTATATTCATGTAAACGGTAAAAAACACAACTCCTTCCAATAAAATGTTAAAGCTACTTCTAAATCAGCTTGATGTTTGTAACAAGACTACAACACATCCACATAGATAACAATGTTCTGATGAAAGCCCTTTTGCGTAGTGTACCTATACCTAAACTTTCATGAAATACACACAAATCTCCTGTTATTGCTTACGAATACACAATATTATAGAAATAATGGCTTAACAAAACTATTTAAAACATTACAGATAACCAATAGTGATTTTACACTGCGAAAGAGTCTATCAACCAAAGAAAGCTAACACCAATTATTTGTAATTCTCATCTATCAACTCAACTCGCAACTCAACCCATAGCCCGTCATGGGTCGTAGGGGTGCCATGGTGGAAGTATCAGCAGACAGGGTCTACCACTACTCTCTATTCTCAGCAATGCGTACAAGTGTGGAAAAACCGTGTCCTGCCCATTCTTTGATGTTATCAGCCCAGGATTTTCTTTGCCTTCCTCTTCTCGTTTTACTTTCGACTGTTCCCTGAAGGATCGTTTTCGAAAGGGAGTCATGACGGGTTACATGCCCAAACCAGGCAAGCTTTCGACGTTTCACTATTGACAAAAGTAGTTCTTGGTGGCCTGCATAGGTGTTTATCTTCTCTCTAACATAGACATTTGTTTTGTGCACTTTATAGCAAATGCGCAAAATTCTTCTATAACATTTATGCTCGAAAGCCTGAATCCTTCTCATCTATACCTATACACAAACGATGGGTGGGAGAAATGTAGTAATGGTCTCAATAAACATCACAATAAGCTAGACTTTTAGTTGTACTCACCCAACAACGGCAAATTCCCTGTTCTATTTTTTTTTACATCACAAACGAGGTACGCGTCACACACACACACACACACAATTTTTTTCATATCGAGGGCGCGTCAACTATCGATTAGTCTTCTGACTAATCAACCATCTGTTACCGCGAAACGTGTCTGGACGCGTTTCACAACCAGATTAAACTAGTTTCCTTCATATAAAAAGACACGAGATACGGACCATCCGCCTATCGGATATATTTGTTAAACGAACTGGGTTCGTTAAAGTTTAGCTTGTGACCAATTACCTCCGCGCGTACACACACACACATACACACGCACACACACACGCACACACACACACAACGACAGACGCGCGCACACACAACCACACAACCACACACAGACACACACACAACGACAGATGCGCACATACACAACCACACAAAACCAAAAGCAATACCATCCGCGCACGCGCACACACACAGTCACACGTGCACACACAGATACCTAGGCAGGTATATACACAGACACAATTTAGACATCAATAAATAAATTAAATTAAATTAAACATAAAAATTAAACATATAACAAAACTAACCAGTAAAATAAATACCAGGTTTATAGTAAATTAATATTAGACAAACATAAAGGTATGTTTTCAGGCACTCGTAAGAAATAAAGAAGTAGAACACTTGGACAACAGAAAAACAACAGACGTGAGTGGCTTACCCAGGGTTCGAACCCCGTACCTTCCGTACGACAACTCCGCCTAGCTATCAAGCGAATCACACTGACCCCACGGCCAGCTAGGCATCCCCAAAAAAAGATGCTTTGCTGGCTATTTATCAGTACGAAACACACAAGATAACACCGGAAGTATACAGTGGGCAACTCAGCCCTTAAATGACGCAATCACTTCTGTTGTTCTCCTATTAACAGTATGTGTCAGTCCAAACAAGACAAAGACCTTCTATCTTGTGTGTTTCGTACTGATAAATAGCCAGCAAAGCATCTTTTTTTGGGGATGCCTAGCTGGCCGTGGGGTCAGTGTGATTCGCTTGATAGCTAGGCGGAGTTGTCGTACGGAAGGTACAGGGTTCGAACCCTGGGTAAGCCACTCACGTCTGTTGTTTTTCTGTTGTCCAAGTGTTCTACTTCTTTATTTCTTACGAGTGCCTGAAAACATACCTTTATGTTTGTCTAATATTAATTTACTGTTTACAGGCCTCGGGTTTCCCTTCCTTATGTGTTATCCAGGTTTATAGACAGATAGGCAGACAGAAGCGCTCGTACAGACACATCATAATAATAATAGTCCCTTCAGTCATAACTGACTATGGGAATGCGCCCCAGAGGTGACAGCCCTCAGCTGCTTATTTTCCTGGTGCTCCTTTCGACGTTTTCTCCTCACCTCTGCTTCTTGTGTGAGCCTCTCTTCGCCCAATCTGAGGTGGCGCCGTAAATAGCATCGCCACTTAGTGCGATCGGCAGCTTCATCCTCCCATGTTGCTGGATCCATGTCCAGTGCCCTCATATCTCTCTTGCACACATCTTTGAACCTCAGCTGTGGTCGCCCAACTGTTCTCTTGCCATCTGCTAATTGTCCGTAGAAGATATCTTTTGGGATGCGACCATCTTCCATGCGGCGAACATGGCCAAGCCAGCGAAGTCTGCGCTGTCTAAGAAGCGTATACATACTTTGAAGGCCAGCACGTGACAACACCTCGACATTTGTCACTTTATCTTTCCACGAGATGCCGAGGATGCGGCGTAGACACCGCAAATGGAAGGTATTGAGCCTTCTTTCTTGCTTAGCATAGGTCGTCCAGGTCTCGCTGCCATATAGGAGTGTGCTGGTGACGCAGGCATTATGTACCGCAGCTTTGGTCTTCATTGTGAGTTTAGAGTTTCCCCAAACACGCGATGCTGCAGCTTTGCCAATGCGGCTGTCGATTTCTGTATCCAGTGAGAGTTTGTCATTGATGGTAGACCCTAGGTATGTGAAGTGGTGCACCACTGCCAATTCATAGTTATCGATAGTGATAACTGGTGCAGCACCCACATCCTGACTCAGCACATTCGTTTTCTTTAGACTTATTGTGAGGCCAAAGTCCTTGCATGCCTTAGTGAAGCGATTCATCAAGCTCTGAAGCTCCTGTTGGCTTTGAGTGACGACTGCAGCATCATCAGCGAACAACAAGTCTCTTATAGTGACCCTTCTGATTTTTGTTTTTGCCTTCAGCCTTGAAAGATTAAACAGACGGCCATCTAACCTAGTGTGAAGGTATATTCCTTCAGTTGCATCTCTGAATGCATGTTTCAAGAGTAAGGCAAAGAAGATTCCGAAGAGGGTCGGAGCCAGAACACAGCCTTGTTTAACGCCACTTCGTATATCAAAGGGCTGTGACGTGCTTCCAGCATATTGGACTGTTCCCTTCATGCCGTCATGGAATGACTTTATCATTTCCAGCATTTTAGAAGGGCAGCCTATTTTCAGGAGGAGACACATCATATCTAAAGTTACTACCAAAAGCAATACCCTCCGTGCACGCGCACACACAACCACACGCGCACACGCGTACACAACCACGCACGCACACACACACAACCACAAACGCGCGCCAACACAACCACACACACACCCATCTTCACTCCCACCTCTAGATGTTAACCCTAGTATAGTCAGATCTCTAACACCTCACTCCCACCTCTAGTCGCTGGTCCTAGTATAGTCAGGTCTTTAACACTTCACTCCCACCTCTCGATGGTGGCACACCCACCTGCTACACCCGCAACACACACACACACAACCACACCCACACACGCGCACACACACACGCACGCACACACGCGCACACACACATAACCACAGACGCGCGCCAACACAACCACACACACACACCCATCTTCACTCCCACCTCTAGATGCTAGACCTGGTATAGTCAGATCTCTAACACTGCCCTCCCACCTCTAGATACTAGAGCTAGTATAAACAAGTCTCTAACACCAACACACTACCAACACACAACGACACGCCCGCCGTACAAAAAGACTCCCCTCGCTTTAAAAAACCCCTACTAATACAACATTATCGATTTTTTTTATATTTTCCGTCATTATCGATTTTTTATATTTATATATAAATATATATGTATGTATATATAAATATATATATACATATATACATATATAGATATATACATACATATATATATATATATATATATATATATATATATATATATGTATGTATATATGTATGTATATATGTATGTATATATGTCTAAATAGCACACCCAACAACACACAACAAGCCCCCCCCACTAACCTACAACACACTATACATCGTCGCCCACGCCAGCGCAAAAAGGCTCCACTCGCTTCAACAACCCCTACTAAGCCAACATTATCGATTTTTTATATTTTCCTCTTTAACTTAGGTATTCTTTTAAAAGAGATCATTAACTATATACTACTATCTATCACTTAACTCCTGAGTCATACACACAACCACCAGCTACACCCCAACACACACCCATGAGTCATCACCACCAGCCAAAAAAAAACAATACCCGCCAAGTCTCTAACACTTCACTCCTGAGTCATACACACAAAAATCCCCCCTAACCTACACCCCACTATACAGCGTCATCCTCCCCCACACAAAAACAATACCCGCTTCCTTAAAAAACGTCTTAGTAACCTAAGCCGCCGTTATCGATTTTTATATTTTCCGTCATTATCGATTTTTTATTTTTTATATATATTGTATGAATATATGTATAAATAAATATATGTATATATATATGTATAACTATATATTGTAATAAACCACACATATCAACACCCCCCACCATTATCGAACTAATATATTACTATATACAAATCAGTCTAAATATATATGTCTAACTAAATATATGTCTAAATATATATATATGTATAACTAAATGATGTAATATACATATTGTAATATATGTATAACTGTTATCTAAATATTATCTGTAACACAACGCGCGATTATCGAACTAATATATTACTATATAAAAGTCAGTCTTAATATATATGTCTAACTAAATATATATCTAAATATATGTATAACTAAACATCGTCTACCTGTTGTAAATATATATAGTATAACTAAATATATGTAAATATTTCGTCTAACTGTTGTAATATAAATATCGTCTTCCTATTGTATGTCTATATATATATATATATGGAGCCGCGCTGGTGTAATGGCTTCGGCGTTGTACTGGCGACCAGGTGTTCATGGTTCAAACCCTGGCGTCGGCGTTTGAAGAAATGTTTACGGCCGGAAATTTGACTGAATAGCCTGAACGGCTCCTGTGATAAACCCTCTGTGGATGGGAAGGAGCGAAGCTCCTGACCGGGTTGGAAGGAAAGTCCTCAGGTTCCCCAGCCTCGCAATGACATGTCATTGGGCCGAAGGGGCAGAAAGCCCAAGTGCCGCTGGTTAAGGAAAAAAAATATATATATATATATGTAAAACTAAATATAGCGTCTTCTTGTTATCTAAATAAACAACACCATTATCGAACTAATATATCTCTATATATCAAGTCATGCGGCCCCACTTCCTGACACGCCACCTCCGCAATGAGTATTTCCTCCCACTCGCTTCAAAGACCTTCTTAGTAACCTACTAATTATCGATTTTTTAATATTTTCCGTCATTATCGATTTAAAAAAATATATATATATATTGTCTATGTATTTTGTATAAACAACACCATTATCGAACAAATTTATTGCTATATAACAAGTCATGCGTCTGATCGTCAGAGGAAGTCCCCCGGTTACAATATATCGCTATATAAAAAGTCATACGCCGCAGTCTGAGAACGCCGCCGCCTGAAATCGATCGAGTATTTTGCTATATAAAAGTTATGCGCCGCCGCCTGAAAACGACCTAAAAGGTACATTGTATACTACTTATATGTACCTTGTTAATTGTAATTCAGGCAAGCCTTTGCCCTCGCGCTGTCCAGACACATTTTCCCCATTAAAGTAACCAGAAGAATAACGGTGATTTCTAACAATATTCAGAGATAATTATTCAGAGGGGCTAACATTGGTGGGTGGACAGTGAGACAATGCGTCTGTTAATCTTCCAACCCAGTGTACTTAGCAGAGGCATTTGTTCTCTTTATTTTGTCTAAAGTTCGTGGTACGAAGCTGCAAGACTAAAGTTTCTACGCCACCAGTGTGAGTCAAGAGCAGGGATTCAACACTAACCACCTACATTAAACGGGTTGTGTGAAGAAGTGCCCTCATCACAAAAGAATTGACGAGACCACGGCTGCAGGTCTCACTTAGACCCCAGCTAAGTTCTTATTAAAGGAAACAGCAAAGGACAGTTTTTTAAAATAAATCCTCAACCCCTGTCTCAGTGAAGACATTTTTTTATATACATCTAAAATTCACCATCATTCCATCGTTATTTTAACCTGTTAAAAACTAATTGATTATTAAATTTGTTACATGTTATTTTAAAGCAAAACAATCATTGTTGATTCAGTTATTATAGGTATGAGAGCAAACGTATGACCAAGACTCTTTAATATATATATACATCTAGACATATATTTACATCCATAGAGCAAATAATTATAAAAGAATTTAGTTGGATTACACCAGCTGTGAGCTTGAACAGGCTAAAACCATTGCTCATTTCTTCACGAAATACGACGGATCAGATATAAGTTAATAGTGCTCTGCCCTATGCAGCATTGTTCTTGACTTCTGAAAATATCTTGTGAAACTACCTTGAGAGAGAAGCCTCATTATCCTTCTATCTACAACTCTTACTTACTTAGTCGTTCCCCTGCTACCGTGAGGTGTAGAGGTTTGGAATAGAGAGCGCCAGACTATCTTATCGGCTGTTATCTACAACTCTGCCAAGAGTAATCTTGTGCGAAGGTAGACACCTTTGAAGACCGATATTAGATATTCTTGAGTGTTGGCCACTGGTCGACCACTTCTGCAGAGCTAAGGGAAGGCAATCCGTGACACAGAGATTAAGAACAGCAATTAATATTCTATATTTCCCTGACATGAAACAGCAAATAGTTATCACTGACTCTCAGAGATAGAAAGCAGTAAATAATAGTAACAGATTCAAAGACCAAGAACAGCAAATAACAGTCAGTGACTCTCAGAGATAAAGAACAGCAAATAATAGTCATTGACTCTCGTAAATAAAGAACAGCAAATATTAGTCATTGACTCAGAAATAAAGAACAGCAAATAATAGTCACTGAATCTCGTAAATAAAGAACAGCAAATAATAGTCAGTGACTCTCAGAAATAAAGAATAGCTAATAATAGTCAGTGATTCTCAGAGATAAAGAACAGCAAATAATAGTTAGTAACTCTCAGAGATAAAGAACAGCAAATAATAGTCAGTGACTCTCAGAAATAAAGAACAGCAAATAACAGTCAGTGACTCTTAGAGATATAGGAAAGCAAATAATAGTCAGCGACTCTCAGAGATAAATGACAGTAAATAATAGTCACTGATGTCACCGTGGGGTTTGCCCAAGCATTATTCATGCTATAGGCAAGGTTATAGGAACGCCTAAAGTATGTCATCGTGGGGTTTGTCCAAGCATTACTCATGCTTTTGTCAAGATTAGATAAACGCTTAAGACAGTTCACGGGGAAGAAAGTTAAGCATGAATAAAATAAGACGAGTGTTCAGTAACTTGGCTCGCGTTAACAAAACGTGAGTATTTTTTTCTCGTGAGTTGTAAATCAAAGGCTTAACCAATGAAAGTAGTGAAAAACAAGTGAGGGCGACGAATCAGAAGTAGCGAGGAAATCGTATGGGAGAACAATGACCAGAGGTCATTGAGGAGAGTCCGGTTTCTGAGTTTGAAGAAACAAGAAGTGTTTTTGTTCTGGGCGGTTGCCTGCAGACGAACGGATTCTGTGGTTTGACAGAAGTAGAATAAGTCTAGCAAGATATAAGAATAAGTCTAGCAAGATATAGCGGTTATAGGATAAGGAACATAAGTCCAGAAATTGTTCAGAGGATGTGTTAGCGCTAGACAGTAACTGTATAAGATAATGAAGAAGACTTGTGTAGACTATGAGAGTATTAGCGCTAGACAGTAACTGTATAAGATAATGAAGAAGTCTTGTGTAGATTATGAGAGTAGTGAATGTATTTCAGGAGATATTCAGCGATTTGATTGTAAGTATGATTTTGAACTTATTATGCATACAAGTAAGAGATTTACAGGAGAAGTAACGCAGATGTACCAAGTCGACATGTCAAAAATATATGTAGAGAACTTTGTGGACTGAGCAACAAAAGAGTAAAGTTAGAGGTGAAGGATAACCACCTTTGTCATGGTGAGTTCACGACAAGTAAACTAATGAGCTGTCTTCAGAGAATAGTTACGACAAGTAAACTAATGAGCTGTCTTCAGAGAATAGTTACGACAAGTAAACTAATGAGCTGTCTTCAGAAAATAGTTAAGACAAGTAAATGATTTGAAGAGTCGACTTTTGTAAGAACTGTTCACACGCCCTCGCACGTAGGTATATGCTTAGATGACATGGTACTTGTATATAGTTTAAGCTAATCTTTCAGTGATAGTAACAGAGCCCTACAGAGGTTAGAAAGAAATAAAGGCAGGAATATAATGAGATGGGAGCGAGGAGTTGGAGTATAGAGGTATTTAAGTGAACAGGAGTAAAGTTGGTTGAACTAAACAAGATACAGGAGGACGATGCATATACATGAGATATAGAGCTTTTATATATGAAGCCAACATGAGATAAACGTATGCAAGCTCTAGAATGAATTATTTGTCTTGCTGATAAAGATATATATATATATACATATTTATGTAAATAAATGTTTTGATGGATACAGCAGATGTTTGAGTCCGTCTGTGAGCGTTGATGTATGTGGCCAGCAAATAAGAATAATAAAAACAAACTACCACTATACGAATGTCAGTAGAAACAGCAAAGAAGGAACCGAACGAGTCGTGGGTTAGAGAAAAGAGGGAAAATATGTTCATCCAGGAATCTACACCTCTGGCGGAGATGGCCAGTACACAAGTACACTCTTAACCCACTTGGAAGATAAACAAAAAGAGATTTTGTGACTTGAGTAATAATTAGAACAGACCACCCCTGTCACATGCTACTAGTTGGTGCCTTTGGACTAGTTCTCAGTCCATTAGAATTAGTAGACGGTTAAATATTACTAATTGGTGCTGTGACCAGGATTCCTAAATATTTAGTCTCCGTTTTCAAGAATTCGCATTTGCTTAACTTGAGTTTAACGTGGTGATGTCGGAGGCGATCAAAAACTTGCTCAACTTTCTTTAAGTGGTCGTACACAGTACCTGATGTGTGAATAAGTACATCATCAATATATGCTAATGCGAAAGAATGCATTCCCTGCAAAACCTCGTCCATTAGTGTTATGTATGTTGCGGGACTCCCTTTCAAACAAAAAGGCATAACATTCCACTTGTAACTACCCATGTGTGTACAGAATGTTGACTTTTCTTTAGCTGCTGGTGTCATAGGGATGCACCAAAATCCTGAGCATGCATCCAATGTAGTAAAGTGTGTAGAATGTCCAAGTGTCGCCAATATATCATCAATGCGTGGTAATGGGTATGAAATCGTTTTAGTTATTCTGTTCAATGCTCGGTAATCGCAGCAAAATCTACTTGTTCCATCTTTCTTTGATACGATTACTATTGGCGATGACCATGCTGATCTGGATCTTTCTATAATTCATGCACTCAACATCTCGTTTATAGATTTCTCTACTATTTCCCGGTTCTTCAAAGGAGTGTGGTAGGGTTTCAAACTAATAGGCTCCTCTGTTGTAGTCTGAATGTCCATATGTATCGTACTGGTTCTGCCTAACTCCATATCCGTTAGTGCAAACACATCTTGGTGTTTAGTGATAAACGCACTAAGTTTAGACTTATATTGGTCTTCTACCTTCAGTGTTGCCAGTAATTGTGATAACCGATCTGGTGTGTTATTCTCTATGTGGGACTCTTGGTTTGTCCACGGTGTTTTGACATATGTGTTTTCTTCATCCGTTCTGTGAAAGTTACTTCTACTCTCTCGTTCTCTACCGTAATCAAAGGGTTTTTAATGTCTGGGCTCTTCTCTTCGATAAAATGATTTATTTGCGTATCTCGTATTGGGTTTCCGCCATGGAGTATGCTGTACATCTGTTCGATAATTGTTACGGTACTTCTACTCTGTCGTTCACTATCTACGGCAGTAATCAAAAGGTTTTGGATATTTTGATCCATATCTTCGATACAGTGGTGTATTTGAGTATCTCGTATTGGTTTTCCGCCATGGAGTATGCCGTACTTCTGTTCTATAAATATTCCGTCTGCTCTCTCGTTCACTAGGGCAGTATCTTGCTGGGGTAGGCAATAAATGACGGGTAACGATATTGACATAATGCAACTTTTTTCTACTGTCACCTGTTCCTCTGTATATTCCATCCTATGCTTTTCGCTGTAATACTTGATTCACTCTATGTGCATAGCGAAAATATTTAGTCCTTTCTGTATCTGAATCTATGTTTTCATGTTCATTTCTACAAGCTCTATCATACGGTGTGTCATCTTGGTTGATGTGTCTTCTCTCTCTGCATATAGGAGTAGCATATTTATCAAGGTTTTCGGGTTCATTTCTACTAGCTCTATCATACGGTGTGTCATCTTGATTGACTCGATATGTTTGTTGACATCTACGTCTCTCCTTATTTTGCTGGCTGTAAATTTTATCTTTCCGCATTGTTCTTTTTTGATTTGCTGTATCGTTGTGGCTTGTCCCGATGTGTTTACAATCATGACTGGAAAATCACGGGAGGGTGAAACTTCTGCAATACCTTCAGTAACAAACATGAGGAGCTCATCATTTATATCCTCATTTTCCAAGGGTTCAATCTGTATTGCTTGTCCTGGTTTGATATAATTAGAACTCTTGATTGTAAGTATGATTTTGAACTTATTATGCATACAAGTAAGAGATTTACAGGAGAAGTAACGCAGATGTACAAAGTCGACATGTCAAAGATAAATGTTGGGCAGTGTAATCATCGTAAAGTACTCATCCAGCTAAAGTACTAAATCGCAGCACTCCCCCAGCAATAGTGCTTATATGTACTCTAATCAACATAGTACCTAAAACTATGTCATTTTTATTAAGTTTTTGTGGTTAACTTAGTGGATATTGATATTCCTGTGCACACTTAGACACTCACATTACTCAGTAATTTTGTAAAGCACGAGAGTATAGAACTTGAAAAAAAGAGAGAAATAAACAGACTATAATCTAGAGAAACACAGAGTCGTGACAATGTAGACTAATTTCATATAAACTCATGAAACTTGGCAGTGTTCTTCCCAAGGTACAAGATTCAGCACACCAGAGGATCAAGACTGATAATTATTGTTAGTATAATTAGTGTAATGTTCATATGTTTTTGTATAATGGTTGCATTCCAGGTATATACACATTTAAATTGGCAAAAGAGGAAAATGAAAAGAAAACGAAGAGATATGCCACAGATATAGCCAAGTCATAACAGAGTAAGAAAATTCTCTTACCCATATACAGGTAACAAAGAGTGCACATAGTGCACTGATGATGAACATTCCCACGACACATACCCTGTTGTTGCGCTGATTACATAGCGACACCAGGAATACGACATGGTTGTAGTATTGCTGCTTTAAACAGTAGCTACTTAAGAGATGATAGTGATGACACACTTACATAGTCACGTTGACATTAACTCTAAGCACAAGGATGTTTGGTTTTTTGTGAAGTCTGGTACACATGTGTATAACGTCTATAATTTCAGACAGAATTAACGACTTGACTGGTGCATCCAAGGCTAACATCAGTCGAGCACATCAAATCCTGACTTGATTAGTGACACATATCTTTCACTATCGCCCCAGGATAATTAGTTATACATGTTTTATTATAATAGTTAGCATAACTCCGCTTATCTTACCGTTACAATGCAATAATGACATTGACGGCAGATATTAAAGACATGACAAGTGCTGACAAATCTCTGTTTCCAGGGACAGTTACCATGTCGAAAAAATGTAAATAATTGAGTATTGCTTGTCTAGAATTATGGTTGACCAGATAGTTGTATCATATGAGGTTGTGTATTTATGTAAGGATTGATGATATACCTCAATTGAAACATTAGTTATTGGTAATGGGATAATGTTACTCTGATGATTTTTATTTTTTTTATTTTTGATATTACGACTAATAATTTGTAAATGTATAAGTACAGGAGTAGGTATATGATAGTACGCTAAGTGGAGATTAGATATTTGTTGATAGAACGCAAATGTCTCCCTTCGGGATACATTTGTACGGCCCCGGGTTGTATGTCACCGTGAGGTTTGCCCAAGCATTATTCATGCTATAGGCAAGGTTATAGGAACGCTTAAAGTATGTCACCGTAGGGTTTGCCCAAGCATTACTCATGCTATTTGTCAAGATTAGAGGAACGCTTAAGACAGTTCACGGGGAAGAAAGTTAAGTATGAATAAAATAAGACGAGTGTTCAGTAACTTGGCTCGCGTTAACAAAACGTGAGTATTTTTTTCTCGTGAGTTGTAAATCAAAGGCTTAACCAATGAAAGTAGTGAAAAACAAGTGAGGGCGACGAATCAGAAGTAGCGAGGGAATCGTACGGGAGAACAATGACCAGAGGTCATTGAGGAGAGTCCGGTTTCTGAGTTTGAAGAAACAAGAAGTGTTTTTGTTCTGGGCGGTTGCCTGCAGACGAACTGATTCTGTGGTTTGACAGAAGAAGAATAAGTCTAGCAACATATAAGAATAAGTCTAGCAAGATATAGAGGTTATAGGATAAGGAACATAAGTCCAGAAATTGTTCAGAGGATGTGTTAGCGCTAGACAGTAACTGTATAAGATAATGAAGAAGTCTTGTGTAGAGAGTATTAGCGCTAGACAGTAACTGTATAAGATAATGAAGAAGTCTTGTGTAGATTATGAGAGTAGTGAATGTATTTCAGGAGATATTCAGCGATTTGATTGTAAGTATGATTTTGAACTTATTATGCATACAAGTACGAGATTTACAGGAGAAGTAACGCAGATGTACCAAGTCGACATGTCAAAGATATATGTTGAGAACTTTGTGGACTGAGCAACAAAAGAGTTAAGTTAGAGGTGAAGGATAACCACCTTTGTCATGGTGAGTTCACGACAAGTAAACTAATGAGCTGTCTTCAGAGAATAGTTACGACAAGTAAATGATTTGAAGAGTCGACTTATGTAAGAACTGTTCACACGCCCTCGCACGTAGGTATATGCTTAGATGACATGGTACTTGTATATAGTTTAAGCTAATCTTTCAGTGATAGTAACAGAGCCCTACAGAGGTTAGAAAGAAATAAAGGCAGGAATGTAATGAGATGGGAGTGAGGAGTTGGAGTATAGAGGTATTTAAGTGAACAGGAGTAAAGTTGGTTGAACTAAACAAGATACAGGAGGACGATGCATATACATGAGATATAGAGCTTTTATATATGAAGCCAACATGAGATAAACGTATGCAAGCTCTGGGATAAATTATTTGTCGTGCTGATAAAGATATATATATACATATTTATGTAAATAAATGTTTTGATGGATACAGCAGATGTTTGAGTCCGTCTGTGAGCGTTGATGTATGTGGCCAGCAAATAAGAATAATAAAAACAAACTACCACTATACGAATGTCAGTAGAAACAGCAAAGAAGGAACCGAACGAGTCGTGGGTTAAAGAAAAGAGGAAAAATATGTTCATCCAGGAATCTACACCTCTGGCGGAGATGGCCAGTACACAAGTACACTATTAACCCACTTGGAAGATAAACAAAAAGAGATTTTGTGACTTGAGTAATAATTAGAACAGACCCCCCCCTTTCACATGCTACTAATTGGTGCCTTTGGACCAGTTCTCAGTCCATTAGAATTAGTAGACGGTTACACTGACTCTCAGAGATAAATACAGTAAATAAAAGTCACTGACTCTCAGAGATAAACACCAGCAAGTGGTAGTCACTGACTGTCAGAGATAAAGCATAGCTAATAATAGTAATCTTTATAGATGTCTCTCAGTAATAAAAGCCCCAAAGAGCCACCATGCTAAAGGATTAAAAGATTTGATAAACTCGCTTGAAAGTCTGGTCAAATACTTCACCAAGTGCACAATCCAGTGGATACAAACCCATTGCAACATTCCAAGCAATTAAAAGGCAGACAAACGTGCTAAAGAAGGGATAGGTGGGATGTCCTTACAACAAAATGATATAGGGGCAACTTATAAAATGGTAAAAACAACTATAAAAGCCACACTCAAGTCCTTTTGGGAAAGAGAACATCCAGGCCATGTAAAAATTATGCCTGTCAACATTTTTCTGCACCTGTGGCATCAGCCCCATTACGGCCGAATATCTGCTGCTGTCCTGCTCAATTATACAGCAGTGAACGGAGTAGCACATGGCACAAATAAACACAAACAGAACAAACCAGAAGCACACTAGAATCTACATTCTAGTTAGTAGTCCTTTTAAGGACTTTGTCCATTTCAGGGCTGCAGGCAAACTAGCGAGAACATGTTGAAAAACAGAACAACAATACATCTGCCATAAAGAACACAAGTTGAATGAAAAAGCCATAACATATAGAACAAGCAAACGACTTCAGATAGCAGCAAGGGGCCCTTCTCGGGACCAGCTCTTTTCAGGGCTAACATCGGCTTAACATCTAAAACGAAAGAATCACACAAAATACTCCAATTATAATCTGAAGGTTGAACATGGTATTATAAGCAATGTATTGAAACAAAACGAACGGAAGGTAAAGTATACAACAACAACTTAATTCTCTCCGCTAAAAACTGTTTGGAGATGTCAGGAACCTTGAGCTGATTCCTGCCTTTATTAGAGTCATTAATGTAGAATTCTGAGGGCGAACGAGGACAAAGAAGAAGAACTCATAGTCACTGATCTCCACAGATTAAGAACAGCAAATAATAGTCATTGACTTTCAGAGTGTAGAAACAGCAAATGGTAGTTACTGACTCTTAAAGACTCCCTCTTCTTCTTCACGTAACATGTCTGGTGGCATAAATGATCATATTTCTCCACAGCTTCCTGTATATAGCTTTTTTTATGACTTATGTTGTTGACATTTTGCCGTGTCATGATGACAAACATCTTCTCTCTTTGTTTCTCTTTCCTTCAATCTTTCCTGTTGTCACAGTAAACATCAACTTTCCTGTTGTCACAGTAAACATCAACTTTCCTGTTGTCACAGTAAACATCAACTTTCCTCCTCTCATAACGTGCCAAAAGAAAATGGATTGCTTCCTCATAATATGAGTAGTAAGCTACACCTCACGGTAGAAGGGGAACGACTAAGTAAGTAAGTAAGCTTTCTTTGTGCACTGGCTACTTTTAGACATCTTCATTACTATTTTTAACTGTCCATGATATTCTTAATGTTCTTCTCTTAAACCACACATCTCTGGCCTCCATGGAGTTTCCAACTTGCTTACTAATTGTCCCTGACTCACTTCCCTATGTTAGGAGGATTGGCTCTACATTACACCAAAGATATCTCTATTTTACTTTCACTGACAAATATTTGTTGCATAAAGTCTTTATATTTCATGAATTCGCCCCGTATAGTTCCAGGTGGTCTCTGAAGGGACAAATAAATAATAGATCTACTGCATCCTCGGGCAATGCGTACAAAGCGACAAATATGAGGTCGTACGTGAGGCTGACAACCTTATCATATAAGACAAACCGCCACATAATCCACCGTGCCAAAACATGTGAATGTTTGGTGCGTGCTTCCTGCAACGGATCAGCTACAATTGTGGCTCCATGTTTCTTTAGGAGCGCT
This sequence comes from Oreohelix idahoensis, assembly GCA_024509875.1. NCBI lineage: Eukaryota > Metazoa > Mollusca > Gastropoda > Stylommatophora > Oreohelicidae > Oreohelix > Oreohelix idahoensis. Next base: position 207,030 of record JAMPIV010004558.1, read on the forward strand.
GTCGTGAGTTGTGCCCAAAAATGTGTATTGTTGAGTAAAGAAAACTCTAGTGAACTACAAGACAGGCAGGAAAACACAGATCATGTGCGTGATTGGGACAATCGTAAGACAGTTTGGAAGAAGATCTATTAAAGTTATCTCTCTTCCTAACCCCCACAACTCACTTACATATATACTCTTGAGAAGCACCATCTCTCTCGCCTTTTTCACTGATAGACAGGACAAGTATAAGAGCCTGTAAAGTCACTTAAGACTCACTAAATAGTAGAGAAGGTCTTGAACAAGCGCATTAACCATAAGGTCAACATTTATTAAAATTCTCTTAGATTGGAAAAAAAAAATATAAGAAAAAAAACGTCCATTTACTTTTGATAGTGCATTCTTGAGAGATGATTTATTTTCTTCGAGATGACCATTACCTCTGTTTTTTATTGTTTAGGCTAATACCTTTATTTTGACTTTCAGTGACTATTGAAACCATTTTTTCCAGGGTGTATAAAAATTCGAGCATCTTAGGAAAAATAGTTTCATTCAATTATGATTTGTTTCAGATCTCCGGGACAGAATTGTTAAAAGAACGCACAAACCGAAGTTACTGCTTGGATACTGCAACAAGCATGCTTAAACCCTGCTCTTATCATTTCATGTAAACTACTTTAATGTTTAAAATGTCCCTTATTATGCAATGAACACCCTGTATCTTAAAAAAAAAAGGAAAAAAAATGCTTACACAAAAATACGTAGTGAAAATCTATTATCGAATGGCATTTCAAATTTAAGCCAGTTTTAGCTGGAAAAAAAAAGTTATCTAAAACATCAAATTTATTACGTTAGTAAACGTGTCCATTCAGTTAATGGTAAAACTGTGAATAAACTGGAACTTTTCACGGACATTCCTCGCACAGATATTGAACAAAGCCCATCTCCGGCAATGAAAAAGCTGACAGACTGGCAAAGTAAGGTTGAAAGCTACCTCAGCCTGATACAAGTATAACTTTTGAAGAGGCAAAGAGTTTTATCAGTGTCACGGATTGCCTCCCCTGCTTTGCAGTAGTGGTCCACCACTGGCCAAAACTCAAGATTATCTAAAATGGGTCGTCAAAGGTCACCTTCGCACAAGATTACTCTTGGCAGAGTTGTAGATAGAAGGGTAAAGACGCTTCTGTCTCAAGGGAGTTTCATAAGAAATTTCCGAAGTCAAGAACAATGAGGCATTGGCTGAGCGATTGTTAACTTATTATAGATCCGCCGCCTTTTATGAAGAATTAAGCAATGGTTATAGCCCGAACAAGCCCCCAGCTGTTGTAAATCCAGCGAAATTCCCTTTTACAAGAAGTAGCTCTATAGAAGTATATATATATTAAATAGTCTTGCTCATACGTATGCTTTCACACTTATAATAACTAAATCAACTAAGATTATTATGTTTTAAAATAACATGTAACACGTTTAATAATCAATTAGTTTTAACAGGTTAAAATAAATAGAATGATGGTGAATTTTAGATGAAAAAATCAATTTGTCTTCATCGAGACTGGATAGAGGGTTTATACTAAAGAATATTTCTGTCCTTTTGCTGGTGCATTTTATAAGTACTTAGCTGGTATAAGTGAGTCCTGCAGCCGCGGCTTTCGTCGATTCTTTTGTAATGATGACTTCTTCACAGTCTGATAGCTTAGTTCCTCGAACTTGCAGATAGCTTAGTTCCACGATCTTTTAGACAAAATAAAACAAATGCCTCTGCTAAGTACATTTGTGGGCTGCAAATTAACAGGCGCATTGTTTCGCTGTGCACCCACCAAAGTTATTCTCTCGGAATAATTATTCTTGAGTATACACAGCGTAACTCAGGGAAGATGATTAGAAATCACCAATATTCTTCTTATATAAAATCGAGGTTCTGGGAATGTAGGAAACAATGTGGAAGGGGTAGACAGGAAGAAACTCATCACAGGTGAATTGGTGCTTTCCTCAGGACATGAAGACGAAAGTTCACACCACAGTGAAGGGGTAGCTCTTATATTATCTAAAGAAGCACAGAAAGCACTCATTGAATGGGAAGCTGTTGGACCCAGAATAATAACAGCTACTTTTAAAACAGCTAAAAAGAAAATACATGTAAATGTCATCCAATGTTATGCACCAACTAATGACAAAGAAGAGTCTGTGAAAGAAGCATTTTATACTAGACTACAAGAAATTATGGATAAAGTAAAAAGAAGAGACATCACAATTTTGATGGGTGACATGAATGCAAAGATAGGTACAGTCAACACCGGATTTGAAGAAGTCATGAGAAAACATGGGCTAGGAATAATGAATGAAAATGGGGAACTATTCTCAAACTTCTGTGCTTCAAATCAACTGGCTATAGGAGGAAGCATGTTTCCACATAAGAGAATACACAAGGCAACATGGATATCACCAGACCATAGAACAGAAAATCAGATTGATCATATATGCATAAACAAGAAGTTTAGAGACATGAAGAAATCCTGGGGAAAAGGGAACGACAACAAAAAGCATGGATAACAACAGAAACCATCAATAAGATAAAAGACAGAAAAAAACAAGAAAGCAGATTTAAACACAAGCAAAACCAGAAGTTCCAAAGCCAAGGCTCAAGAAGTGTACACAGAAGCAAACAAAGAAGTAAAAAGAAGTATCAAAAGAGACAAGAGGAAGTATATTGAGGAGTTGGCAAGAGAGGCAGAAGATGCTGCAGCCAAAGGAAATATGAGAGAACTGTATAGCAGCACAAAGAAGCTAACAGGGAAATACAAGCAAACAAGTTGCCTCATAAAAAACAAGAATGGAAAACTGCTCAGCAATATACAAGAGCAAATGAAGAGGTGGACAGAATATTTTGAGGACCTTCTCAATAGACCAGCTCCACAAAACCCCCCGGACATCCAGCCAGCAGAAGAAGAGCTACAAATTAACGGTGAAAAACCAACGAAGGAAGAAATAAAGAAAGCCATAAAGCTTCTATGAGATGGAAAAGCGTCCGGACCTGATGGCATTCCAGCAGAGGCCATCAAAGCAGATATCGACATGGCTACAGAGATGTTATATAAATTACTTGGTAAAGTCTGGGAAAAGGAAAAGATACCAGCAGAATGGAAGGAAGGATATCTGGTTAAGTTGCCTAAGAAGGGAAATTTACAAGAGTGTACAAATTATAGAGGAATAATGTTACTATCAGTGCCAGGAAAATTATTAAACAGGATTATCCTTGAGAGATTAAAAGAGTCCATAGACAAGAAACTGAGAGATGAACAAGCAGGTTTTCGACAAAACAGATCATGTACAGACCAGATAGCCACTTTGAGAATAATAGTTGAACAAAGTCTGGAATGGAATTCACCACTATACATCGGATTTGTGGACTACGAAAAGGCATTTGACAGTGTAGACAGAGAATCACTTTGGAAATTGTTGAGGCATTATGGAGTTCCCCTGAAGATCATTAATTTAATAAAGAAAACATATGAAGACATGACATGCAGAGTTCTTCACGAGGGACAGCTTACAAAACCGTTTGGGATAAGAACAGAAGTGCGACAGGGATGCCTCTTGTCTCCATTTCTTTTCTTACTAGCAATAGACAGGGTTATGAGATCATCGACAACACACAACAGAAATGGAATACAGTGGACTCTGACTAAGCAGTTGGATAATCTGGATTTTTCTGATGGCTTGGCTCTTCTGTCCCATAACCGTAATCAGATGCAGGACAAATTGAAAACACTCGATGAGAGGTCACAGCAATTGGGTCTGAAAATACACAGGGAAAAGACAAAAATAATGAGAATAAATGCAGGTAATGATAACAAGGTTGAACTTGAAGAAACACCAATACAAGATGTAGAATCGTACACATATCTTGGCAGTAAAATAGACAAAGTTGGAGGGACAGACAGCGATATCAAAATAAGAATACAAAAGGCAAGAGGAGCTTTCATTGCATTGGGAAATATATGGAGATCAAGAGAAATCTGATCGAACACGAAAATAAGAATCTTCAACTCAAATGTGAAGTCAGTCCTTTTGTATGGCCCTGAGACATGGAGAACAACAAAGACAACAACCAAAAAGCTACAGACTTTCATAAATGGGTGCTTGCGTAGAATAGAGGGATTAAAATGGTATGACAAGGTTACCAACGTGGAACTGAGGACAAGAACTAGACAAGTGCCAGTGGAACAAGAGATGAGAAGAAGACGATGGCGATGGATTGGACACACACTGAGGAGACCTGTTGAAACATTACAAGGCAGTCCTTGTTCTGGAACCCCAGGGCAAGAGAGGCAGAGGTAGACCAAGAAGCACATGGAGAAGAGAGCTGGAAACAGAGTTGAAAATGATGAGGAGAACGTGGAAAGAACTTGAGATGATGGCACGTGACAGGAGGACTTGGCATGCGTTTGTTGAAGGCCTATGCTCCTTTGGGAGTGGAGAGTTATGAATATTCTTCTGGGTATTAAAATGGGAAAATATGTGCTAAGACAGCGCGAAAAACAATGATTTGCCTGAATCACAAGCAACAAGGTACATATATATCTCACAAAATGATGATACACTTGATGCACACGTGATGTAATCATCACTCATCACTGCTCCAGTCGGAGTCTGGGGTCACATCTGCTGTCAGTTTTCTGTACGACTAGCAGGAAGAAATCACCAGTGCTTGCTGTAGTGGTTTATGAATATACTATTTTCATATGTTGAGGTTGCCATCCTCATATATAACCACTTAGCAAGAAAAACATGTCAAATTCACATTTGTAAAATAAATGTTTACACTTACCCCAAAGTAACTTTTGGGAACACAATCACCTCGCACAGTTTAGAATGGACACGCACTTTATTAGATGCTTCGAATCACTTGGCCTGCAAATGTTATAATTCCTCTTATGACGGATGTTCTGCGAATCACTTGGTCTGGAAATATTATAATTCCTCTTATGACGGGTGAATATGATTCCTTATGTATCCAGACTTCGTATTTAAAATGAGGGTTTACTTGTTTTGTTTCAAAGTTGCCCAAATACTTTTGTCTGGGTCCTTTTAAGTTTCCAGTCTCTGTATATATATGCGGGTTTACAAAAGTTTAAAGTTACTCAAATACTTCCTATCTGTCACTTATTTTTTTGTTTTTTTGTTCGTACGCCCGCTATTTCTCGAGGCGAAAACTCAGGTTAGTATGTCTAACCTGAGACTGATTTTACGTGAGTATCCCTTTTTTTCACAGAGACAGGTGTCCCTCGCTATTCAGGCAGATACTCGTCGATTTCGGAGGTACCCATTAGAGCTGGGTCGGCTCAGGAGCCGCCAGTCCCTGGTCGACGACACTCCTTCAAATGTTCTCGCCAGGGCTCGAGTTAATCCAGTCCAATTCCCATGGGTAGAGGTGTTTAATTTAATTCTCCCCCGCGTGTTTTAAAATATTACATTTTAAAATTCCATCGCGCGACCTCTTTCAATATGTCGCAATCCTCTCGCCAATTCACAAACAAATCTGTGCACTCATTTGATGTCCAGATGCTACCTTCCAATATTGTCTCTCCCAGACAAATTATCGGCAAAATTGATACCTAGAGGGCTCAGATGAAACGATTATCTAATTATCACCGGTGTTTTCGCCCGTCCCTCTGGCGGCTTCCTTAGATAGCAATCTGTCTTTCTGTGCGTGTTCGTGCGATACCACGTTGCACCAACAACTGACGTCTCTTTCAAAGGTGGCCAAACTGAAGTACGGGATAATCGTATTAAACTGATAATACTACGTTCACTTAGTGAAACCTAAACAGTCTGGAGCGGTCACCGCAAGAATAATGAAGATGCATTTAATATGCCAAATAAAAGGACGATGAGTGAGAAAAATGAAGAATGAAGTGATACTGCCGGAGTGGATGAGCGCTATAAAAAGTCACAATCAGAAGCAGATACAGGAACAAATGGGAAGCAGAACATCCAGGTCACACAAACAATGAAGCATATTACCAGCTCAACAGAAGAGAACAAGTGATAATCTTCAGACTCCGTGTGGGCCACAATAGATTTAGATTCCACCTATTCAACAAGCTAAAGATAGGAAGTACCGATGAGTGTGACTGTGGCACCGATAAAATGACTGCTGAACATCTGCTTCAAAGATGCCCAACATATGAGGAACAGAGAAAGCACATGTGGCCATCACAAGTACCATTCCTGGAGAAGCTCTATGGAGATAGAAATAGCCTCAAGCTGACCACTGCTTTCTTTGAACATATTCAAGTTGACGTCTGAGAGTTTTCGAAGAAGAGGAGAACAAAGCCCTGTCATTTGTGCTCCTCTGGTAGGCTCGATGTAACATATTTATTAGATTAACTAGCAACAACCCGCCAAAATTGGCAGGTTTTTAATTATAGTGCGTTGTTTCTGTTACATGTATTACAGACGGTACTATCACTACTGTGGTCATTTCATTGCAGACGACCGTCTTTAGATACTTATAGTGAAAATTATATAGATGTATTAAATATGAAGACATGGAGTAACCTTACCTAAATGACATGTAGAGCAGTGATAATGGTCTAATGGACCGTAAATTGACTAAATAACTAACATTTCGTTTATGACAGCATGTCTCGTAATTGTTCGTGCGTCTTTTAAAATCTTGCCCTAGTCGACTTACCGCCTCTGAGAAGCCTTGGTCGACGTACTGCCTCTGAGAACAACGTTTGAAGTTTGACGAAACTCCAGTTCATGTACTGTTTATCAATCGTGCTGTTGGCTTCTTTCCATAATCAAACTGTTCATGCACACCTTCATTTGCGCATTTTTTTTTCAGTTTTCGCGAGAGTACATATAAGGGGAAACAATACAATAATTGTCTAACTTTCAACCGCAGTTGCACCCTCTTCGCTGAGGTTGAAAGTTAATACAGTCCCTCGAAAATAGAAAAAAGTGCGGAAATGACGGTGTTCAAAAATGTGACTGACCGACCGACCGTCCGACCGCCCGACCAAGTACTTACGGCGGCAATTATGTATTTTGATGACTACCATAATTTAGTCGCAAAATCTGCTTTCTCTAGCTACAGTTTCGTTAAAAGAGGCGAGGGGACTAAGATAAGAAATTCAAAGCATAATTTCAAAATGCTTAACCTTAAGTGGAGTTCAAAAATATATTCCCAATGTTGTTCCACTGAACTGCGGAATGTTTTTGCGGACTATAAACTGAGGAACGAATCAACTGATGGGATGCTACTTTCGCAGATTTTCATCTTCAAACACGCAAGGTGCAACCGGACACGAGATATGATTTATGGGGATAAGACTGCACATTAAGGGTTGACAGATCTTCAGCTAGCAGTGGCACAGTATTTACCACATCGACCCATGGGATATAGCAACCTATATCCCTCTCTGAAATTACTGAACATTTCCTTATTTTCCGTGCCAAGCAATTTCGGTTATCCAAACTCATGGCGTAGTACCCCGCCTTCTTCCTGCTTCAAAAAACAAAAACCTACCAAATATCGAAAAACAAACCAGAGAAACTAAAGACAGGAGTCTCTTAAGAGACAAAGAAAGAGAAGAAGTATTGCTCCTCATGCGATTAATATGAGATTGTATATCGGCTGGCACAACCTTAACATGTAATATACATAGCTACAGCAACCACCGTCGCACGAGCATGTGAATATATTGACAGGTTTCCTGCAAGGGGGACAGCTACAAGGGTGGCTGATGCTCCATAGGGAGCGAAAAGGTAAATGACGATGATAAACTCCATAGAGACTTGTTGCTGTTCTATAATTATCATAAACAAAGTCTGCTGCAAGGTTCTACATGTTTGTTGTAATAATATTAGACTTGTTCATTTCATAGACACGCTTGTAGAATAATAGAGGACAGTCTCATCTAGAGGTGGGCAAATTGACACACTCAACTGTTTCGAAACAGTTAGCGCAGTGATTTAAACTGTTTCGAAACAGTGAGTCGACACAACGACACAACGACACAATTGCCCGTATCGGGGAGAAAGAAGTCTCTTATAGACAGTACCGGCGCGAGTATACATGAACTGTTTTTACTGTCGTGTGTGAAAATCTATGGCGTTTCGTGTGACCACAATTCAATATTTTTACACAAGTCTTCATTATGATGTAATAAAACGTAGATATGATGATAGCTGCAGTATATGGGAAAATAATAAAAAACAACAATAATAATAACAGTAATAATAACACATGATATCAAACTAGAGTAAGCTAGATTTGGTAGACAATGATTCAAATCCACACCGAGTACACATATCAGCAGAGCTAATAAAGTGTATATTACATTTATACGAACACACTGACACTTTCAACTTTAACATAGCGCCTAAAACATTGACAACTGCAACACTGACACAATTTCCAGTGTCTATAACTTCTCAGCAAAAATAATATCACTTGTAAAATCAAGTCATCATAATACATCCCTGAAAAATATGACATGTTTGATATTCCATACTAATGTTCCGAACGGTTGATTCAAATTTTACATAGGCTCAGACAGTGTGTCGCTGCAAAACAGCGAGGCAGACGAAAGAAACAAGCAGGAAGTGTCGAATCGCTCGCTGTTTCGAAGCATTGTTTCGACACATACCGTCATACACACACTAGCCATCTCTAGTGCCTAGTCATACTTGAAGTTGACGAACCCTTGAATAATAAAATACCAGAACACACGTTACATTTTACTTTGTTGTCTTTGATCTTTACAAAATAATCCCAAACAGGGCTTCTCCCCGCCATAAATGAAGATTAAATGAGGTTGAACACAAGTTTTAAACACTATTTTATGTATAAACAAAACACGTTTTTCTTACGAGAGCGCCTGAAGTCAGGAATCAAGAGTACCGTAACATGCGTATAATTAGCGCTTGGATGAAAAAGAACTATGGAACTGTTTCGAAACAGCAGACTACAAGTAAATTAACTGAAACAATGAGACATGAGTCGTGACACCCTAGTATGCAGATTTACTTATTCTCGTTAGTACAAATCTATGGTATTTCGTGTGACCACTGTTAAGAATTTTACACAGTCGTTTTCATTATGATGATATGCAAGGGGAACATGCTGACAGCTGCAGTAAAAGTGAAAAAAATTATAATAATAACAGTAATAATGACACATTATATAAAACTAGAATAGGTACAGTCAGCGACAATGATTCAACTCAAACCGAGCAGACACCTAATAGTAGTAAGCCTCTTTCAGTCCTGAGGAATTATTTAAAAAAAAATTATGACTTGTTTGATTTTCCATACTATCTATGAACGCCATATGTAGCGCACGCTTGACACATGAGACAATGATACAGTGTGCCTTTTGCAAAACAGCGAAGCAGACGGGAACTGAAGCTGCTGTTCGAAGCAGGCTATGTGTCGAATCTGCGTGAGACAATGTGTCTCTGCAAAACAGACAGGACGTGACACTGTTTCGACACCGCAAAAATCTGCGCATCGAATCGTTCGGGTACGACGCAGTTTCGACACATTGTTTCGACACATAAACACAGTAGCCATCTCTAGTCTCATCATCATCTCAACCCATAACCCGTCATGGGTCGTAGGGGTGCCATGGTGGAAGCATCAGCAGACAGGGTCCTCCACTGCTCTCTATTCTCAGCAATGCGTACAAGTGTGGAGAAACCGTGTCCTGCCCATTCTTTGATGTTATCAGCCCAGGATTTTCTTTGCCTTCCTCTTCTCCGTTTACCTTCGACTGTTCCCTGGAGGATCGTTTTCGAAAGGGAGTCATGACGAGTTACATGCCCAAACCAGGCAAGCTTTCGACGTTTCACTATTGACAAAAGTGGTTCTTGATGGCCTGCATAGGTGTTTATCTTCTCTCTAACATAGACATTTGTTTTGTGCTCTTTATAGCAAATGCGCAAAATTCTTCTATAACATTTATGCTCGAAAGCCTGAATCCTTCGCTCCGTATCTGCAGTGAGTGTCCAGCCCTCACACCCATACAAGAGAATAGATAATACAAGTGATTTGTATAATTTGATCTTCACAGGAAAACTGATGTTACTTTTCCAGATCACATTCAACCTTGTCATGGCAGCTGAGGCCATCTCAAGTCTTGTCTTGATTTCTTTTATTTGATCTTCCATCACTACATATAGTGACCCCGAGATATTTAAAGGTGTTAACTTCTTCTAACGTTTGCCCATTTAACGTAATGTTGGTCGGAACATGTTTCTTATGGCTATTCACCAATATCTTGCTTTTTTCTATATTAATTTCCATCCCATATGTTCTTGTTACTTTCTCCAGTCTAGAGGTAAGGTCTTGAAGTTCTGATTCTGTTCCAGCTATCAGATCAATATCATCAGCAAAACGTAGATTACACAGAGGTCGGCCTCCAATCGTTTATATTACGCAGGTAGGACAGACAGATGTAAGGAAAGTTAATTACAAAAACTGCAATTTTTACGTGTAAGTGCATAATGTTATCTGCAATGATTGTAATGTTATTGTCTACTTGGCGCACAATTTACAGATTACAATTTACAATTAAAAAAAGGAAATAACATTTTCACAAGTGACTATCTATCAAAACAACAAATTATGAGCATAAAAAGTAAGGGAATTTATTGTTTTCGTAAGTAAATTTTGGGATATATGCTCCTAGTCTTCTTTTAGAACGGAAACTATATTCTAGTTCATCCCTCGCCACAGATCTGATTATTCATTCTAAATCCTAATTTACATCATACACAAACGAGCCCGAGTCTAAACTACTGTGTCCAGCTAATCAAGTTAACATTGTCGGCAGAGAGAGAGAGAGAGAGAGAGAGAGAGAGAGAGAGAGAGAGAGAGAGAGAGAGAGAGAGAGAGAGAGAGAGAGAGAAGCAGACAGACAATGCGAGAGTGAGAATGAGAGAGTGAGAGAGCGAGGGTAATGAGCATAAGCAATCGGCTAGCTAGTAGGAAAGGGTGTTCTGGGATCTGGATGAAGTTATAGGGAAACCGCTGCCTGAATTCTAAAATGTTGCGACGCCTTTAGGAACTATGTCAGACTCTCGTAGGTTCTTTCTATGTAATTCTTACTTCACAAAATAAATTAAGAAAAAAAAACAACAAGCACATTAACCTTGTTATGCAGTAGTCTGTACTTCAATGAAGCCTTTTTCAGAAGACTTTGCAGTCGCCATTAATCACGCTGAAAGTGGTCATGTTGAAAATTCACACACGAATAGAATTTATTTTAAAAAACATTATTTAATGTTAAAGTGAGAGAAAGAAGGCAGATACGGATGTAAAATATGGTAAAACAGAAGTGCCCCCACCCACCCTAACGTTTAGTACCAATATATCCTGACACTCTAGGACAGGAGGAAGGGAGGTAAAAGAACCCAAAAGGTCATTACTGGTCTGCGTATTAGTAATGTCTTAATCGTGGCCATCTACTTGAATTACACCCTAACGATATGGACAATAAATGGGAACGATGTTAACAGCGGGTCAAACATTTCCAGACTCTTTTCTTCAAATGTACCAGAGCTTAATAAATCAAAAGAATTGTCCTGTCATTTTCCAACTCCCTATGGAGTCTTGGGCTACCTCTGCTATTGGTTCCTTGTGAGGAAACCCGCGCGAAGCAGTCACCAGCCTTGGAAGTGTTGGTTTATGTGACAAGTTCTTTTATATGATAAGGTTGCCAGCCTCCATATGCAACTGCACATCAATAAGCAATTCATACATATAAAATGCAAATATAAAATAAGAAAGTGTACATGTTCCAACTTACCCCAATAGATTGGGCGATTATATCCTGTCACGGATTTCCTCCTCTTGCTTTGCAGTAGTGGTCCACTAATGGTCACAACGTAAGCGTATCTAAAAATAGGTCGTCCAAGGTATCTATCTTCGCGCAAGATTACTCTTGGCAAAGATGTAGATAGAAGATGAAAGGCGCTTCTACCTTAGGGGAGCATTCACAAGATATTCCTAGAAGTCAAGAACAAACGCTGCTTAAGGGCTGAGCAAATTTGTTAACTTATTATCTGGTCCGTCGCCTTTTGTGAAGGGTTTATGAAATGATTCTGGCCCATTCAAGCCCCCAGTTGGAGTGATCCAAAGAATGCCCTCTTATAAGTAATGGCTCTCTCTCTCTCTCTCTCTCTCTCTCTCTATATATATATATATATATATATATTTATCAAGAAAAAAACTAGCTCATACGTTTGCTTTTGTTTGATATACTGAATCAACTATTATTGTTTAGTTTAAAATAACATACAACAAATTTAATAGTCAATTAGTCTTTAACATGGTAAAATAAATATGGAAAAATGGGTGAAAATTGAAATTAAAGTTTCCTCACTGAGGTTTAGAATGGGCATTAGAATGTCTTTGACTTTTACTGTAGCCTGTTACACAAAACTTAGCTCCAGATAAGTCCTGCAGCTGTGGTTTCCGTCACTTCTTGTTGGTGATGAGTACACTTCTCCACATAACTCGTCCACTGTAGGCGGTTTTAGTGTTGATACTCTTCTCTCCCACTAGTGGCGTAGGAACTTCCGTACTTAAGTCTGATGTCTTGTAACTACGAACTGTGACAAATAGAAAGAAACAAATGCCTGCTGCTGAGTATATTTGTTCTCTGCACTCTAACAAGCCCATTTTCATGCGTTTCACCCACCAATGTTAACCTCATAGAAGAATTAAATTCCCGAGCACACAATGTAACTCAGGGAATATGATGAAAATTCCCCAATATCCTTCGGAGTGTCAACTAGGAAATTGCGTCTGGAGTGCATGAATAATGATCTGCCTGAATTACAATTAAAAAAGGTATTTAAATATCACAACATGATTCTATACACTTTAGGCACATGTGATGTAATCATCACTCAATACTCATCCCTACACCCATCTGAGTTCTGGGGTCATCTCTGCTGTCAGAAACAATCACCAGCTCTTGCAGTAGTGGTTCATGCACATACTATTTTCATATGTTGAGGTTGCAAGCCTCGTATATAACCACTTAGCAAGAAACCTGTAAAATTTACATTTGTAAATAATTTGTTTACACTTACCCCAAAACTTTGGGAATGCACACTTCTCCTGGCACAGATTTATAATGGGCACAGCTCTGTATTAGAGATTCGAGATCACTTAGGTCTGGAAATATAAGTTAATTCCTCTGACGGCTGGTGTTTTGCAAATTCCTGGCCTGGGAAAACTGTTTGTATAATTCCTCTTATGACTTGGTCTGGGAAATACGAGTCAATTCCTCTGACGGCTTGTGTTCTATGAATCCTGCCGTTGAAAACGTTTGTTAAAATTCCTCTCTGACTCCTTGTGATAAAATTCCCAAGTTTCCAGTCTTGTATTAAAATTGCGGGTTTACTTGTAAATTCCAAAGTTGCCCAACACTCGATCTGGTACTTACAGTTGTGGAATGATAAGTCCTATCCTCTTTCCTCTGGCTTGTAGGAGGTGTTCAGTTGACGCTGCCATGTAGTCTATCCTGTTCTGTGTCTGATTTCTACAGTATATCTCACAAATCTTAGTTTCAAATCTGTCGTGGTTGAGTTTGAGTGTAGAGTATTTGTCGAGTTGGACAATAGTAGTGAAACCGACAAGGGATAGTGGACTGACAGAGTTATAGATTACACACACAGAAAGGTGTAAATAGGAGATGGACTTGAGACAACCTGGAAGAAGATTTACCAAAATGATCTCTCTCTCCAAGCCTCAACTCACTTTACTGTCTAAGCATCTCCTGCTCTCTCTCTTTTCTCTTATCAAACATAGAGATTCTAGTAAAGAGCTAAAAATACAAATATGGATGGAAAGGTCGTGAACAGCGCATTAATAAATGTGTAAAATTTTATTAAAGAAGAAAAGCATGAAAATAATGCATATCATCACAACAACATAAAATTACATCAATACTCAAAATATTCATTAATAGTCATCAATAATCATATACACCAACAACCACACACACAGATCACCATTCATAAAACCTGTAGAACACAGAGAGATGAAATAACTGAGTTTCAGTCCGTCCGTTTTTCGGGACCATATGAAATAGCTCCAGTAAGTGGTTTTTTTCGTATATATCCTCCATCGGTGATGGAATTAACCTGAATAAAATCACTGTATAGGCGCTATCATTGGTGATTCCTCCCTACTGGCGCGAGGTGGGCTGGAAGACTCTAGTTACCTTCTGTTTACCAAAATGAATAAACTGCGTTTCAGTCCGTCCGCTTTCGGGACCAGATGAAATAGTCCGGACAGTGTGTTACTTGTAGATCCTTCGTGAGGGACTATGCCTACAAAACTGTCCTTGTTGGTACTATCATTGGTGACTCCCCCCTACTGGCGCGAGGTGGGCTGGGGGACGCTGTTTATCTCCTGCAGACCAACTGAATGAACTTAGCGACAGCCTGTCCGCTTTCGGGGACCAAGGGAAAAGCTCCAGTAAGTGGTTTTTTCGTATATATTCTCCATCGGTGATGGAATTAACCTGAATAAAATCACTGTATAGGCGCTATCGTTGGTGACTCCCCCCTACTGGCGCGAGTGGGGCTGGAACTCTGTCCATAGATGGCTGCTTATACGTGCGAAGTTCTACATAGACCCAGAAATAAACCATGGGACGAAGTCCCTTGAGGACAATTGATCCCAAGGCGTGCCTATCCGGCGCTAGAATTGGCTTTAAATCCGGTTTTGGCTGGTTGACTGTGGCTTGGCTGAGTGCCCCGTTTAGGCACAAAAAAGGCGGGTGATATGGAATTCTGCTATAGGCATGCTGGGCGGTTTTGATATTCTGGAAGCCGCAATGCTCTGGCTGGTAATCCAAGAGGCGAGTAGAGAACTACTACTGCATTTGGTGATTCCAGATTTAGCGTTGGCTCCGTTGCACTGCGTGAGCTGAACTCCCGTGAGAGGGAAATGGCGTTGACAAAAGGTTGTTGTTCCAGGTATGGCTGTGACACTCGTGGGGCTAGATATCCTCAGAATCCCTCTAGATCGAAGAGACGGTGACATTCTTCGTCTGACTGGAAACTAGACTAGCAATTCGGTATCCCCCTGAAACCCGAGAAAATGCCAAGAAATAGGCCAAAAACATTTAGTTCTGTGTTAATGTTTGCCTTATTTCCATAATGGTCTATCTCGGGCCAGGAATCTTCTACGAGTGTGTTTGACGTAGTAAAATTTCAAATCTTATAGCTTACAAAGGACGCTCCCCCCGGACACCTGCCTAACCTGATTCTACAGATGTATTGGCGTAATGCGTAATAGAGTAAGACAAAAGAAATCGTGCGAAAGTTCCCCAGGCCTCAAAGGGTACCAGCCGCTCGTCATCAAACGTTTTAAAGCGACCAGAGAAATTCCCCTGTTGGGACCACAGAGGGTACCCGCCGCTAACGAACCGTTTCTTTCACAGAAACCGTCTTGGCTCGTTCTAACACTTAAAGCGGACCCGAGAAATGTTTCTCTGGTCGAACAGGTGCGTTTAGATAACATTACGTCTAGCGTTAGCTGACCGCAGCTGGCCAGCGTAAACAACCTCGGGTGGGGTTTGAGAGGGTGAGAAAGTTTGGCCACAAAGGTAGAAAAGGAAAGAAAAAGAAAATACAAAATGTCTCGGAAAACAGAACATTTAAAGGAGTAATCAAATTATGGACAAGATGGTAAAATAAATTATCTATCACGTGACAAAATCCCAGCTGTGTTTCCGCCGAATGTCCCAATCAAATCCATTGTAGATTCTGGCGAACCAATCAAATATATCTAGCACTGATTGGGTGAGGAAGTTAATCATTACTCATCCCACGCGTATTTGAAAATATTAAATTTAATATACACGCGTGGCCTCTTACAACAGTGATGTCATATCGTTACATAAGACGTCCTGCCGCACCTCTGTCTATCACAATATTGTGACCGTGTTTTCCTGGCGTAATGTCTTCCGCCCAGATATCTATCCCGACAGATTATCTAATTATCCCCTTTACGTGCATGCTCCGCCAGACAGATGTCTGGTTTTACAGTGTTGTCTTCTTTCATCGTACGCACAATACAAGCTTGTGACAACACGATCAACAGCTTTCCAATGGGTCAAATATTGGACCGACACGTTTCCACAGGTGGTCAGACGGATTCAAAGAGATAAGCGGGTGACCGGTCTGACGACTGGGTATTGTTACGATTATACCACAGTTCAGCTGGCGGAACGTAAATACGTCTGAGGAGTGGTAAACCAGATAAAAACAGTCATATAGCAAATACTGTCATACGGGAGTGGCGTGTTAGAGATTTTCCGCTACTATGTCCAGCATAAAGAGTAAAACGAATGAAAGGGCAAAATGAAATGCCAAATAACAAGTGAATAATGAAGAAATATGAAGAAAAGAAGTTTACTGCCGTAGGGCTGAAGGTGTGAGAGATCACACAAAAGGACAGGGACAGCCATTTCGTCACATATCCAGACTTTTGATGCACACAAAAAAAGGTCACAGTATATCCTGCACCTGTTTAAGATGCAGTCGTCCCTCAGTGAGTTAAGTTTACTGTTTTATGTGTATTCTCATCTATTGATACTCAAGGAAGGTTTCTCGGGATTTGGGCCCCAAGTATTATCACTGAAATTTTACACTTTTTCAAATTTTAGAAGATACTCCTAGTCTGTTCGGCCTGTCCTATAATGGAATCCTTATTATTACTCCTCGTCTGACTGTCCGTGATTTCCTGACGAAAATAAGAAATGCAGTGAGGAAATCTTCAAAACGCTCTAGGTTTTAAAGCTGAAATTTCGCTCACGCAGAAATGTTACCTCGTGAGGCTCTCTAGGGTGAACCTAATCACAATTAAGGTTAGTTTAGTTTAATATTCTAATTTCAAAAACGAACCATTAGGTTAGGTATCTTATTTTAGTAAATGTTTCCCTTACCCCTCATTCTGAACATTATCGACCTGACCATATACGGTTTTGCAGACCAGTGTTACATTTACCGGAACCCTTATGTCACATTCCTTGTCCGAATTCCACAATCTTGTTAAGACACCTCCGGAAATCAATACGTGATATGTCTGGTGCCCAGATTGTTTCATTCGCGATAACTTGGAAGTTGCATTTTCCGCAAGTCATGCCCGCAAATTAGACACATGTTATCTTCAATTCACCGTCTTCAGCCATGCTGCCCTGAACTCGTTACATCCTCTAAATATGGTTTCATAATACCTCATTGCTGATAATACCACCCCCAGACTATCATAATGAGTTAATCTAACAAACATTTCAGCCTTGGCGGAGGCAATACTTGCTTCTATCAATAGTCCGTCTGTCTTATACAATACGGCTGGCGTCAACGGGCAAACCAAATATTGACTTAATCTCATTGTTCCATCTGGATACTCGATTACTGTCCACAATCAAAGGATAACATGTCATGCAGTAAAGCCTAAACGTGTGGGAGTGTGTCGATGTGTGACCTACCGAGGCTAAGATAATATCGGTAGATGGAGGCGGAAAAGTAAGATAATGATCGGATGAAGAGAAAAAAAGGGATTATCGAATGAATACTGACCGAGTTCAAAAGTATTTAAAAAAAATAAAAACCACCGTGCATCACCACAGTACACGAACTACGTAGCAGCAGCGAGGATCCCAATGTGTACGGGATCACACATTCTATAAATATTTGCGTCATTTGCGCACTTTTCTATGTCGAGTGTTACTATTTTCGGGAGAGTACATATAAGGGAAACAATACAATTAATGTCTAACTGTCAACCAAAGTTGCATCCCTTAGCGTTACTGACAGACCTAACTGCAATTTTAATTATACTTTTGGAAAAACAATGTTAGTTGTGAACATTCGATTGTCCATCAAAAGAGCACTTTGATTTCCTGTTGGTTTAATTTGTACGTTTACATTCTTGGGATTTCTCGATCGAGACAGTGCGACGTACAGCTGAGAGAGAAGACTGGCTCGTTCAAAAAGATTCCAACATGTTCAAATGTTTGCCCCCGCATGCACACCAACACTTGCGCACTTTTCTTTGTCGAGTGTTACTATTTTCGGGAGAGTATTAAAAAACCAAAATATTTGTTTTACATCCGAAGTTAAAAAAAGTCCGAACATGCACGCCCGTTCAAATTGCGCTTGCACACCGTGCTTTGCGCACTTTTATTTGTCGAGTGTTACTATTTTCGGGCGTTATTTACAGACAGAAAAAGCTGGCATATTTTATATATAGGATGTTCAAACTTGATGAGTTTAGTGGCCAGTTCCTGTCCTCGATGTCTTTGCTTTCAATAACTAAAGAGCACAGTTAGGTGCGCATTGATAGCATGCTACCAGCTTTTGATTCCGGAACCCAGTAACTGTGGCGCTTCCATAGCAGGGACTGCCGTAGTGGAGTAAATTGTTAACGACGTCACTATATTAGGTCTTAGCTGTTTGAAGGGCGTGACCGGTACCCTTCCTCTTGAATTTTGCATTCTCTAACTCAAGAGCAGAGTAAGTACCCACTGACAGCTAGGAAGAGTGAAGTACGACAGTACCAAGTTTCCAACTCGGTAACTTTGCTTCGACAAGCAAGTGCCCTAACCACTCTGCCACCGGCGCTTCTTGCCTCATTTAAACGGTTATTACAAGAGCACCAGTCCACGCAAGGTTAGCCTTTTTCAACATAATGCCAGCCATATACGAGTAGACATTCATATTAATGGCCACGATTACCAGAGTAATCTACCGCTCGACAAACAGTTAACCGGTGGAAGCTTTTCTCAGCATTTCCCAACCCTAAACTCTGGCATAGAGCTGAAGGATTGTAACACTGCTTTATGGGATGATGTGTAGCTGCAAGCTTTTAGCCACTTTGCCATTCTAGAGCGGTGATGGAAGTAGAGGATTATCGTTTTAACACTGACACGCTTCACCGGTTCTTTTACTAAGTCTATTTCCTGCATTGTATCTTCCTGTTATTTCTGCAAGGTATTTCAAAACACTGGATTTTCCACGTCATATGAAATCCAATTGCCTGCATAAACGACAGGTGAAATGTACACCCAACTCTATTAACCCACACGGAAAACCGTAACCTTTCTGTAATTCCTGCCAGCCTCTTTAATCTTCCAACAAGGCTGCTTATCTTCTTTCTTGCCCTCTTTATATGTGCTGCTCCTCTGTTCTGAGTTCCTACTCAATTGAAGGCAATCACTGTTATATACCGAACGGTTGCACTAATATGGGGTGTCGTATACCGGTATCTATAATGATTTTGGGATACTCTCTACGACCTTAAGGCCTGCTGTTAATTTCCAATCATTTTGAACATCAACATTATACAGTATATGTATATCTTTGGCGTTCTTGTACACGAACATCTTTTGACTAGTGTACACTACTGTTGATGAATAAGCATTTGGAAGAAAGAATTGAGGCTCTTGAAATGTGGATATATAGAAGAATGGGGCGTATCTCATGGAAAGAGATGAAAACAAATAAGGAGGTCCTAGAAAATCTAGGTATGAAAAGAGAACTAATGAGGGAGGTCAAAGTTCGGCAGCTAAAATACTTTGGCCACATAAAAAGGCATAACACCTTGCAGAAGACCATAACAGAAGGGAGAGTTGAAGGCAAACGTGCAAGGGGAAGACAGCGCTAAAAGTGGGAAGATAACATCAAGAGATGGACAGGAAAGAGTCTATCAGAGTGCACCACCAAGACAAGAGACAGAAGACGTTGGAGATCCATTACAGCCAACCTTCGTTGTGGAGATTGCAACTGATGATGATGATGACACTATTGTTAGGAAATTAAAAACTGCTCTATAAACTATAAGATGTAAACTATCTATTAACACAACATAAGTCTACCTAATGTTATCAAAATAAGACTACAAAGAAAGAGGGGCTTTCATCGGATTTGGAGATCGTGGAAATCAAAAGAAATCACGTCCAACTTTAAAATCAGAATTTACAATTCAAATGCCAAGGCAATAATATTGAATGGCTATGAAGGACCCAAAGATGCAGCAACAGAGAATGCAGTCAGCGACCCATAACTTGACTGCTTGCATCAGAGTCAGCGAACCAGAGCTGACCAAGACCCTACTCCACCTCCACGTCGTGGTCCTGGAAACAGGCTGCATCACAGCAGTCTGGCTGAGAGAGTAGGGATCGCAGAGGGAAGGCAAACCCGGTCCCAAAAAATGCCGTGCTGAAGTCGGATGTGTCGACCGAAAGGTGCAGATATCACACACGGCTGTTTGTGCCCTATACCAGAGCGCTCTTTTAGTTTCGGTGACCGGAATTCTGACACCGGGAATAAAATTTTCGTGTGCACCGTAAAAGACTATTTAAGTTTTTGGCGGGGAAAATCAGCTGTTGTGTGTAAAATCTGTAAAATATAAATCATTACACACTCGTTCTGGATAAACACAGCGCTAAAATTCTTTTGTGTACTATAACTTTGTTCTCTGCTCTATTTTTGATTGCATTTTTATTTGTTTGAAATTAGTTTTGACGGAGTTACAGACTTTTGAAAACAGCGTCATCATTTGAGGAAATTCATAAAATAAGTAATCTTTTTATTAATTTAATATCTAAAAATCGGCCCATTCGTTTGAGTTTATAATTATAAAGACTTCTCGAAGGGAAGCTAAAGATTATTTCCACATACTTTTTTTTTTTGGTTTCATATCTTGAGAATGTGTGGTAGTCAATTTTGTGAGTTTGGCATTACAAGAACAAGCATATTGTCACCAGATTTTATAGCATTTAAATTACTGTAAACGCATTCCTGATACTCACAAATCTTAAATAAGGTTGTACAAAAATAACTTTTTGTAAAGCACCATCTGTTTTTGCATTTTCATTAATTTATAATGATATTTAGCTACGTATATAAGCGTCAGAAAACATGTAAATCTATAAATAGATTAGGCCTACTTCCACATACTTTGTTCTATCTTTCAAGTCTTGTTAATCTTGTATTTATAATATGAATTTTTTTTTTTAAATTGTGTGTGAGATAAGGACTGTTCCATTAGTGTTCTTTGGTAGACAATCCTGTGCACACGACGGCTGCCAAAGAATTCTAAGTAACTGTTTGTATATCTTCTTTCATTCACAGATAAAGCATTCTACATCCTGGTGTTAGACTTGATAGTCCCAAATATTCCTCTATCTTTATACATACACAAGTAAACTATACTACATAACAACGAAATGGAACATACTGTTTTGCATCATATGAATTGTGCCAGTGCACTGTGCAGAGCCTGTGGCAAGAGAGCATTAACTTCCAAAACAACACGTTCAATTCAGAAAGCATTGAACTGTTCTAATTACGTTAATGATCTGTTCTTTGTGTTTGGAATTAACGTATCAGATGATAAACCCACACAGCATTCGACTATATTTTGTAACAAGTGTTACTTACGAATACAAAACTTAAAAAGGAGGCATAATGAGAAGTGTCTTGAAACAGCCAAGTTACTATCGGAAAACAGTCAGCACATCTGGAAAGACTAAAACCATAATTTAACTATAAGTGAATGTCAACTGTGCAATTATTTTGCAAAGACATCTTTTGGTGTTTTAAAAACAAAAAGCTGCTCTATCCCCTGTGATGTTCTTTCTGACCCCTCCATGTCTAGTCAGTCATTTAGCTGTAGTCAGTCAGTTAGTTTGTAGTCAGTCAATTAGCTGTAGTCAGGATAGCTCTGTACAGTAGGAGGTTGATGTGCCTGCCCACATTAGTGATGATATTGTTCAACTGGAGGTTGATGTGCCAGCTCACATTAAAGGCGATACCATTATTCATTTGGAGGTGGATAACACTACTCACCCTAGCATGCCAGTTTTTGTTGCCACATCTACACCTACCAAGTCAGTTATACATACGACAAGTACATCCACCTCGCCTGTCTTCAAAAGCGACATCACAGTACAACAGTTACTTGCTAAGCCACCTTCACAACCACTAACACAAAAGGAAGAACCCCTATTCACATCCATTGTTAGAGAAAAAAACTAGAAACAGCAAAAAGTAATATCATAAAATGCAAAACCAGAGGACAGCCTATTGTACTACAAAAACTAATTAAACATAGAAGAGAAACATCAGTCACCAGAACGCCAACAAAACGTAAGCGATCTCAATTGCTCCACACTGTTAGAAAACATATTGCTGGAACATCAACTGATTCATTAGACCTGCAGCAGGCACATGAACTACAACGCTGTTCAGAAACGTCACGTCAGGAAATTTGCAGGAAAGCAGGCATTGAAAGTAGAGTTAGAATATCCAAAGAATTAGCAATAGCCATGAATGAAACAGTAGGTCTTACGTGGGCACAGGAGAGAAAACAGAGAAGATTGAAAATTGAAAGACGCGCCAGCGGTATTAAAAATATAACTTCACAATTAAAATTTATAATGGAAACTCATTTGTTACAAATTTCTCCATCTGTGAATGTACAGATTCATCCTATTAAAAAAAAGGAAGTGTGAATGATAATTGAGCGAAATTTTGGGGCTAGAGCAAATTATGGCAGTTGTTGCTTGAGATTGACAGAATTAACAGAGTGTGGAAATCATTTAATAGATGTATTTATTAAATACACCTATTTATCTATTAAATTGAACATTTCGTTTTACTCATGACCATACTCATTTTTGCATGACCATCGTGATGTATGATTGAGATAATTGTTAGCTCTCATGTTTTTGGGGACAATTGAGTGTGTTATTTTAAGGTATCAAATGTGGACTTGCAATTTAATGTTTCAATAATTAATGTTTGACGCATGAAACCAAAACAAAACTTTGATATCCATTTTCTGCAGGTTTTCTACTTTTGATTTCTGTAATTTGTTATGCATGTTGATTGTGACCGATTTAGTGAAAATTGCATTATAAACAAACCATAACAAAATATAAAAAAAACGTAAATTTTACACTATTTCAGACTATTATATCTTCTGTTCTAATTGTGATAAAATGTTTGTTCTTGTTCTAAAATTTACTCTAACATTTCTAGTCTAGCTTTACGCACAGAGCGAACCGATTCCACCGGGGCTCATTAAGTATGCGGCATGAGATCTAAAGACACTGAGACGATCCCCAGAACAGAGAAGCTAGTTCTCGCAGGAATTTCTCATCTCCGTGCGAACACTGAACCGCTCGCAAGATGGACCAGAGCGGTCAGAAGAAAGCGGAGGGAGCGAACAGAGCAACGTCTCGCAGGAAGATGACACGGCAGTGCGAACCAGAGTAGACAAAGAAAGCTTCTTGCAGACCTCGCACTTCTGTGGCAACCGGCAGACTTGCCCGAAAGACTAAGAAACAGGAGAGACGGAGATCGGAAGCCAGGGGGCAATCGCGGTTAACACGACGGCTAGAAACCTCGACTTTTCCTAGGTTCTAAAGAGGCGCTAGAATCTAACAGGTCACACTCATCTTGAATTCCATTTAGATATATACAGACCCTGAAGAATACAACTTTATCACTCGTTTCGCCAGACCTTGACAGAAGCACTAGCATAGTGAAATTCTGTTTGATTCACTCTGGATACTCAACTTATTTGCAGTGAATTCTATTCTGTGCTAAACGGTATAATATATTTGTTTTAAAGTGATCAGTGGTCTAGTTCATTCATTCATTTTAATTCACTGGATTTTGTGATTAACTTAAAGCTATTAAATTAAACTTATCTCAAATAGTTCCAGTGGAATAGGTAATGAAATATCTATTACATTATTTCCCAAAATGATAGATACTTAAATGCTTAAAGTAACATTTAAAGACGCGAGGGAATTTATAACTAAATTTAATTGAGTTTAGTTCTAGTTTTTACGTATGTTTTAACTATTAAATTCGCGTGGAGTTCTTCCTGAATTTTATAAAAAATTATAGACGCGAGTGTATAAATAGTTAACTGTAAATTTATCGCGCTTTGGAAATGATACTTGATTTTCGGTATGAATTACATGTTTTCTATCTTTTATCTAGAGTGATCGTTACCTCAGCGATCCCAGCAAGAAGAAGTACAACCTGGTAAAGAGTCCCCAGACTCAGTTCTTAAACCCCCTTCCAGAATCTGATGAGACTGTGTATTAAATTTTAAATCTTTGAGGCGATCCTATGTTTGGGATCCAGCTATCTAAATTAATAGAAAGAAAGCACCCCCATTGACAAATTTAAACACCTCACCAAGTATATTCAGTTGTAACTGGAAGAAGAACAATCGCCAGAGTTTTTATTTAAATTACTGCTACAGAGAGAGAGAGAGAGAGAGAGAGAGAGAGAGAGAGAGAGAGAGAGAGAGAGAGAGAGAGAGAGTACATATTTACCTGAACTGTGACGGTACCTAGTTTTTCCTCACCGGATTTAAAACCTACCTCACTGGACAGTTGTAGTCACCTCGGTTTTTTTTAAAGCAGAAGGTTCACCACCAGCGGTGAAATCTAAGAAGCCACACCCCATTCTCACCAGTATCTAACTGCGACGGTGCCATCCCATAGACTTTTTTTATATCAGAAAAATAAACCACAAGAACATTTAGTCTTCACGACCGGCGATAAGCGGGAATATTTGCTACCAGCCAAACCTCGCTAAATCTGGGGCCGGACATTGAAGTAACAGACACTCTCAATATGTCAAGTGTTAATTGATGAGTTTTTTTTTGTATAATTCTATGGATTGCCTGCTTCCAAGATCGGTAAGTCTGTGTGTGAGTTTGTGTGTTGGCCAGCACGTGCGTGCATGACTAAAAGGAGATTTATGTGCAACTATTTTAATTGCTGTACCTGGTAGACACTTTGTTAGTTATTCCTTACATGGTTCACTTTATAAGTGGGATTTCTTAACCTCTGTTATTTCCCCTTCCTAGTCTGCTTAGTAGAAGGGAAAACAGTTAAAGATAATAGGACTAGTTTCCTAATCCCTCTTTTCAGGATAGATTAATTGACTGTTGGGTTAACTTATCTACTTCTGTTAACTACCTGTCATTTGGACCGGGTTCCTTTTTTCCATTTTTTCTGTACAAGAGGGAAGGGCATATTGAACACTACTCTTCAACAACCCCCCACCCTCCTTTTTTTTTTTTTGTATTTTGAAACTTCGATTTCTGCATGTAAATTGATAATTGTTTGTGACTTGGTTTTTTTTTTTAATGCTAAATAAAAGGAATAAAACTTTTAGCATTTGTGTTGGCAGGCCCAAACCCAAACTTTCCCATATTCGTTATCGTAGTTTGTATTCACGTGCGTCTGTGTGTCTGAAGCACCAAATCGGTGTGAGCGCAGTTGTGAGTCTGGAAACTGGCAAATAATTGTTTGTCCAGAAGAGTTTTTTTTGGAGTAGAATTGAGAGGCAAATTGTCGTAAACAGTCTGTCCTTACTCTTCCCAGCACTCTGTGAATCAACTATTTACTTCTAAAACCCTTACTATCACATAGCCTTTTCCATCATTCTCCACTCTAAACAGGACCACTATTTCCAAGACTCTTCCTCTCAAATAAATTTACGACAATATTGGCTGGCTCGCCGGGATAAAGATATTTTTGAGTCTGATCTTTTAGTCTGGGTCTAACTAGATAGAGTGTGAGTGAGTTGTCTTTTGTGAAGTAGGGTATAATAAAAATAATTACACCCCCTAGACAACGCCTTTTTTTAGTATTTGGGTCGACCACACAAAAATATTTACAGGATTTGTTCTTTCCACAGCAGTAGGAAGTTGCAGATAACAAAATATTTGGTACTTATAATTTTTCTCTGGCAGAAATATTGGAAATTTTTTTTTTCTATAAAATTGCTGGGATTGCGTGATTGCTAAACAATCACAAAGGTTTTTGAAGCGTTTGAGTTGAGCTAAGCTAAAGACGGATTGTTCTGAATTTTTAATTAAGTTAACAACGTCTCATCTCATAATTGACTTCAGGGGCGGAGTTTTGTTGACGGAGAATTAAAAACATTTTTGGAAATTTTTTTTCCTTTAAATTGTTTTAATATAAATTTTTCTCTACTGTTAAGTAAAAGTAGATTGTTTCCTAGTGTAACTTACCATTTTTAGTGGCAGAGTCGCTTGCGTTAAGAGTCTTAAGTGACAATAATAGCAGCGATAAGTTTGCACAGTACAAGGTAGGAGGTAACACAAGTAAAGTTATACTTTGTGTGTTTTTTTTCTCGTAGCGGCTTTGAGGTTTTTTCCCCTCCTTGGTTCTTCTTACTATTCTCTAGTCTTAGAAGCATCCAGTTCTTTATCATGGCAGAGAGAATTAGGATAAGATCCATTCTGAGACAGGAGGCGAAGGACTCAGGGTTAGAAGGAGAAGCCGCGAACCTGTTTGTCAACAGGGAACTTGAAAGGTATGACGCGGAGCAACAGAGAGAGGAAAAAGAGAAGAAAGAAGCGGAAGAGAGGGCAGAAGCTAGGAAGAAAGAAGCGGACGATCGTCAATTGGAGCAGAAGAAAATTGAGGCAGAGATGGAAGTTCGCAGAGAAAGAGAGAGAAGGAGAGACAACGCGAAGAGAGAGACAAGGAAAGACAGCACGAACTGGCGCTTAAGGCTTTAGAGAGTCGGGGCGCTTCTACTTCGAATAACGGAGAGCCGTCTTCGCCCCAGTCTCAGTCAATGGATCTCTCCAGCACTCAATCTGCCCAATTAACTGCGATGTCTTTTGCTTTAGAGTCTTTTCCTAGCCCCAATGAAAAAATAGACACCTTCCTAGAGAAATTCGAGAGGCTCGCAAATCTGTATGGGTTAGAGAGTTCCCGTTGGAGTCTTAAACTCTCAACTGCGTTGAAAGGTAATGCTTATGACGTGTACACAAAGCTGGGAACCAACCAACATGATTACGACATGCTGAAGAAGGCCTTGCTAGAACGGTTTGAGATGACCGCCCGAAAATTTCTGCAAATGTTCAGAAACAGCCGGAAAGAGAGCACGGAAACATTTCCGCAGTTCTCTTCACGTCTCACGGGCTATTTGACAAAGTGCATTGAATTATCTGACCTACCTCTTACATATGAGGGACTACTTGAACTTGTTCTTGTGGAACAGATAAAGTCAACTCTGTCAAACGAAACCCGTAGATTTTTGGCTGAACAGGGCGCAGTCAGGCTTGAGGACATCCTCAATAAGGCAGAACGCTATACCAATGCAATGGCCGAACTTCCCAGCACTAAACGTAAACCCACAGATGAGCCATCTCGAAAACAAAATCTAGAGCAGTCATCCTATTCTTCCAATCCTTCTCAACATTATAACCAACGAGATAATAATACCCAGAGACCTCCCCAGGAAAAATCGAAATTCTACAAAACCCGATTTCCCCCAAATAATACTTCTGATCAACCCACCAAGCCTACGTGGCAGCGCGGCCACCAAGGTCAAGGAAAAGGAAAGACACCTACACCAGGAACGTCTGATCAGGGCAAACAAACCGGTCCAAACCGCATCGGATGTTTGCATACAGCCTCGAAAGGTAGAGTCAATGTCAGTGATTCTCAACCTGAGGGGGACCGACCCTCAACTCGAGGAACTGTAATTTTGAATGGTACCTCTACTACTTGTCTCTTTGACACTGGATTAAGTTTTGATTGTATTGTCGCCAGACACCTTGTCAAACCCGGTCAGGAGACAGAGGAAATCGTCAAACTATGTGGAGTTTTCAAGGGTGATGCACCCAAGACGCTTTCTATCGCACTGGTAGAGATACACTCTGATTTTGTCAGAGGTGTTATCAAAGTGGCCATAATGGATGATCCGATCTACCCAGTTATCCTGGGATGTAGATATGTGTTTATTGGGAGACCAAAGGAGCCGATTGTGGCAGCGGTAACCACAAGAGGGCAAGCCAAGAAGGAGAGGGAACCTGCGCCAAATTTGTTGCCGAATGAACTGAAGGAGGCGCAACAAAAGGACCCTACTCTGGAGCCCTGCTTTAGAAAACTGCCCATGGCTAAGGACCCCAGACACAACGGAGACATCTTTTCTAAGGATGGCGTATTGTATCGTAGAACGGGCAACCCGGAAAGGGGAATAACCAGCTCCTAGTACCGACGCAGTACAGAAGCCAGATCTTAGAAATGGGGCACTCTCTTCCCTTTAGCGGACATATGGGACAAAACGCCACTATTCAGCGAATAAAAACCCACTATTGGGGGCCAGGAATGAACTCTGAAATTATCAGGTACGCAAAATCCTGCGCCCAGTGCCAACGGGTAGCACCCAAGCACTTGACACCCCCAGTACCCATGGGGCAAATGCCAATAGTAGGGACTCCATTTGAACGGGTTGCTGTCGACATCATTGGACCCCTGGAAAGGACCAAAAGAAGGAACAGGTTCATCCTGACCTTAGTCGACACTTGCACAATGTGGGCCGAAGCTGTACCGCTAACATGCATAGATTCCAAGCATGTCGCAGAAGCCCTCGTGCAAATGTTTACACGGTTGGGATTCCCTCAACAAGTTTTGACGGACAATGGATCCCAATTCCGTAGCCTGTTAATGGAGGAGATCTTTAAGATCTTGAGGGCCAAACATATCCACACAAGTCCCTACCATCCGGCCGGAAATGGGCTCGTGGAACGTTTTAATGGCAGCCTCATCATGATGTTACGTAAGCTGGGTCAGGAGAAACCGGAAGACTGGGACCTATATATATCTGCTGCCTTATTCGCCTACAGAGAGGTACCCCAAGCGTCTACGGGATTCCCGCCTGCTACACTTTTATTTGGCAGACCTATTAAGGGGCCACTAGAAGCCTTACTTCGGTCCCTGACAGACCAAAAGGCTGACGAGACAGTCGTCTCTGCAAGCAAGTAAGTATCTGAGCTCAAGGAAAGGATAAAGCTAGGATGGGATCTAGCTACAACCAACCTTAAGAAAGCCCGCGCTAAACATACTAAAAGATACAACAAAGCTGCAAAAGAAAGAGAACTACAACCAGGGGAGAAAGTTTTGCTGCTACTTCCAACCGGAAGCAATAAACTTTGCATCGGATGGCAAGGGCCGTTTACCGTCCTTAAAAAGATCTCACGTACTAATTACAAGATCTCCATTAAAGGAAAGGAGAAGGTCTTCCACATAAATCTGCTTAAGAAATATCTGGAAAGACCAGTACCATCCTCCGAGCATCTCCTGGCTGTCGCCATAGCAACGGAAGACGAAGATGATGATGATGGTTGCATGGAGTATCCATTGCAACCCACAGAATCCTTTAAAGATGTCAAGTTCGGCGACAATCTCTCAGTAGAACAACAACAGAAACCAGGGCGCTACTGAAGCAGTACAGTGCAGTCTTAACGGATGCACCTGGTCGAACAAATCTCATCGAATTTGACATGAAATTAACAAACGAGACCCCTGTTCGTACCAGAGTTTACCCCATCCCGTATGCTAAAGCTGTTGCACTTCGCGGAGAGATAGACAAGCTGCGGCAAGCAGGAATTATCAGCGAGTCGACATCTCCTTATAGTTCGAGTGTAGTGCTGTTACAGAAGCCCAATAAGGAAGTTCGGCTGTGTATAGATTACCGGCTGCTAAACGCGGTAACGGAATTTTAGCCCGAACCTTTCCAAACCGTTTCTGAGTTGTTCACTAAGCTCAGCAAAGCAACCATTTTCTCCAAAATTGACTTGAGTAAAGGATATTATCAAATACCAGTCAAGGAGGAAGTTAAACCTTTGTTAGCTTTCAGCACTAGTGAAGGCATTACACATTTAATGTGATGCCGTTCGGATTGCATAACGCACCAGGAGTGTTTACCAGGATGATGAGAAAGCTTTTAGAACCTTTGCAAAGTCCCCACATCCATAATTTCATGGATGACATCTTAATTGCATCGGAAACCTACGAAGAACATATTGCTACGGTTGCTATGCTCCTCAGGAGACTACAGGAAACTGGTCTCACAGCCAGACCTAGCAAATGTCTCATCGGGTTTGAAAAGCTGGACTTCCAGGGGCATACTATTTCTCCCGGCTGTAGTTGGCCTATTAAGAAGAACGTGGAGAAAATAGCGGCAGCAAAAAGACCCCGAACAAAGAAAGACGTATGTTCCTTCTTATCACTATGTGCATATTACCAGAAATATATCCAGAACTTCAACGGACTCACAGCACCTCTGACTGACCTCACAAAGAAAGGGCGTCCTGATAAGGTCATTTGGGATCAACAATGCGAACACGTTTACAACACGTTGAAAGGACAGTTGTCGGCATACCCCATTCTGAGGTTACCTGACCTCAAGAAACCTTTCGTACTGAGAGTCGACGCGTCAGGTCAGGGCATCGGGTCAACATTGCTTCAAGCCGAGGACAGTGACCCGAATATGCTATTCCCAGTAGCTTACGGCAGTCGGAAACTGAACAAGGCTGAACGCAACTACAGTGTCGTTGAAAGAGAATGTCTCGCTCTGATTCATGGCATCAGACGCCATCATGAGTTTCTGTATGGTACTTCTTTCACGGTGCAAACAGACCATGCTCCATTAGCTTTCCTGGGTGCCAATAAGGAATTCAACGCAAGGATAATGCGTTGGGCCTTGTTATTGAGTGTTTATTCCTTTAAAGAAATAATCCGGGAAAACAGAATGTTGGGGCTGATTTCCTGAGTAAAACTGGTCTACAGAGGAAGAAGAGCAAACTGAAGATACCACTCATCCTAAAGTCAAAAATCAGATCACCTCCATTGTCAAAAAATGAAACATGAAAAATGGTTTCATGTCTAAAAGTGGGGACGATTGTGACGTACGTCTAGTTCGACAAGTGAATTTTCCCTGATTTGATGGATGATTAAAGGGACTTTTAGCTTTTCATAACATTAGAACCCCTGAACATTTGTTGTAACTTTGTTGTTTCGCCAGAGCGAACCGATTCCACCGGGGCTCATTAAGTATGCGGCATGAGATCTAAAGACACTGAGACGATCCCCAGAACAGAGAAGCTAGTTCTCGCAGGAATTTCTCATCTCCGTGCGAACACTGAACCGCTCGCAAGATGGACCAGAGCGGTCAGAAGAAAGCGGAGGCAGCGAACAGAGCAACGTCTCGCAGGAAGATGACACGGCAGTGCGAACCAGAGTAGACAAAGAAAGCTTCTTGCAGACCTCGCACTTCTGTGGCAACCGGCAGACTTGCCCGAAAGACTGAGAAACAGGAGAGACGGAGATCGGAAGCCAGGGGCAATCGCTGTTAACACGACGGCTAGAAACCTCGACTTTTCCTAGGTTCTAAAGAGGCGCTAGAATCTAATAGGTCACACTCATCTTGAATTCCATTTAGATATATACAGACCCTGAAGAATACAACTTTATCACTCGTTTCGCCAGACCTTGACAGAAGCACTAGCATAGTGAAATTCTGTTTGATTCACTCTGGATACTCAACTTATTTGCAGTGAATTCTATTCTGTGCTAAACGGTATAATATATTTGTTTTAAAGTGATCAGTGGTCTAGTTCATTCATTCATTTTAATTCACTGGATTTTGTGATTAACTTAAAGCTATTAAATTAAACTTATCTCAAATAGTTCCAGTGGAATAGGTAATGAAATATCTATTACATTATTTCCCAAAATGATAGATACTTAAATGCTTAAAGTAACATTTAAAGACGCGAGGGAATTTATAACTAAATTTAATTGAGTTTAGTTCTAGTTTTTACGTATGTTTTAACTATTAAATTCGCGTGGAGTTCTTCCTGAATTTTATACAAATTATAGACGCGAGTGTATAAATAGTTAACTGTAAATTTATCGCGCTTTGGAAATGATACTTGATTTTCGGTATGAATTACATGTTTTCTATCTTTTATCTAGAGTGATCGTTACCTCAGCGATCCCAGCAAGAAGAAGTACAACCTGGTAAAGAGTCCCCAGACTCAGTTCTTAAACCCCCTTCCAGAATCTGATGAGACTGTGTATTAAATTTTAAATCTTTGAGGCGATCCTATGTTTGGGATCCAGCTATCTAAATTAATAGAAAGAAAGCACCCCCATTGACAAATTTAAACACCTCACCAAGTATATTCAGTTGTAACTGGAAGAAGAACAATCGCCAGAGTTTTTATTTAAATTACTGCTACAGAGAGAGAGAGAGAGAGAGAGAGAGAGAGAGAGAGAGAGAGAGAGAGAGAGAGAGAGAGAGTACATATTTACCTGAACTGTGACGGTACCTAGTTTTTCCTCACCGGATTTAAAACCTACCTCACTGGACAGTTGTAGTCACCTCGGTTTTTTTAAAGCAGAAGGTTCACCACAAGCGGTAAAATCTAAGAAGCCACACCCCATTCTCACCAGTATCTAACTGCGACGGTGCCATCCCATAGACTTTTTTTATATCAGAAAAATAAACCACAAGAACATTTAGTCTTCACGACCGGCGATAAGCGGGAATATTTGCTACCAGCCAAACCTCGCTAAATCTGGGACCGGACATTGAAGTAACAGACACTCTCAATATGTCAAGTGTTAATTGATGAGTTTTTTTGTATAATTCTATGGATTGCCTGCTTCCAAGATCGGTAAGTCTGTGTGTGAGTTTGTGTGTTGGCCAGCACGTGCGTGCATGACTAAAAGGAGATTTATGTGCAACTATTTTAATTGCTGTACCTGGTAGACACTTTGTTAGTTATTCCTTACATGGTTCACTTTATAAGTGGGATTTCTTAACCTCTGTTATTTCCCCTTCCTAGTCTCCTTAGTAGAAGGGAAAACAGTTAAAGATAATAGGACTAGTTTCCTAATCCCTCTTTTCAGGATAGATTAATTGACTGTTGGGTTAACTTATCTACTTCTGTTAACTACCTGTCATTTGGACCGGGTTCCTTTTTTCCATTTCTCTGTACAAGAGGGAAGGGCATATTGAACACTACTCTTCAACAACCCCGCACCCTCCTTGTTTTTTTTTGTATTTTGAAACTTCGATTTCTGCATGTAAATTGATAATTGTTTGTGACTTGGTTTTTAAAAAAAATGCTAAATAAAAGGAATAAAACTTTTAGCATTTGTGTTGGCAGGCCCAAACCCAAACTT
Source organism: Oreohelix idahoensis (assembly GCA_024509875.1). Lineage (NCBI taxonomy): Eukaryota > Metazoa > Mollusca > Gastropoda > Stylommatophora > Oreohelicidae > Oreohelix > Oreohelix idahoensis. The sequence goes on from JAMPIV010004558.1 coordinate 240,100, forward strand.
TCCCATATTCGTTATCGTAGTTTGTATTCACGTGCGTCTGTGTGTCTGAAGCACCAAATCGGTGTGAGCGCAGTTGTGAGTCTGGAAACTGGCAAATAATTGTTTGTCCAGAAGAGTTTTTTTTTGAGTAGAATTGAGAGGCAAATTGTCGTAAAACAGTCTGTCCTTACTCTTCCCAGCACTCTGTGAATCAACTATTTACTTCTAAAACCCTTACTATCACATAGCCTTTTCCATCATTCTCCACTCTAAACAGGACCACTATTTCCAAGACTCTTCCTCTCAAATAAATTTACGACACAGACACAACGCAACCAACGTCCTTTTCAGGACGAACGAGGAAGAAGAAGAAGAAGAAGAATGGCCGCTATGAAACAAACAGAACAAAAAAAAATAACAACCAAGAAGTTACAGACTTTCATAAATAAACACCTGGGTTGAAAGGTCAGACTGAAGTGGTATGACACGATCAACAGTGTGGAACTGATAGCAAGAACCGGACAAGTGACAATAGAATAAGAATTTAGAAGGAGATGCTGGATGTGACACATTAAAGAAATCTGTTGTTAGCATTACAAAAAAAAAAAAACATCTTGTTGTGGAAACCCCAGCGTACTAGAGATGGAGACCGATAAACACACGGAGAAAGGAACTGCAGACAGACATAAAAGGGTTAAAGAAGACATTAAATGATTGACACAGGACATGAAAGTTTCATTTACTCTATTTGGACTGAGTGGAGGGGGGAAGAAGGTACTATGTTTGAGTACTGGAAACCTGACTTTGTTTTCTTGCATTAGAACACCATGTGTCCTAATTATAAGCCATCAAGGGTTGAACAGGATACTTTATAAAAAAAAAAACAAAAAAAAAAAACATGAAAGTTTGTCATGAATTCGCTAAAGGCTTATGCTCCTATTGGGTGGATGGTGGGGAAAGGGGGGGGGGGGGGGCTGAAGAGTAATAAATGAAATCAAGTACCACCATTATTCTTTGTGACATCTCCCTTTTATTTGGATCCAGCAACTGTTGATTGTAATCTTGTGAGAAGCTGTAATACTAACGGCAATGTGAACGTTTTGATCCAGCAACTGTTGATTGTAATCTTGTGAGAAGCTGTAATACTAACGGCAATGTGAAAGTTTTGATCCAGCAACTGTTGATTGTAATCTTGTGAGAAGCTGTAATACTAGCGGCAATGTGAAAGTTTAGCTAAATATATGTTGACGGACATTAGCCACTAGTCAGAGGACTGTACGGAGAAAGCGCTACTGAAAGGAACGTGTTAATTCTTTTTGTGACTTCAAGAAACTGTTGCCTTTTGGCTTCTCAAGAAGAAAGGACTATATGAATGTGGTAATGAGATATTTAAGCAAAGGAGGTGAGAGGATGAGGTAACACAGAAACAAAGCGAGAAAAATTGTGTGAGAAAGATTACATGAAATAAGGTAGATACAAGAGTAGTGCTAACAAACATACTGTTGGTATGTTGAAATGTGGCATCCAAATATAAATTCTACTTAAAATGGCGTCACTTACCCCAGAGACTCATGATCTTCCCAGCACACATGTGCTCCCTACCAAATTGTATATGTAACTTCTCACAGAATGTCTTACAAAATAAGACTTCTCTTACTCTGTGTTTCACTCTGAACGAATTATCACATTCAATATTTTACTATGTACACGTTTCCTCGTGGAATATTACCACAATTAAGAAATTAATTAGGAAATTACTTTAAGAAATAAAGTGTTTTAGGACATTTTTAAGACTTTAATATTCTTACTCTGTATTCATCAGAAGACCGACTTGGGCTGAAAATAGTACGTCGATCACGTATATTGAAGTCGATACAACTTTCATGTGTATACAATAAATGCGGCGTTTGATTTTTTACTTGTGATTTGTCTGCTTTGTTAGTTACCAGTAAATAAGAGCGGAGACACAACGAAGTTTCTATTTTTTTCTAGAACATCAACACTGTGGACGGGCTTTGGTAACTAGGCAAGTAGACTAGCAGGCAGACGTACGTACATTTACAGATATTGATAGATGGTAAACAGGCACAGAGGCTGACGGATGAAACACATATCAACAGCCAGACAAACAGATAGACAGACAGACATACAGATGGATAAAAATACAGACAGACAGATAGATAGATAGATAGATAGATAGATATATATATAGATACAATGGATGAGTATATATATATACATACATATATACATACAGACAAGTATTATATTTTGTGTGCTAGAAAAACTGTGACAGAACAGTACAAGAGAAACCTTAAAAACTGAACGAGGACTTCAACATCAGTATCACAAATATCAGATTATATCTCGACCTTATGTAAAACATGGGAGCCGCGGTAGCATAGTGGTTAGTGCACTGGCTTCCTAGCACAGTGGTCTATGGTTCGATCCCCAGATGAGGTGGGATTTTTTAGGCCGCAAATGGGTACCAGAGCAACTCTGGGCTTTGTTAAGGCGGCCGGCGTGATGTTGACCACGTCACCCCTAGTGTGCCGATGGTCAAGAAAATATGGGCCTAACACCATATTCCCAATATGCCTCAATGGGCGTGTAACGGGATCCTTTCCTTTTTTTCCCTTTATCTAAAACATAAACAAATTCAACAACAAATATGCAGACATTTTCACGATCACTCATTTATGGAGATACACCTTAATATAACATATGAACCTTGCATCTATGCTAAACAAGGTGTGCTGCACAAAAATGAAAATTCGTATTTAAATTTTTTAAAAAACCTAAATCTAAATATATTATACAGTGCATCTGTAAGTGACACATGCAATGTTAAACAAAACTGCACTTTTCCAGCCTCGTAAAACACACCTGAAATATTCAGCAGATTTACAAACAGAACGGAATATTTCTGTCACTCCTAGTTAAGTAAATAATCCTGACCTTGTGAGTGGACAGCCTGATATGAAACATTGTCTTCAGAACAATTTGTGTATATTACTTTATCACGTGTTATTTGTTCCTCGTATTATTATCTCCACCTGCCCATTGACAAACTTTGACTAGCAGTCGGTCACAGTCCCAAACAGTGTTAAGTGCTGGTTAGGTGCTGGTAGTGCGCGCGTGAGTGACGGCTGCGCGTCTTTCTCCGGTGCTAGAGTTGGAAGGAGTAAGCGCGGTAGGGAGGGTAGAGTGTGTATACAAAACTCTGTAGCCTGATCACTGCAGCAAATTTTAAAAGGCAATCTCAAGTCAAAGATATCCTTACATATACCTTTATCTATACAATCTTCACCAACCACATACACAATAAAATAGTTCTTCAATGTTACATTGGGCAAATCTAAAAGTATTGTATTGAGAACAAGAAAGCTGGAATATAAAGTGACAAAAGGAAAGATTGAAGATAAGAGAGATATTGGGCAGTTTGACATTATGGCATGGAAAGCAGTCAACAACAGAATTGATAAACAGTACCGGATAAACAGTATTGATAAACAGTGTCAATGGTGTCTACGCTACATCCTTGGTATTTCACGGAAAGACAAGGTTACCAGTTGAGATTCTCTCACGCGTATATAAAACATGCATACTCTGATTAGACAGCGCAGATTACGCTGGCTTGGCGATGTTCCCTGCATTAATAGAGGTCGCACCCCCACATATTTTTCTACAGACAACAGGCAGATGACACAAGAACAACCGACAGCAGCAGCTGAGAGATATTTGCAGGAGATACACGAAAGCACTGGACATAAATTCAGCATCCTGGGTGTGGTAAAGTGGGATGATATAAATATTTATAGGGGACTTAGTGTACAGACTGAGATCAGCTGTGAAGGTATCTGTATCTAATAAGTGTGGTGTATTACAGATGACCTTACTTTGCTACCACATTTAGACCTCAGTCAGACTTATTCTGGAATATATGTGATGACTACGTTGAATGTCTAGGGTTATGATAGTGATGAAGTGTATGTTCACAACAACCAACAGACAGATAAACAATTTAATTTAATCCACAATACTTTACAACACTGTGACACTCACATACATAGAACACTCTATAAGACTATCTTAATAAGTCAAGTGTTAACTTTTAAAATATGTATTAATTCCTTTCAATAATAGATATCCTGATTCAACTACAAAGTGAACCAGGAATCACAATCAAATGTAATCACAAGTTGTATGTACACAATTTATAGATAGGATCTTTGTATTGCCATATATTATTATTACAATATGTGTGTAAGTAGTGATGTAGTACTATGAGGTAATACTGGCTTTTCAAGCTAGGTTGTTGTTTGTCATCATGACTTCAAGTGTTTGTTTCTGGTGGAAATAATATTGGAAAGGTTCACAGTTTCTTTTTATTTGAAACAAATAACTGTCCCTCTTGATTTAATGTACAGTCAATTTTAGAGGGGGGTATACACAAGACTGAGCTGCTCTGGCCAACGAAATCTTAACTTCTGTGTGGGCGGCAGGCTAACTGACTCCTCTGCTCGCTTGCTTCACCGTTTTCTTGAGAAACAACACTGGTCGATATCTTGACCAAGGAGTATGCTACCAGCCTCTGGATTCAGCAAAACTCAGACCAGGTGCTGCTTTAATACTTTAGTACCACGGTCCCTGAAACAAGAAGGTTGTACCTCCTACTTCAGAACTAATTTATAATCTATTTCCACACTGAAGCACAATACATAACAAACACAGAGTTCAGCGCGGTAGGCCAACTGCTAGCTTCTCATGAAACAATATATACCAGTATTCCTCTCCCTAATGGTTACAACGCCTCTGCAATTCCAGCATTATTCCTTTCTATTCAATAAGATAGGTGTCATAGTACTATTTGGCAATCCCATGCAGTTATACTCCTCTCCGACAAGTTTTGTTCATGGTGGAGCAATATCTAGGCTTTGCCTCATGTTTGTTACTGAACCACTCACATACAGACATAAATTTATCAATTCACATTCAATTTTCATCTAAAAGATATCAAATATGTCTAGCTTACCACAATTCAAGGAAATATTAAACAAGTACGTTGACTGGCGATGAGTTATGGCACAATTCCGATCTGCCTCTGTCCCAGGCTTTTATTAGAAAAATATGAGCTGGTTCTCAACGCACTTGCTTCTACAAAGTTTATTTTCAAAAAGTGGCACTGAACTAACGATCCTAATTGACTATATTAAATGGTCTAGCCAATGAGACCATGTTTACAAAAGCTTTTGAAAAAAGTACCCTTCCTACCGTTTCCATTAACAACCAAAAATAGTAGTAGCAGTCGACTAATCATGTTTCGCCTTACATATTATTCTAGCCAATCAAATCGGATTTAACGTGGTGGCCTCATTTCCTCTAAAGCAGTGTCCAAACACGCCATTATGAGCAAATATGATCCTGTGTTGTCAGACAACACCACTATAATATTTTGGCTATAATTTGTTAATTATTAGACTATTTGCTTAACACCTAACATATTCTTTGTCAGCAAGTCCTAAGGCACCCAAACATCTAAGTTTAATGGAGCCAAGTGGCTTCGTTCAAAATATGTATTTTCTTCTACCACCCGTTCACTTCTATATGATGGGATGTCTTCTGTACTGTCAGGCTAATGTCAGGATTTCAGACGTAAAACAGTATTGTGTCATGTTTCCTAATAAGCATTAACCATGTTTTTTAAAACCTTACCTCGTATTGGTAGTGTTTTTTGTCACTGTTTATTTGAAGAAAAAAAAAAAACAAGCCTGCATGCCTTTCGCGTGGGGTGGCATTAATTTCATATCGCGAGACGACGTGGTAGTATTGCATGCGTTCCTCCGTACATCTCTCTCTCTCTCTCTTCTAAGCCCGTCTGTCTTTTAGTTTCCGTAGTGCATAATGACATTAATGTAATATTAAATCTAGGTCATTACGCAGTGTGTCTATCTCAAGGTTTTCTAAGAAACACAGTACCAGTTTTATTTTTAGAAACGCGTGTATTTGATGCAGTAGGCTTTACTAGCAAACGTGAAAGCGTTACAATTATGCAGACGGAGTAGAAAAAGGGGATTTCTTGATTAACTAGCATGACGTTCTATAATACAGGCGTACGCTATTGTGACCGCACTGTTCTTTTACCATTCTTCTTTCCTTTTATTGAATTAATTCGTTAGGCTTTACATTTACTTTCTAATTTAGATATGTGGATTTAGAATGATTCACGACAAATTCTCCCCACTTAAAACAGACATTATATGTCAGTTTATAATTCTATATACACATAGCGAAATTTAATATTATTCCTGGTGCTTACGGTGATTCTCATCACACGGATGGCGGCTTAGAAAATCCGCACCCAGGTTAGTTTTTCCAGAAATATACTCTATGCTGAACTGGAATGGCTGCAAAAGTAAGGACCATCTGAGTAACCTCGAATTTTCATGCCTAGCCAGCGCTAGAAACGACAAGGGTTTGTGATCCGTTTGCAACTTAAATGCCTTCCCATACAGATAAATATTGAATTTCTTGATCGCCCATATTACTGCCAGACATTCTTTTTCGCTAGTTGAATAATTTGTTTCAGCTTTATTCAACTTTCTGCTAGCATATGCCACTGGGGTTAATTCCCCATCCAGTGCATCTGATTTCTGTAACAGGGTCGCGCCCAACCCGATATTACTTGCATCCGTTCTCACAATGAATTCTTGACTTAAATCAGGTAATTTCAAAATAGGTTTGCTTGTGAGCTTTTCCTTCAATTCCTGGTATGCCAATTCACATTGTGCTGTCCATGTAATTCGATCTGGATTTCCTTTGCGTGTCAAATCAGTTAACGGTGCACATATGGAATTAAAGTTTTTGATATACTTTTGGTAGAAACCACATAATGAGACAAAGGATCTCACGTCTTTCTTGGTTTGTGGCCTCAGGGCTTTCTTTAGTTTCTCTAAATTCTTGGGGTCAGGGGTCATGTTTCCCTGATGGACTGTGTGTCCCAAGAATTCTAATTCTTTACATCCAACGCAACATTTGGTTGGACGGGCTGTTAAATTCGCTTCTCTAAGTCGATTAAACAGCATGTTCAGAGAGTCAATGTGTTCCTCAAATGTTTCTGTTGCTATAAGGATATCATCCATGAAGTTTGTGATGCATGGATTATTCAGAGGATCCAACAATTTTCTCATCATTCTAGAGAAGACACTAGGCGCATTCTTCAATCCAAATGGCAATCTGTTAAACTCATAGTGTCCCTCTGAGGTACTAAAAGCTAGGTACGGTCTAACCTCAGGCTTTACTGGAATCTGATAGTATCCTTTACTCAGACCACTTTTGAGAAATATTTAGCTTTATTTAGCCTGGCAAACAACTGATTTGTATCCGGCAATGGATCCACCTGACCTTCTGTGATAGCATTCAGTCTCCTGTAATCTATACAGAGTCTATGTTCTCCAGAGGGTTTCCTTAAGAGCACCACACTGGAACTATATGAAGATTCACTGTGTGAAATTATTCCTTCCTTCAACAAATAGTCTATCTCTTCCTTCAAGGCTTTCTCCTTAGCAAAAGGAATCGAATAGGCTTTCATACAGACAGGTGTGGGGTCTATCAGTTTCATATCATATTCCAATAAGTTTGTATGCCCCGGTCGGTCCGTTAACACCTCTGTATGATCATCTAGAACCTGTTGCACTCTCTCCTTCTGATTTTTCGTTAAATGTGTACTGATTTTTACCTGTGCCGCTGTCTCACAGGGATGTAATGGATATTCAAATGATGAAAGTGGTTCCTTTTTCACCTCCATTGCAATGGACAAGGTCAACAAGTGTGTCTCTTCCTGATTTTCTCTTTCCAAATATTTCTTCAGGAGATTCACATGATAGATTTTTTCTTTCCCCTTCTTATCTATCTTATAATTGGTTCTAGACACCTTCTCTAGAACTGTATATGGACCTTGCCATCCAATTTGTAACTTATTCTGACTACCGGGTAGAAGAAGCAGTACCTTCTCTCCCACAGCCAAATCTCTGTCTTTAGCTTTCCTGTTGTAATAGGCAGCATGTTTTTTCCTGGCTTGTCTCAAATTTTCATTGGCAAGTTTCCAGCCAGTTTTTAAACGAGTGGTCAGCTCATTCACATATTGGTATGAGGATGTAATATTTTCCTCTGCCTTTTCATCAGTCCACGTTCTTAACAGAGCTTCGAGTGGACCTTTTATTGGCCTTCCAAATAATAATGTTGCCGGGGCCATACCAGTTGAACTATGGGGTACCTCCCGATAAGCAAAGAGGGCGGCGTGAAGGTACTGGTCCCATGTATCTGGTTTTTCGTGTGCCAACTTTCTCAAGATCGACATCAACGTACCATTAAATCTTTCCACTTGGCCGTTCCCTTGGGGATGGTACACACTACAATGGAAGTTTTTGGCCTGGAAGATCCTGAAAACTTCTTCTGTTAGTTTCCCCTTGAACTGAGAGCCATTATCAGTCAAGATTTGATTGGGAAAGCCTAACCTTGTGAAAATTGTGAGTAATGCCTCTGCCACATGTTTAGAGTCAATGGATGACAGGGCTACTGCCTCTCCCCACATAGAACAAGTGTCCACCAGAGTCAGAATGTAGCTGTTCCACCTCTTGGTTCGAGTGAGAGGTCCCACAATGTCCACGGCAACTCTCTCAAAGGGTGTTCCCACTATGGGTATTTCCCCTAGAGTTGCGGGTGCAGTCCAATGCTTAGGTGCTACTCGTTGGCACTCTGGACAGGATTTTACATATCGTTTGATATCTTCAGTTATCCCTGGCCAGAAATAGTGACAAGCTATACGCTGTCCTGTTGCGCTGATCCCCATATGACCACTGAAGGGAATCGCATGCCCTAGTTCCAACACTTTAGTCCATATGAAGTGGGAAGGACCAGCTGTCCGTGACCATTGGATTCAGATCCAGCCTTCCTATAAATCAACTTGTTCTTCATATAAAATTCTCCCTTGCCTGGAGGTGTATGACATTTGGGCAACTTCTTGAAACACGGATTGAGTGTTTTGTCCTCCGCCTGTGCCTTCCTCATCTCATCTGGATGAGTATTTATTGGATTTTCCTCCTCCTTTTTGGACTGTGATCTGGTCTGCACCGTTGCCAATATCACAGGTCTCCTGGGATTCCCCAGGAAGACATACCCCAATATCAGAGGGTAGATTGGTTCATTTTTCACTGCTGCTTTGATTATTCCCTCCACATATCGCGTTTTTACATGTATCTTAGCGATAGGGAGTGTCATGGTCGCTACTTCCTTGGTTGCAGCTTGAATTTCCACTGTTTCTGTGGTGTATTGATCTGCTTGCACCAGGTGAGAACTCACAACTGAATCATAATCTAAACCTGTATCATATAAGCACCTTATGGTGACACCATTACAGATTACATCTTCACACACTGGGGGGTGGTACGGTTCGTGTAGTTCCTCAAGTTTGACCTTTGTTCCTTTCTTCCCAGATTTCATAGCAGAAACGAGGAGTTTTATTCCTACAATTTTCAGTGGTATGATTGTTCATCTTACACTTTGTACACCACTTCCTTCCTTGGTTGAAAGATTTTCTTTCATCAAATTTCCTTTCATCGAATTGTGGGGTTTTATTTTTATTGTCATACCGTGGCCTATAAAACTGGTGCTTACCTTTGTTCTGATCTCTAGGATCAAATTTATTAAAGTTCTGTGGGGCCTTAAAATTATCTACCTGTTTCTTTTTATTACCTGTTACCTCTGCCTGAGCTGCTTGATACCTTTCAGCGACATTTAGTAACTTACCCAGCCTCTCTGCACCTTGTTCCATGAGAAACTTTCTCAGGTCTGGAGCCATGGACTCTCTTAATTGTTCTATAAGGATCATTTCCTTAAGATCTTGGGTTTTCCCCAGAGAAGTCCATTTCTCCAAGTATGTCTCTAACCGTGCAGAGAACTGGTGATAGGTTTCACCTGACAGTAGTTTAGCATTCCTAAATTTTTTTCTATAAAATTCTCCATTCTTTTCATATCTTAACAAAAGAGCCTGCTTTAACATGTCATAATTTTCTTGATCATCTCTGCTCATTTTGGCAAAAACTTCATAAGCTGTACCACGAAGCCCTTGTGATAACTTTAAGCTCCACCTTTCTCTCTCTAACCCATACGTGGTAGCTAATAGTTCATATCTATTTAGATAGCTCTCGATATCATCTTCTTTCTCAACAAAATGATCTAAATGAAAGTTCATAGCTGAGGTTGAGGCTCCCTGACTAGCAGTGGCATCAGAGGTAAAGGGACTGGCACCATTTTCAGGAGCATGGCTTTGAAACTCAAACTCCCTTAGTCGTAACTCATGTTCCCTTTGTAATCTCTTCTCCTCCTTTTCTGCTTCCCTTTCTGCAGTCAATCTTCTTTCCTCTCTTTCTGCCTCCAATTGGACCTTCTTAGCCTCAGCCTCCAATTGTAACTTCTTAGCCTCAGCCTCTAATGCCCTAGCCTCTTTGTCAGCCTCAATCTGCAACCTCTTAATTTCTTTTTCAGCCTCTAACTTTCTTTCAGCTTCTTTTTCTAATCTTTCCGATTCTAATTTTCTTTCTGCTTCAAATTTTCTTTCTTCACGTTCAATATATTTGTCACATTCAGTAGTGACATAAGCAATCATAACTTGCCCGTCCATTCCTAACTCTTTAGCAGCCTGCATAGCAGCAGATCGAAATTTTGCCAGGTCAGCCATTTTCTAACAGGCAAATTTATACAATGTCTAACTTAAACAAGTCAATCTATAACTAATTATCTAAGGACAACCACAAGCACTGAGAGCTCAACCTTATTTATTTTCCACCCAAGGCTACCTTTTAAATTTTTGTTATTCCCTGAAGTGAATTACCCCCCAATATATATATAATAGGAGAGATTCAAAATCCCGGACAGGACCCCAATATATGTGGTAAAGTGGGGTGATATAAATATTTATAGGGGACTTAGTGTACTGACTGAGATCAGCTGTGAAGGTATCTGTATCTAATAAGTGTGGTGTATTACAGATGACCTTACTTTGCTACCACATTTAGACCTCAGTCAGACTTATTCTGGAATATATGTGATGACTACGTTGAATGTCTAGGGTTATGATAGTGATGAAGTGTATGTTCACAACAACCAACAGATGGATAAACAATTTAATTTAATCCACAATACTTTACAACACTGTGACACTCACATACATAGAACACTCTATAAGACTATCTTACAAGTGTTAACTTTTAAAATATGTATTAATTCCTTTCAATAATAGATATCCTGATTCAACTACAAAGTGAACCAGAAATCACAATCAAATGTAATCACAAGTTGTATGTACACAATTTATAGATAGGATCTTTGTATTGCCATATATTATTATTACAATTTGTGTGTAAGTAGTGATGTAGTACTATGAGGTAATACTGGCTTTTCAAGCTAGGTTGTTGTTTGTCATCATGACTTCAAGTGTTTGTTTCTGGTGGAAATAATATTGGAAAGGTTCACAGTTTCTTTTTATTTGAAACAAATAACTGTCCCTCTTGATTTAATGTACAGTCAATTTTAGAGGGGGGTATACACAAGATTGAGCTGCTCTGGCCAACAAAATCTTAACTTCTGTGTGGGCGGCAGGCAAACTGACTCCTCTGCTCGCTTGCTTCACCGTTTTCTTGAGAAACAACACTGGTCGATATCTTGACCAAGGAGTATGCTACCAGCCTCTGGATTCAGCAAAACTCAGACCAGGTGCTGCTTTAATACTTTAGTACCACGGTCCCTGAAACAAGAAAGTTGTACCTCCTACTTCAGAACTAATTTATAATCTATTTCCACACTGAAGCACAATACATAACAAACACAGAGTTCAGCGCGGTAGGCCAACTGCTAGCTTCTCATGAAACAATATACACCAGTATTCCTCTCCCTAATGGTTACAACGCCTCTGCAATTCCAGCATTATTCCTTTCTATTCAATAAGATAGGTGTCATAGTACTATTTGGCAATCCCATGCAGTTATACTCCTCTCCGACAAGTTTTGTTCATGGTAGAGCAATATCTAGGCTTTGCCTCATGTTTGTTACTGAACCACACACATACAGACATAAATTTATCAATTCACATTCAATTTTCATCTAAAAGATATCAAATATGTCTAGCTTACCACAATTCAAGGAAATATTAAACAAGTACGTTGACTGGCGATGAGTTATGGCACAATTCCGATCTGCCTCTGTCCCAGGCTTTTATTAGAAAAATATGAGCTGGTTCTCAACGCACTTGCTTCTACAAAGTTTATTTTCAAAAAGTGGCACTGAACTGACGCTCCTAATTGACTATATTAAATGGTCTAGCCAATGAGACCATGTTTACAAAAGCTTTTGAAAAAAAAGTACCCTTCTTACCGTTTCCATTAACAACCAAAAATAGTAGTAGCAGTCGACTAATCATGTTTCGCCTTACATGTTATTCTAGCCAATCGAATCGGATTTAACGTGGTGGCCTCATTTCCTCTAAAGCAGTGTCCAAACACGCCATTATGAGCAAATATGATCCTGTGTTGTCAGACAACACCACTATAATATTTTGGCTATAATTTGTTAATTATTAGACTATTTGCTTAACACCTAACATATTCTTTGTCAGCAGGTCCTAAGGCACCCAAATATCTTAGTTTAATGGAGCAAAGTGGCTTCGTTCAAAATATGTATTTTCTTCTACCACCCGTTCACTTCTATATGATGGGATGTCTTCTGTACATTCAGGCAAATGTCAGGATTTCAGACGTAAAACAGTATTGTGTCATGTTTCCTAATAAGCATTAACCATGTTTTTTAAAACCTTACCTCGTATTGGTAGTGTTTTTTGTCACTGTTTATTTGAAGAAAAAAAAACAAGCCTGCATGCCTTTCGCGTGGGGTGGCATTAATTTCATATCGCGAGACGACGTGGTAGTATTGCATGCGTTCTTCCGTACAACTCTCTCTCTCTCTCTCTCTCTCTCTCTCTCTCTCTCTCTCTCTCTCTTCTAAGCCCGTCTGTCTTTTAGTTTCCGTAGTGCATAATGACATTAATGTAATATTAAATCTAGGTCATTACGCAGTGTGTCTATCTCAAGGTTTTCTAAGAAACACAGTACCAGTTTTATTTTTAGAAACGCGTGTATTTGATGCAGTAGGCTTTACTAGCAAACGTGAAAGCGTTACAATTATGCAGACGGAGTAGAAAAAGGGGTTTTCTTGTTTAACTAGCATGACGTTCTATAATACAGGCGTACGCTATTGTGACCGCACTGTTCTTTTACCATTCTTCTTTCCTTTTATTGAATTAATTCGTTAGGCTTTACATTTACTTTCTAATTTAGATATGTGGATTTAGAATGTTTCACGACACTGGGAGAACGAATTGCCGATTGCACCAAGTGGAGGTTCTCTACGGCACCACCTCAGACTGGACGACAAGAAGCACGTCGAAAGGAAGACACGGCAAAACACAGCTGAGGGTTATCACTACAGGGACACACCATCTCCATAGTTAGTTATGACTGGAGTATGCTACTATTGGAACAACAAGTTGTGGAACTACCCCACTAGGCATCGTACTTGGTACTTGTCTAAAGCCTGCCTCTACTTAACGAACATCAATGTGTTACGTACATTTATTACCTAAGGGGGTAGTCTTCGGTCCTGCCAAATGTACGCACCAGTCTTTATATATTTTATTATTTGAGCGTTCGATTGATTCACGCACTGACGTGCACAATGCAGTGTGAGTTGCTTTGGACGCACGGGTAGCCTAGTTTGGGGAATAGTGACGTCATGTGAGTTCGGGGCAGTACGGACTGTGTTTATGTCCGAGGTATATTTCTTGGAATATTTTATTGGCAAGTTTGGAAGAAGCCATTACTTTTGTATGATCTCTACTGGTTCATGATGCAGCCAAGAGTAGAAGTATCATGTAAGTGTCGCCCCATGTCATTGAATGTTTATTGAGTAAATTAATGTATAAGGCCGCTCATAGTTCTGATCTAGCGGGAAGTCATCACAGTATGTCCTTCCTAGAATGGACAGACGGAGTCGTTAGCCCTTTTGAATTACCGTAGAGGGGAGGATTCCTACGAAGAAACAAAGTTAATTGATTTGCATACTTCTTATGTTTATATGCCGTATTTTCGTAAATGCCAAAGTCGTGGCATGGATACAGAGAGGTTGGTCAATACAGAACTCTAACCTGGTCGTATTGTTGTGGATGACTTTGTTTGGATTGTTATATATCTATGCTACCTAAATATTGTATGAAGGAAGTCTGGAATTAGTGCGAGTATGACAAGAAATATTACTCAGTGAGAATTAATCCGTTGGTCATAGGATACGTCCTTGAGAGAAGGTCAACGGACGTTACTACAATACATATGCTATGGCAAAGGAAGTGATCGATCTTTAGTCACTTGAATGAGAGGACTTAATTGTAGAGGATCTTCATAAACTTGAAAAGTCAATGATCAACATTTTGATGTAATGACCTTTTTGCAACTGTAAATATGACCGTCTTGTTCAACGTCGTATATGTCACGTTCAATAAAATATATGTACAATCATCACAGCCTTGTGTGCTGCCAGTCAATAACCAGTTCATCACTACTTGTTGGTGTTCGTGTTGAAGAACATTTATGACATTTTCGTTCTATCAAAACCATTCGCGTAAATAACACTCTTGAACGTTAGAAACGAACCCAACAGTAATTGGTATGCCAGTGTGGTCTGGAAGTAATTTCAAAGGAACGTACCCATCCAAATTATCGTTTGAAAAGAAGAATTTGTACTTTCAAGGCGACATCATCTCAATTTGGATCCTAGCGTGATAATGAATCAAAATCAACTCAAATGCTCAAGATCATCAATCAACCTCCACGTCAAGTTCTACAGTGACTGACTGCCTTGCTCACCTCTTCGTCAGTATTACGTGCGAGCTGGTTTTATATACGCAGAACGAAGTATTTTATCCGTAGACGTACATCCACGGAGACGAGGCACATTGATTTTTTACCTTCACGCGAGATAAGTATAACGTACTTTCGTTGTACATTTTATTACTTTTAGCTGTGCCTTTTATTGTTATGTCCACCTTTACTTATTCCATGTTATATGTTATATGTTGTGCATTCTTCGTGGGAGGTAGGGAGGTTGATCTGACGAACGAGATCCATCTCGAAGCCAATTCGGGCTCTTCGTCAGACGTTCTGTAGGGCTCAACTTGTAAGTTTCAATTGAGCGATAATTCCGGTACAAGGCTAAAAAACCTTGCCGAAGTTCCGATCGCTAGTTGCTTCTTATAATAGTATCTCTTTAGCTGTTGCGTCAAGTTTTAATTGTTGTTTTCGTATTTATTTTTATTCGTAATTTAGTTTTATGATGAATTTTGTTTGTATTTTGCGTCCATCTCACCTTTCCTGTCGTTCAGTTTTTTACAAAACCTATGTTTTTACACTGTGTTGTCTATTGTCTTGTTGATTATTTGATCGCAGTTATCATCGTAACTCTTTACGACATTCTATTTTTAGTTTCAAATTTTTATTTTTATTGGATTTCTGCGACTGTTTTCTATCGTCTTTGATTACACTGGCTAACAAAAAAAAATTTTTTTTTTCTTTCTCTAACATTTCTATGTTTTTCTGGTCAATTTTAATGCGCTGTTTTTAAATCTGCAAACCGTTTTTCTCTATCAGGTCGGGATCTCTAGAAATACGCAATTGAAGTTTTTTAACAACTCATACAGTATTACAACATCATTCGTACAAGAAGTATAACAGTTATGTAGGCTTGAATTTCTTTGCAGTCGACTTTCATCGGTGAATGGCATGTGGTACATCGCGATGAAGCATCCAACAATAATCGGCAAGCATGGTCACACTCCACCGTCCTTGATAACGTGACTCCATTACGGCGATATCTTGATGGAATCATTCTCCATGTTCATCGCTGACTTCGCCAAGGTTGTCAAGGAAAAAGTCAAGATGCGAATCGAGCAAATGGATTTTGAGGGAAATGTTACAGCCCATAATTCTGTATGCATCTATGCACTGCTTAACAATATGTACATAGTCGACAGATCTGTGATTTCCCAGAAAGTTATCGACGATCGATTTGAATGCCATCCATGCGCGAAGTTCACTACCATTTAACAAGTTCTCGAATTGTTTGTCTGCAATAACTTTCCTACTCTGAGGTCCTACAAAGATACCTTCCTTTATCTTTGCATCGCTAACTTGCGGAAACTTTTCTCAAAGATAAGTGAAAGCTTTGCTCGTTTTATCTAACGCTTTTACGAAATTCTTCATGAGCTCCAACTTTATATGTAACGGTGGTAAAATGATGCTGTCTTTGTTAACTAATGGCTCGTGTATTACATTTTTATGCCCAAGCTGCATACGATCCCTGATAGGCCACACCTTTCTTGCATAATGTTCCTGTCTGTTGCGGCTGTCCCAATCACATAGGAAGCAACAAAATTTAGTATAACCAGTCTGCATGCCTGTGAGAATTGCAATGACCTTTAGGTCTCCACAAATCCGCCATTGGTAGTCATTGTACTTTATTTTTGCCAAAAGTATAGCCATATTGTCATAAAAATTTCTTTCATATGAACAGAGTAGGCAACTGGAATTGATGAAAATAAATTTCCGTTATGCAATAACACGGCTTTTAGACTAGTCTTGGAAAAGTCGATGAAAAGTCGCCATTCGTTGACTATGTTCTCATGACCGAGGTGCACCATTAAACCGTTTACATCTTTGCAATAGCAAATGTCATCATCCATCTCAAAGTATTGAACAAGTTCTCCGTGTCTATGACGAAATTTAGATATTGGAACATTGGGCGCTAAAAGATTCCATTCTTTGAGTCGCGAACCGAGTAATTCCGCTTGTCCTTTGGTAAGAGCGAGATCACGTATTAGATCTGAAAGTTCTGAATGGTTAATTAAGTGAACACCATCATTCACCGTTATATAATCCCAGTCAGAATTAGTTTCTAAAGCAGGTAAACTATCACTTTCTGATGGTTCATTCACGTCCAATGGATATTCTTCTGGTGGAACTGGGATCGGACTCGTGATTGGATCATGAGGCACTGGTTTCGAAACGGATTCAATATTTGGATAAACCACAGACTTTCTAGTTTTAAAAATGAAACCATGGATATTTGTCAAGCAGAAGTAACAATCAGTAGCGTGATTTGTCGGTTCACGCCTTATTACTGGCACCCCAAAAGGCATCGACTTATGCTTCGGTGATTTTCGTAACCAACCTGCCAATGTATTTGCACAAGTCGAACAAACTGCATTTGGCTTCCAGGATTTATTTGCATCATCAACTTTCAAATCGAAATAAAGTTCATATGCTTTCTTTAGTAAAGGTGTAAAGTTTTTCTGGTGAACACGATCGGTAAAATATCCGCACACGTAACAGAACAGATCAGCCGAACTTCTACAACTTCTAGAAGCCATATTTCGCTCAGAATTATTTCAAAATACAGTAACTATTTGAAAAATAGCGTAACATGTCATGCATCTTTAAGCAGTATTAAAAAGTAGAATTATTTTGCATTTTATTAATTTTTAATAAGTTATATAGTAAAAATGAAACGGAGCAAATAACGGTTTCCCAAAAATATATTTATTCACAAATATCTTAAGAACCCGATGTGATAGAGATAAACGGATTTCAAATTTGAAATCAGCGCAAGAAACTGACTTAAGAACACTTATTCTTATATAAGAAAGAAAAATGTTGTTTGTCAGTGTTATCGTGTCTTGTCGGTATTGTTTCTATTGTTTGTCACGTTATTACTTTCATGACATTTCATTATATAAATAACTGTATTGATTATTAACATATTTCATAACTATATGATAACAAGATACCGTTCTAGGACAGGAACGAAGAATACTTGTTATAGTAACAAGGTTAATTAATTTACATTGATTAATTATCATTTTTATAAACCAAGAGTACTGTGACTACTTATAAAGCATAATGTATTCACTAGATTATTTCATTAAGCAAGCAAAAGCTCTTCAGATGGCTCCTGATGAAGCAAAATCATTTGCACTTGCAGAATATAGAAAAGCTCAAGAAATAGAAGCCGAACAGAGAAAGTTAGAAACTTTAAGACTAGAAAAACTTCAATTTGAGGCAGATCAAAAACGGACTGAGGCTGAGGAAGATGAAAAGAAGAGGAAATTTATAGCTGAGGAAGAGGAGAAAAAAATGAGATTAACCGCTGAATTGGAAGAGAAACGATTTCAGCGAGAGGCAGAACAGAAACAAAAAGAAATGGAAGTTAAACAAAAGGAAATGGAAGAAAGAAGATTAATAGCTGAACAAAATACATTACGACTTCAGCTTGAGAGGGAAGAGAATGATAGAAAACGACAGCATGAACTGAAATTAGCAGAGTCAGAATATGAGAGACTTAGGTTAACTCAGGAAGCTAATTCTCAGAGAACTTTTGAAAGCCAAACTTCATCCAGACATGATCATTTTAAGGAAATTAACCTTAAATTACCAAAATTTAATCCCCCGTCTGATGACGTAATATTTTTCCTAGATAGATTTGAGGCCACTTGTAGGTCTTACAACGTGGATAAAACACTGTATTGCACATATTTATCCAGGTTACTTACAGGGGATGCATTAGCAGTTTATCATACCACCAGCATTGGTGAGAAAAATGACTATAATGCACTTAGAGCGACACTTCTGCAAAAATTCCAAATGACAGAAGACGAATATCGTTTAAGATTTCATACATTACTACCTCAATCTGGCAGAAATTTTAGTGATTTTCTGTCACAGATACGACTAACATTAGAAAGATGGATCGAATTATCCAAAATTGAAAAGTCATATGAAGGTCTCTTCGATTTACTGATGCGCGATAAGGTACTTTCGTCTAAAAAAATAATTAAGGACATTATAATAAACAAAACTGGAGATCAAAATCTCAGGGTCCGCAAAACAGACAAGGTTCTTGGAATAAAAATTTTAAAGAACAGCATAACTTTAATATGGCACCATATTCCCAATATGCCTCAATGGGCGTGTAACGGGTTCCTTTACCTTTTTTTTTTTTATAACTTTAATTATACAAACTATCGGACTCATCCAAATTTTAACTCTAGCAGAAACGACAATTTTGGCAATTTTAATGCAAATAATCAAAATCGATCGCGTCTCAGAGAAAGATCGTCGAGTAATACGGGTAGACATTCTAATGTCTCTTTAATTGATACACAGGCTAACATTGAACAGGGTAAAGTAGCTGAAACTCACAATGCTATGTCTTGTTCTCTTGATTGTACCCAGGTGAAAGACTGTCCAGAATGCTCGACTCTTTTCCAGCCTAAGGCGATCACGACGCTGCGTTGCGGACATACCTTGCCTAGTCTACCTGCAGTCTGTACGGCCACTGCTGCGTCAGTACACCAGGGACAGGGCTCTCTTAAGTTTAACAAGGGATTTGTTAACAATATTTCATGCTCTCTCCTATTTGACTCAGGTTGTAGCACTGTGGGCGTCCGGACTTCGCTGATCAACCCAAGTTGTGCCACGGGCAGGGTTGTCAAGTGTGTGACTTTTGGTGGCACCGTCGAAACATTTCCCACTGCTATTATTGATCTTAATACACCATTTTTTTCAGGAAAGATACAAGCATGTCTCCTTCCGAATCCAATTTGTGATTTAATACTTGGTCGCATACATGGTATTAAAGAGTGTACACCACAGCAAATTGCTGAATGGGAAGAGCGACATATTCAAACTGCAAATGCAGTAGTGACTAGAGCGCAAGCTACTAATATGTCGCATGATACACCTATTGAACCTACAGTTCATACCACTTGTGATGATGATGCTCCTATTTCACGGGAGTTGTTTGCAACATTGCAAAAGAATGATGATTCATTAAAAAAAATTTTTCAGTATGTTAACAAAAAGAATACAAGCAACAAACTTGCAAAATCTAGACATGACTTTATACTTAAAAATGGGATTTTGGTGAGAGTAATACGGGAAAAGGACTCATCCTTATGTTATCAGATCTTAGTCCCATCCTCTATGAGATCTCGTATATTACGACATGCGCATGACTCGCAATGTGCGGGCCATATGGGTTTTTTGCGTACCAAATCCAGAGTGCTTTCGGCATTCTACTGGCCAGGCGTCCATAGGGACATCACTCTCTATTGTCGGTCCTGTTTGATATGTCAGGAAGTTAAGGTACGGGGTCCATTTCATGCGGCTCCTATTCAAGCTGCGGACATCCCGATTAGACCATTTGATAAAATGGCCATTGACATTATTGGTCCGATGCTTCCATCTGCTAGAGGGCATACTCATATCCTTACGTGCATTGATATGTGCACTCGTTGGCCTGAGGCCATCCCTCTCAAGAACACTTCATCTGCCAGTGTAGCAGAGGCATTGATGTTAATCTTTTCACGCATTGGTTTTCCACGGAAAATCTTGTCGGATCATGGGGTTCAGTTCATTTCTGAATCCATGTCTCAAGTTATGAAGACATTAGGTATAGACAGATCTCTTAGTTCTATTTATCATCCGATGTCAAATGGGTTAATTGAGCGTCTCAATAGGACACTCAAGCAGTTGTTGGGTAAGATGACTCAAGACCATCCCCAAGACTGGGATCGGGTCCTACCCGCTTGTCTCTTTGCGTATCGCGAAGTACAAAATCAAGTCACGGGGTTTTCTCCATTCCAGCTTGTTTTTGGCATGCAACCACGCGGTCCTATGTCGTTAATCCACGACTTATTGGTTGATGAGAATATTGAAGAGGAAACTCAATCCTCTTATGAGTATGTGATCTCTCTGAGAAAGAGAATCATAGATGCTTGTAGACTAGCTACTGCATCATCCGAACAAGCCAAAGAAAAAGCTCGTCTATTTGCAAACAAGTATAGACGTCTTCGCCAGCTCATACCTGGTGATGAAGCTTTTGTCTTACTACCTACGCATAACAATCGTCTTTTAATTACCTGGAGAGGTCCTTTCAGGATCATCTCAAGAATATCCGATGTCGACTACATCGTTGATGTTAATGGTAAACATAAAACCTTCCACATTAACATGTTGAAGGAGTATTACTCACGTCCTGATTATCTACAGTCAGTGTTTCAGGCAACTGACGATCCTACACCTCCTATTCAACACTATTCTAGTTTGTCAGTCATCCAAGAAGAAGAATCTTCTTTCGATGATGTACAACTACCAATACCAGTTGTACCACTCCATTACACTGAGAAATGGAATGATGTTACAATCTCATCTACTCTTTCGGCTGATCAACGTCAGCAAGTCTCTAATATTCTACACTCGTATGAGGATGTTCTCACTGACATCCCAGGTCATACGTCAGTCATCCAACATGACATTATTCTGACTGACGATACGCCTATTCGAGTTCGCCCATATCCTATTCCTTTACACTTTCGTGATAAGGTTGATAAGGAATTGGATGAGATGCTCCAATTAAATATAATTGAACCATCTTCATCACCATATTCTTCTTCCATGGTAATCATTAGGAAGAAAGACAACAATATACGTCTTTGCGTAGATTACAGGAAATTAAACAAAGTTACAAAATTCGATGCGGAACCATTACCTCTTTTAGATGACTTATTGGAGAGATTATCTCATGCTACATTCTTTTCGAAATTTGACCTTTCAAAGGGATATTGGCAAGTGCCACTCACTCCTAAAGCAAAGCCATTCACCGCTTTCTCGACGCCACGGGGTCTTTTTCAATGGAATTTTATGCCATTCGGATTAATGAATGCGCCAGCTACCTTTGTACGCATGATGCGCCGCATATTGTCTCATCGTCCCGATGTCATTACTTATATAGATGACATCTGTCTTTTCAGTGACTCTTGGAATGAACATATTCAGGGTTTAAAATCTTTACTTTCTACCTTACGGGATTATAACTTAACAGCGAAACCTTCAAAGGCTTTTGTCGGTTTTCATGACATCTCCTTTCTTGGTCACCGTATAGGTCGCGGTTTAATGTATACAGAAGACAGTAACGTCTCTAAAATTTTAAACATCTCAGCACCTAAGACAAAAAAACAAGTTAGGTCGCTTTTAGGACTAATACAGTTCTATTCAAAATTCATCCCTCATTTGTCTACTATAACTGCACCTTTTTCGTCTCTACTGAAGAAAGGCACATCTAATGTAATAAAGTGGTCGCAGGATCACCAAACGGCGTTAGACTATATAAAACAATTTTTTTCAAATGCACCTTTTTTAAGGTTGCCTAACAAAGATCTCACCTTTGTTCTTCGCAGTGATGCAAGTTCTTACGCTATTGCTGCAGTTTTGATGCAGGAATATAACGGCACCTTATTTCCGGTTATGTACGTATCCAGAAAGCTCACGCCGAGCGAGACAAAATATTCTGTTCTGGATAAAGAGCTCCTTGCTCTTGTCTGGGCAATCACTAAACTGGATCGTTATCTCCTCGGATCACACTCTGTGGTGGAGTCTGACCAGAAAGCTCTTACCGCACTGAATACAGGGAACGTTAAGTCATCAAAGTCAGCGCGTTACGCTATAGCGCTTCAACCATTCCATTTTGAGATACGAGCTATTCCTGGAGTGCAGAATGTGTTCGCAGACTGTCTATCAAGATGCCCAAGTGAACGTGTCGAAACTAAACCACTTCCAGATGTTGAAACATCCTCACCGAAACATGAATAACTTTGTACATTGTTATTGATACTATATTAACGTTTTATTAGAACGGGAACATTGGTACTACAGTAACTTTTTATTAATATGGCAACATTGTTAAGAGCGACAAATATACATTTGTTATTCCTATGGAACATATTACACTACATAACGTGTTAGAGAATATATTATATCGTGTATGGAACATTGAGAACATTATCTCGTCGATTACTAACTAGTTGTAACGGAACAGTGACATATTGATAGTGATATTGAAATTACTTAGAATATATTGTTAACTAGTTATTTGTTAGTAATTAAGGAATATATAAATTAGATTAATTCAACTTAATCTATTTAATTGATTATGGATCACACACATACTAACTTTCTTAGTTGTCACGTAATGCCTGCATTCACGGGTCTTAGTTATGATATCTCACTGTTAGATCACTAGTCAACCGTACTAGTGTTAGAAAACATTAAGTGTGTTGATTCTTAAAGTGTTTAATTTTGCATTGCTTCATTTTTGCACATTGTATTTTCAATTTTTCTGTTTTATTGATCCTCTTGTCATTGATTATCATCAGTGTTGCTGTTCATTTTCATTTTTGAAATCATATGTTTCAAATTTTGTTGAAAACTTAGTTGAATTTTATTATCATCTTTTTTTTTATGGTTTTTTTCATTTTTCATTTTCAAACTTGTTTTACCACATCGTTCCAAAGTAGGTCGTTTGTGGATGTGTGCTTTAATGCATACTATCATTTAGTTATATTCATTTCGTTTAATATTCTTTTCTTAATATGATATAACTTTATGCATTTCATATATCTTGTTGTAGTTTTGACTCACCTCTCTCGGGTACTAAGTTAAAAAAAAAAATTAATAGAATTAATTTTTTTAAGGGGAGGTGATAAGGGAGCTGTTACGTACATTTATTACCTAAGGGGGTAGTCTTCGGTCCTGCCAAATGTACGCACCAGTCTTTATATATTTTATTATTTGAGCGTTCGATTGATTCACGCACTGACGTGCACAATGCAGTGTGAGTTGCTTTGGACGCAAGGGTAACCTAGTTTGGGGAATAGTGACGTCATGTGAGTTCGGGGCAGTACGGACTGTGTTTATGTCCGAGGTATATTTCTTGGAATATTTTATTGGCAAGTTTGGAAGAAGCCATTACTTTTGTATGATCTCTACTGGTTCATGATGCAGCCAAGAGTAGAAGTATCATGTAAGTGTCGCCCCATGTCATTGAATGTTTATTGAGTAAATTAATGTATAAGGCCGCTCATAGTTCTGATCTAGCGGGAAGTCATCACAGTATGTCCTTCCTAGAATGGACAGACGGAGTCGTTAGCCCTTTTGAATTACCGTAGAGGGGAGGATTCCTACGAAGAAACAAAGTTAATTGATTTGCATACTTCTTATGTTTATATGCCGTATTTTCGTAAATGCCAAAGTCGTGGCATGGATACAGAGAGGTTGGTCAATACAGAACTCTAACCTGGTCGTATTGTTGTGGATGACTTTGTTTGGATTGTTATATATCTATGCTACCTAAATATTGTATGAAGGAAGTCTGGAATTAGTGCGAGTATGACAAGAAATATTACTCAGTGAGAATTAATCCGTTGGTCATAGGATACGTCCTTGAGAGAAGGTCAACGGACGTTACTACAATACATATGCTATGGCAAAGGAAGTGATCGATCTTTAGTCACTTGAATGAGAGGACTTAATTGTAGAGGATCTTCATAAACTTGAAAAGTCAATGATCAACATTTTGATGTAATGACCTTTTTGCAACTGTAAATATGACCGTCTTGTTCAACGTCGTATATGTCACGTTCAATAAAATATATGTACAATCATCACAGCCTTGTGTGCTGCCAGTCAATAACCAGTTCATCACTACTTGTTGGTGTTCGTGTTGAAGAACATTTATGACATTTTCGTTCTATCAAAACCATTCGCGTAAATAACACTCTTGAACGTTAGAAACGAACCCAACACAATGTCTCCTTTATTTCTATTCATTTACTGTGTAATTTTGAGCAGTGGAAACACAGCGTGACTCATCAGGTGCTTGTTCTAAAGTCTGAATAATCCATGACCGTAATCCTTTGCTTTCACTAATATATACATGGTTACGACGCGTTGGATAAAGGAAAGTGAAAGAGCGACAGAATGAGTGAAATAAAACAAAAAATATATATTAGTATGGTCTATCGAGATTTCGAAGAAGCTCTATCTCTTTCTTTATGGGTTAAAGTTCATGAGAATGTTTGACTATTGAAGAGATTGCCCTACACAAGGGTCTGATGAGGACAACCTTGCTTATAGAGTATGGCACTGTAAACTGTTGAGATATTTTTTTCTGCAAAACTTAACTTATCTGGAGTCTTACTAAAGGAATCGGGTGAGAAGGTCAGGTAAAAATAAGGAATTATTTCTCCAGATCACCCTTTAATTAATATTCCGCACTGGTAGAATTTCAATTCAGGCTAGGCTCTCAGGTAACGTTATCCTTTAGCTACTTGTTACCAGTTAAAGATAAAAATGACGAACGAAATTACAACAGAAACTGGAGTATTAAAGAAAAAATACAGAACTTATTAAAAATCCCAATTTACAGTGTGGTACAAGTATAAAATAAAGAATATTAAACAAAAAATTATTTGATTACTTCACCAGAAAGTTTCACTTCGTGGACGAACTCTCAGCTAGGTTTTTTAATGGTCTTCTCAGCTGTTCCGTCTTCGTTTGTTCTCTACTATGGCCGGATTCTTACACGATTTAAAAAAAAAAATAGTATGGTCTTTTTTATACAACTTTCAAAATTAACCAACAATAATTATGTTAATAATCCTGTAAATGACACAGGCAGCAGCTGAGTGATGAAGTTTGCTGGAAAATAATTAGAACATTGCAACGTTCCATTATTGAACATATGGTTTGGTTTTAATGACCATCTTCATTGCACACGGCAAACTCTATCAGTGCCCCGATCTCCTCTCTTAGATAATACAAGGAGGATCTCAGCACAGTTCACGAACTCCGTACCTCCGGCGATGATCCCAATGTATGTATACACGAATCACACATTAATATATATTTTTGTGGTGGGTTTTCCTAATTTTTCCAGGGCAGCGGCCGTATAGCCTACGATTTCCAACTGCCGAGGGTTATTTTAAACGTGCGCAACTTGCACACGGTACCTCCTATTTTTTCGCCCTTATCCGAGAAGGCTAGGCATCCGATCTCACTACCCATGAGATCAGGGAGGGAGTATTTCATCCTTAGGACCCACTGGTTCTGAAAAAAATGTCCATCAAATATATTCCCTGTAGTGGGAACTGAACCCGGTACCTTTAGAATTAGAGGCGCACGCCATACCTCATACCCATTCCGGCTCCTCATTCTTGAACATGATTGGAATATATCTTAATTCGAATCTTCACTGCACGCGCGCGCGCACACAAAGAAGGATCAACAACAAGAGCTAAAAAAGAATTTTAAAAAAAGGGAGCAAGAACCTGAAAACAAAACAAAAGATGAATATAAAATAGACCAAGGGCCAGTGGAAAGTTCTTAGTTAAACTTTAAATGTTTGACAGAATCACTGAAAATAGCAGCAATAACCACCCTCGAGAACAAGAACAATGCCATAACTTTAATATTGTTCCTCACAAATTCTCTGTCATCCAGGACTACACTTAAGGAGTGTAGTCAACAGGAATGAATTAGACCAGGGTTTCTTTAACCTGTGGTCTATATACTATTTTGGGGTCTGTGAATGGATTCTATGGGGCCCATGTACGTAACTTAACATTTTTAATGTAAATGTTTTTATTTTATTTTGCTTTTGTGTACATTTTCCCCCATGAAGTGGTCCATAGCCTGCACTGGTCAGTCAAAGATGTCCATAACATTCATCTTACAATCATAGGGGTCCAGGGCACACATAAAAAAAACCAAGGTTAAGAAACCCTGAATTAGACAACCTTTCGTTAACCTTTAATGGAAACCACCTACAGAATCAGCAAAATGAACGTACAATGGATTCCTCATCACAGGAAGATAAGTTGGGCATGAGAAAACAGAAAGACGTGCCAAAGAATGAGAAGCAAGATTCAAACTGAAGACATGACAACATATGAAGAGCAAATAGCAATAATAAAGAATAATTTGAAAGAAAAATGGTATACGGACTACCTAGAGATAGATGTATTCACTCCTTACCAAGATGAGAATCATCAAGAGACAACGCTCAGTGAAGGTGAATCCAAGACAAGACAAGACCAAGAAGAAATCAAGTGATCATTTTCAGACTGAGAACTGGCAATTGTAGACATCATCTACTCAATACGTTACAAAATGAGAAAGGCAAATGTGTGTGTTAAACTCTGTGTAGTTGTTAACTCATACTGGCTACTAGTTGTTGAATCACGCTTTATTTGTTAAATGACGTGAATGTCCACCAGTTGATAAATGTAGATGTTGGGACTGGTGTAGTAAAGTGTAACGATTGTCAACTCATTAAACCCAGCACAGTTTTGGTCATACAGGTCATCTTGTCCTGGAACGTGATGAGGCTCCGACAAGAATGTGAGTGTAGACAATGAGTGTGTATATGAATGTCAGAACGCGAATGGTAGAATGATTCGATAGAGTTGACAGGTTGGTAGTACATCACTCATACTCACACTGTTCGAATTCAAGAAGTACTGGAACTACGGTGGTCTTTTTATAACATTTAATGGGACGCACACTTGGACAGTACGTGTATGGTTACAGGAACAAATGTCGACATAGACAGCATAATGTTGATCACAGGAATATCATCTTAAGTTAGCATTCATGCTTGGCAAATATCATAATGGAGCATTCGTAAATAAGCATTCAGAGTTCCATCATGTAAATCATCTGGCTTTACTGACTGGGCACGTCAGTCCATAACCAATATATAGGAAGGCTCCTAGACTTAACCTCGTCTAGCGAATATCCCTTCACGTAAAGTTCAATATATATATTTTCCATAAAGATATAGGAATCCCAGACATGGGTTCTCACATGTAGCAGTGATCTCTTGGTTCATCGAGCGATAGTACAGGCATCCCTTTTTCTCACTCGATAAATACAAAGTATATGAATTTCAACATGGCTGTGCTTCTCTCGTGAGCTCCACTCACTATTGGATACAGACCAAAATTGGTCATTCGTTAAATGTCCTCATTTCTTCATAGCTTCTCTCATAGAGGTAATTGAATAATATCATACAATCTAGTGCTGATATATAGGAATGTCATCTTCCTTTGAATAAATATTCTTTTCAAAAGTACCACTGTGCATCTGCTTATCGACAACGATGGCGAAGCCCAAGTTCATAATAAATTGTGGTTTTACCTTTCTATGCGAAATATAACTTTGCCATTCCTTGGCAAAAGAGAATAAACACTGGGGTAAAGTACATACAACATGTCTAAATGACTATCACTTTTCCCCATTTACTTATAGATCACTTTTCGGCGATAAGCCGGCTACAACAAAACTCGACATCTCGACAGGATGGCAGCCATGAATCACACCCCCTTGCTAGCGATACTTCCGCTGCATAGCCTTTGACCTTTTCTAGCGACAACCAACATAGTTCGACTTAGAAATGTAAAGATATCCATATATAAGACAGACTCGTCCTACTCATACAAACACTACGTATAAATTTAGGCCATAGATATACTGAAGCAAGAACAATCTATTCCTACCCAGCCAAAGAATAAATCGCAGTAGGCCTAGACTCGTCCGCGGAGTCCGATCGAAGATGACGGAACTACTTTCAAGGGAAGTAACTCAAAAATGACTTCTCCTTAAGCACTTAAAAAGAAAATACTTTGTTTACAAAATATTTGCGAACATAATAAGTATATAAATGTATTATATTGCAAGATAGTAAAAATTGCCCTTTACAGTGTGTCCTTGTGGGGTACAAAAGCAAACAGTAGACGGAATGAACGGAATAATTTGTCTTCTCTTTGTTACTTTCACAATTGCCTCCACGGTTGGCGGAGTTGTGGATTTTAAAGTTGCTACCATAAGTGAAATGGGTTCATTTTCAATACAAGACAACAGGAGGCTGAGACGCTTGGGAGTCTGTGGTGAAGTGGGATGTTATAAATATTTATAGGGGACTTAGTGTACTGACTGAGATCAGCTGTGAAGGTATCTATATCTATTAAGAGTAGTGTATTATAGATAACCTTACTTGCTACCACATATCTATATATCTCAGTCAGAATTATTCTGGAATAGTGTGATGACTACGTTATGTGTCTAGGGTATGTGTATGATGAAGTGTAAGTCACAACAACAGACAGATAAACAATTTAATTTAATCCACTACTCTTGACAACACTGTGACACTCACATACATATAACACTCTATGAGAATATCTTAAGGAGTCACTGATAACTTTTCAAATAACAATATGTATTCATTGTTGTTATAAAGGTATATGTGTCCTGATTCAAATACAAAGGAACCAGGGATCACAATCAATTTTAATTACAAGTATATGTACAGACTTTATCAATATGAATATTGTAGTGACATATATTTTTAAAAACATCCTATGTGTGTCAGTTGTGTAGTAGTAATATGAGGTAATACTGGTTTTGTTTTGTTCAAGCTCTGTTGGTATTTGTCATCATGACTTCAATAGTTTGTCTTTTGGGACTAGTATTGGAGATGTTCTCAGTTCCTGATATTAAGACAATTAAATTCCCCTCTGAATGTTATTTTTACAAAGTCATTTCAAGATGAGGGGACATAATGTTGAGCTCAGCTGGCCAAATCAGCTTATCTTGCGTGATGGCGGCAGGAAAGGACTCCTCTGCTCGAATTCTCCCCTGGGCTCTGGAGACACCTCACTGATAGCTAAAAAGACCAAGGAGTATGCTGTCCGACTCTGGATTCAGCAAAGCTCTGACCAGGTGCTGCTCAGTACCATCAAGACCACGGTCCCTGAAATCAAGAAGGATGTACCTTCTACTTCATAACTAACTTATACTCTCTTTTTACACTGATCACAACACATCACAAACATTGAGTTCAGAGCGTTAGGCCAACTGTCAGCTTCATCTGAAATACTATATACCAGTATTTACCTCCTTAATGGTTACCACGCCTCTGCACTTCCAGCATTATTTCTTTCTAGTCAATCATCCAGGTGTCAGTGTACTATTTGGCCATTCCATGCCGTTTTACTTTCCTCCGACACCCTCTGTTCAGGCTGGAGCATTATAGGCTTTATCTCCTGTTTGCCACTGAACTACACATATATATACAGGCATAAATTAACAATTCACATTCAATTTTCATTAAAAGATACTGAATGGTTCAAGCTTACCACAATTCATAGAATAAACACAGATACGTTGATTAGCAATGAATTCTGGCACATTTACTGGCACAAATTCCCATCTGCTTATGTTCCAGGCTTTTATTTAGCAAAATATGAGCTGGCTTCAACGCACTGATGCTTTATCAAGCTTATTTAAACAAGTGGTTTCGAACTAACGCTCCTAAGTGATTATATCAGCGAGTCTGGCCAATCGAGCCACGTTTCGACAAGTGTTTGAAAAAATGTTACCTTCCTACGTCTCCCTAACAACCAAGATAGTATTTATAGCCCGACCAATCGTGGTTAGTCTTTCATTTGTTGCGCTCCAATCAATTTGGAGTTTACATGGTAGGCTATTTCTGTAACGTAAGGTTTTTTTTCAAACACGTTATAAAAAAATTTTATGAGCAGAAATGATTTTATGTTGTCAGGCATCCCCACTATTTTATTTTGGTTATAATTTATTAATTCCTGGACTATTTGCGTAACGTTTTACATATTCTTTGTCAGCAAGCCCTAAGGAACCCAAATATCCAAATTTAAAAGAGCTACGTGGCTGCGTTCAAAATATGCAATTCCTTCTACCTCCTGTTTCGAAGATGTGCTGTCTGGGTACTGTAATGTTTTCAAACGTAAACCCATCTATTGTTATCTTTCCTAATAAGCGTTTTTTGTGATTTTAAAACCTAACTCTGGGAAGGGTAGTGTATTTTATCACTGTTCGTCCGAAAAAGTTAGTGCATGTAGCCTAACACGCGTGATAGTAGTAATTGTGTATCGCGTTACGCTTGTTGGGGGTGGCATTAATAGCGAGACGCGTGTTTAATTTTGCATGCGTTCCTGATTTTATTCGCCCCTCTCTCTTTTTATTTGAGTCCATCTGTTCGTTCGTTTTGGTAACGCAGTATAATTAATGTTAGGATTAATTTAGGTCATTACGCAGGGTGCCTCTCAATGTTTTTCCAAGAAATACAGCACACGTTTCATTGAAGAAAGTGGGTAATAATACAGTAAGCTTTTACTATCAACGTGAAAGCGTTACAATTTGCCGACGAAGTAGAAAAGAAGGGGGATTTCGAGTACTGTCATTGTGACAGCACTGTTCTTTACCATTCTTCTTCCTTTATTTATTATATGTATTTATTAGGCTTTATATTTACCTAATAATTTATATATGTGGATTAGAATATTCCACGACAGAGTCATGACCCAAGTGGGCCCGCCCCCCTTAGAGTGTAAAGGAGTATATCGGGCCGAAACACTTGTCGGACGGGGGGACTTTTCTGATGATCAGATTGCTTCCTGTTGTATCGCTCTGTAAAGAGTTTCCTATCATTGTCCTGTAAGAATGACTTCACGAGAGAACAGCTTGACAGTGCTGGCTTCCGCAACGGGGCTAATTGCAGTCGTGATCCCATGACTCTCTGAAGCACAACAGAAGAATAACAATAGGCTGTTTTCACATCCAGGTAATGTTTCTCGTGAGCAGCGTTGCCACTCAAGTTCTAGAGATAAACCCAGATGTTCTTCTAAAAAAAAACCAGAAATACCCAGATTATTTTATGCCTCAAATACACGGGATAGACGATGCTTACATAATCTTTTATGTGCATCTTTAGCACAAATAATCTGTGTGCTACCAATTTTTATGTATTTCATTTTTTTTTTTTTTTTTTAAATTACCAAAAATTCACAATTAAATAAAAATGATTTTAATAACACCCCAATATATATGAACTCTTGAAACTGAGATATTTTAACAGTAGTATACTTACATTAGTTACATTAATAAAATGTTCCTCAAATTAAATATAAAATGTTAGTTGTAACTTGTTACTGTTGAAAAATGT
This sequence comes from Oreohelix idahoensis, assembly GCA_024509875.1. NCBI lineage: Eukaryota > Metazoa > Mollusca > Gastropoda > Stylommatophora > Oreohelicidae > Oreohelix > Oreohelix idahoensis. The sequence continues at coordinate 272,113 of JAMPIV010004558.1, forward strand.
CACTTGTCAGAGACTCGGCATCCATGTCGACAACTTCTCCTTCGTCAAGATCATATGCATGAATTGACAACGTGGAATCTTGATTGTGAAGTTCCAAAATCTTTGCCGACAACGTCCTTCACGCACATCTTCAACCACGCTTTTACTAGGATTAAACTTATGACAAACTCTATCTTTGGCAACTGCTTGCTTGGCTAGTATTCGATTGGAAACTGTTTCACACAAAAGCTTGTTGGTTTGTTTAGTTTTAACTAAGTTAATCTTCGAAAACACTCTTTCGACGCATGCTGGGGAGTGAGGTAGTGCCATAAGCGTGCACATGAGGTCAGCCAAAACATCAAATTTCTTCTGGTTATTAGCATCTGTTACTTGTTGCAGTCCCAGTAAGAATGCGGGCGGATCCTCATCCACTAGATGTCCAAGATCTTTTCGGTACGATACCAGTTCTCGCCATTGATCAGACAGACGATCAAGGCTCTCTTCTGAAACAACTGTTGGGAACTGTGCTGCTAATGGAATGACAGAAGGTTTGTTGATCTCGAGAGCTTGCTTTGGATCCAACAGCTGCATTTGCGCCAGAACACTGTTTTGTACAAGTGAGAACCTGCGTCGTATTTGAGTAGAAAGTTCAATCAGGTATGCCAATGCATCCTTGCGAAACTGGACTTCTTTATCTCATAACAGTTGTCGCATTAACTGCACTTCACATCTTCCACCCAGCTCAATGTAATTCAGTTTCTTGTGCACCTGTACATCCGAAGGATCAATGTCGGAAAGAGTGCGATGCTCATGCTGCAATACTTCCTGCCTAATAAACACACTGAGAAGAAAACAATACTCTCTTGTTACACTCGTGTACACTTTGTGAAGACGGAAGTTCTCGGACTGGAATTCCATGTTCATGACGTTAACTTTATCCAGTATGTAGCCGACAAATAGAAGCATGTGCTTCGTGCCAACAGTGTTCATCGTCTGCAGGATTTGCCCCGCACCGTCGACGTTGTACACTGAAGCTTCGGATTGGAAATACAAGTGCAGAGCATCCCATTGCTCAAGGATCCTCTCAATGACTGCTTCACGGGACAGCCAGCGTGTTTCACACAGCTTCAACACTTTATGTTTCTGGGCCTGAACTACATCTTATATTAACTGGAGATTTCTTTTACTACTATGCGAAAAATAGAAGCAGACATTCTTTATGAAAATTTCAAGCCAAGACGGTATGTGGTTGCTGGCAGGATTTGCACAAAGTGCAAATGAATGACAAACATAGCCGAGAACAAAGACAAGTGGAATCTCTTTCTTCAGCTGTGCCTGTAAACCACTTGCATTCCTCATCATAGTGGCACAGTTGTCTGCAGCAAAACCAATGACGTTACTAAGCGGGACTGCATGCGTGCTCAACAATTTCTTAACAGATGTAAACATGCCAAGACCAGTCCCATCCTCCACCTCAATGAGGTCTAACCGTGAATCAACTACTTTTCTTGTTTTTGTGTCACAGAATCGCACAACGACTGCCAACATCTGGTTCGTAGAAATATCAGTACTCTCATCAACGAGTATAGAAAATTTCTGATTTCTGCAAATGTTTATAACTTCAAGCCGCTCAAAATGAGCAATGCCGTACTGCATCACATAGGCAGTCTTGGTGCGCTTCAGTGACATTTTTTGAGCAATTGTGCTGTCTGGAAACATCTGCTTGCAACATTCAATCAAATGATCAGCTTGTGAAAACGGAGTATTATGTTCTGCCATGAAAGCCGACACCACTATCTCCGCTTTAGCAATTTTGTCTTGGAGACAGGGCTCTTTTGTTTTGATGAAAAACTTGTTAATGTTCAGAGTTTTGCTTTTGGCTTCGAAGTTTTTCATGTGCTTCTGTTTGCTTTTATGTGTCAATAAAGCTGTTTTGCTGGCATTAGTTAATGTACAGGAACAGACCGTACAAATCGCAGCATAGCGATTACCAGAGTCCGGCTTTATCCAATCCTTCAGTTCGCTGTCTGTTAGCCATTCCGCACAAAAAGCCTGCTGATACCATGGCTTCACATTTTTACGCGGTGGCGTGTGTGTCGTCATGCTACCACAACTAACTAGCGTACCTTCATCATCGCTCATTTTATAATCTTATAATAACAACAAAAAAAAAAACAAAACAATATGCTGTTTATCTGCTTAAGTCTAAAATGTAAAAAGAAAACTTTATAACACATCGCAAAAATGACTGAGTATTGCAGATGACATCCATTAACAGAATAACAGGAAATAGATAGCTGATGTAAACGAGTCAAAAAACAACGTCATAGATGTGGTTAAAAACAAGAATTAAATTTAAGTGGAATAAAAAATATATAGCACATAATGTTTTACATTTAATTATAATATAAATATAATGTATAATGCTCAGTGCACAGAATATACATACATTGTAAATGTCAATTATACCCAGATTAATGCAGATTTGGAAAAAAATTACCCAGATACCCAGACGGAAGCCCAAAAACCCAGATCTAGTAAGAAATACCCAGCTGTGGCATCACTGCTCGTGAGCCTTTTGTATTATGGCGGCCAGAAAAATGGTTATTAGTGACTTCCCTTGGGAAGTAACTAACAATCATTTATGTGGCAGCCATAATAAATAAGGCTAATGAGAAACATTACCCACATTCATCTATAAAGCTGTCATTTATTCATAAAACGGTAATTTCCTATCTTTCGTACCTTTTTGCTCCGCAGTGAATATGTATAGTTAGGTGTTGTTTCGTAGCGCTAAGGGTTAGGATTAGAATTTGTGTTAGGGTTAGTGTTAACCATAATACTAACCCTAACCTTAACTGCTACGAAACAACACCTAACTACATATATTCACTGCGGACCAAAAAGGTACGAAAGATAGGAAATTACCCATAAAACTTAAAGATAACTGATAGTGCCAGGCGCAATTAGAGAATAATGTGCGAATTGTAAAAATTCGGGTTACTACGATATGTTTCTTTAGGAAACACAGCGATGATGTTATCGAGAATTTTCCAAAACGCATAAAAGTTTCTGCCAGACTGGAAGACTAAGTTTCAAACTAGGCGATCATTATTTTAATTTGTCAGCTGTTAATTTTCACGATTTCCGCCACCTTCACTTTATACACAGAAATAAAAGAACACGTGTAATTTTTTTTTTAATTTGATGATGAGGAATATCCTTTTTTTTTTAAATTAATGAAGATAAACAGAAATCCCGTTCAACCTCTGATGGGTTATAATTAGGACATATATTGTTTTCAATTCCAAATAATATGAACAACTGCCGACATGAGAAAGTGGCATCACATTAGAAAATAGTGATACTCACAATTGTGCTTAGGCCTATACGTTAAATAAAAAAATTAAAAAAAACAAACAAAATCAAGAAGAAACTATGAACAAGAATAATATTAAAGTGGAGGGGTGTATAGGCCTGGTGGTTCTAGTTATATAACGGACTTTACCAGATATTGAATTGACTTTCATCTGTTTAAAGTCACATGCATTGTAAGAACAGCATCAGACCTTCACATTCCCAGCCACTATATATTAACATGTGTTCGTGTTAAATATTGTTTGACTATATTATGCAGTTCCCTAGGTCTGTCTATTCTCAACACCTCCTCTATATTTATAGGTAAGTTGGATGCCTGCAAATAATCCAATATTGGTATTCTCATTTGGTCATACCTCTTACACTTTAACAAGAAATGTTCTATATTATTGTCTTGAAGACATTGTATGGCTATCGCTGTGTTTCCTAAAGAAACATATCGTAGTAACCCGAATTTTTACAATTCGCACATTATTCTCTAATTGCGCCTGGCACTATCAGTTATCTTTAAGTTTTATGGGTAATTTCCTATCTTTCGTACCTTTTTGATGAACAACTGCCGACATGAGAAAGTGGCATCACATTAGAAAATAGTGATACTCACAATTGTGCTTAGGCCTATACGTTAAATAAAAAAAATTAAAAAAAACAAACAAAATCAAGAAGAAACTATGAACAAGAATAATATTAAAGTGGAGGGGTGTATAGGCCTGGTGGTTCCTACACAATGGAATATCCGGCTCAACCTCTGATGGGTTATAATTAAGATATACATTGTTTTTTTGGTTCGGTTTTTTGTCTTCTTTTGGCGAGGCGCGCTTCAACTTATTTGGTTATATCAGAGCGCATTTCATTCATTAATTCATAACCCTCCACTCCCAAAGGAGCATAGGCCTTCAACAAACACATGCCAAGTCCTCCTGTCACGTGCCATCATCTCAAGTTCTTTCCATGTTCTCCTTATCATTTTCACCTCTGTTTCCAGCTCTCTTCTCCATGTGCTTCTTGGTCTACCTCTGCTTCTTTTGCCCTGGGGGTTTCAGAACAAGGACTGCCTTGTAATGCTATGAACAGGTGTCCTCAGTGTGTGTCCTATCCATCGCCATCGTCTTCTTCTCATCTCTTGTTCCACTGGCACTTGTCTAGTTCTTGTCATACCATTTTAATCCCTCTATTCTACACAAGCACCCATTTATGAAATTCTGTAGCTTTTTGGTAGTTGTCTTTGTTGTTCTCCATGTCTCAGAGCCATACAATAGGACTGACTTCACATTTGAGTTTAAGATTCTTATTTTCGTGTTGGATCCGATTTCTCTTGATCTCCATATATTTCCCAATGCAATGAAAGCTCCTCTTGCTTTTTGTATTCTTATTTTGATATCACTGTCTGTCCCTCCAACTTTGTCTATATTGCTGCCAAGATATGTGTATGATTCTACATCTTGTATTGGTGCTTCTTCAAGTTCAACCTTGTTATCATTACCTGCATTTATTATCTTTGTCTTTTCCCTGTGTATTTTCAGACCCAATTGCTGTGACCTCTCATCGAGTGTTTTCAATTTGTCATGCATCTGATTACGGTTATGGGACAGAAGAGCTAAGTCATCAGCAAAATCCAGATCATCCAACTGCTTAGTCAGAGTCCACTGGATTCCATCAGCGCATTTACCATCCAAAAAAAGTCAACTCTGTTGACTGCTAACCCGATCAGCGTCGATAGATACTAAGTCCTGAAAACGACTAACATTTTCTATCTGCGAGCATACAACCCTAAAAAGGACTCGCCAGCTACGCCAACGCCCGAGCTTCATTGTTTTCAATTCCAAATAATATAAATAGCTACCGATACATGAAAGTGGCATCACATCTGTCAATTCATTGTAAATAGGGCATATCAAAATTATCAATTTTGCGTGAGTGTAAAAAAAAAATCAAATAAATAAAAACAAGATAAAACTAATCAAAACCAAACAAAAACACACCCAAAATAAAATAATATTACAAAAAGGGGGAGGGGGTGTAAAGGACTGGTGTTTCCAGTTAGATATTTAATTGACTCTCGAAACGGAGATTTATAACAAATGAGATATTTTGTTCATAAAGAAGATCTCCATGTAATCAACGGAAAATAACACCAGCGAAATATTGTGAACAAAGTTGCCAGCTCAGTTGATTTTAACATCGTTAAGTAAATGTTCTTCTTTTTAAAAGACATCTTTTTAATAATGCAAGTTTAACTGGTTACCAATGGCGCTCGCTGATTTTATTTTGTGGCTATATTTACAAATAGTGTGTGTGAATTAAAAGCCCGCTGTCACAAAATCAGTGTCACATATGCTAAATGAAGCTGGGTTAGGCCTACTGGTAGTTGGGTATAGGCTACAATCCAAAATCGGATAAGTGAACAGAAAATTTGATGTGTTCTCAGTAGCAGCCTTTTCACAAGGCAGTGCCTAGCAGACAATATTCTGACAGCAAAATATAATAGTGCCTAATGTAGTTGTGGCATTTTAATCATGATGACTAGCACAAACAGATGAAAGAAGGAGACGAATATAAAATCCTTCCAGGTAAGTGAATTATATAGGCCTACTTAGGCCTACAATACAGTGTGGAGATAGATGCTGGTCCCTCATTTGTTTAAAATCCTGTTAAAGAATTAATCTTAGGCTATCCCTTTAAAAATTTATTAACGCATAGTATTTTATAATAATTTAAAAAAAAAAAGAAGAAAATATCCCATTCAACTCTTGATGGGTTATACACATGCCAAGTTCTCCTGAGAAGTTTTTGTGGTTTAACATTTTTTACAGGATGGGGGTAACTGGTCCCATACCCAGCCCTTCTTAGTCACTTTTTGTAAAATGCTTGGTAGGGTACAGTGTTACTATTCTTTGCTCATCTTCCGGGCCCTGATAACACCAATCACTATGGGGCCCATATTAACTTTTGTTGTTGTTAAATACTGTTCGTCATGCAGTTTCCTAGGTCTATCTATTCTTAACACCTGTTCTGTAGTTATGGATAAAGTTGAAGCCTTCAAATAATCTAACATTGGGATACCTCATACATTTTAACAAGAAATGCTCTATATTATTGTCTTGAAAACATTATGCACAGTAAGGTTCTTCTGTTTTGAATTAGCCATTTCCCATTTGTTGTCTGATAAGTTTCTTGTTATTGGGAATTTTCAGTTCCCTAGATATCTGACATTTTCTTGTTGGAACTTTGAACAGAATGTATGCATGTCTTCTTTTCAGATTTTTATTCCACTCTGCTGTCCGTGCATTTGTTATTATTTCTTTTACTAAGCATTTAATCTCTAATTTCTGCCATCAATGGTACCTATACCTTGTAGCGGTATGGCAGCTTGTGTACCCTGACGATCCCCAGAGCTATGCCAGTGGGAGATTTACTCCTGGTAGATTCAACCAAGCTGGACTGGTCTGCGTGGGTAGGGGTCAGACAAAAGCTGGTACTCTGGTCCTCCAGGTTGGGGGTTTTAGCACAGGGCCGACACCCCTGTCTATGTAAAAAAATCGCACATGTTACGGAAACAACAATAAATGGAAAAACTTTGCTGCGGGACGGACATCCGGAGTCTCAGGCTCGTATGACTGACAGTGGTGAAAGCCAAAAGGAAGCCACTGGCATGAAAACGGATGCCCCGACCACAAAACATGAAACCAGAATTGGTTTTTGGAACGTCAGAACTATGAATGAGGCAGGAAAGCTGAGACAAATCACAGCAGAGATGAGGAACTATAAGATACATATCCTGGGAATAAGCGAGAGCAGATGGACAGGTAAGGGGAGAATAAAAACAGCTACAGGGGAAACAGTACTTTATTCTGGCAGAGAGGATGGTCAGCACAACGAAGGTGTAGCCATTATCCTGAAGAAAGGAATGGAAAGGTCTTTACTGGAATGGAAACCCATCAACAACAGACTGATAAGAGCAAGACTGAGAGGGAGGTTCACCAACACCACAATTATACAATGCTATGCACCAACAAACAACAGCGATGAAGAGATCAAGGACGAGTTCTATCAACAGGTACAAAAAGAAATGGAAACTACACCCGGGTACGATCTCATTATAGTAATGGGAGACCTAAATGCGAAAGTGGGAGCACACAATAATTATAACGAAAGAGTAATGGGGAAATGCGGCAGTGGAACAGCAAATGAGAATGGGGACAAATTAATAAGCTTCTGCAGTATTAACAACCTGGTGGGAGCCGCGCTAGCGTAGTGGTTACAACACCGCTCTGGCGACCGGGTGATACAGGATCAAACCCGGGCGACGGCATTTGAGGATTTTTCGTCGGCCGGGATTTGGACTGGATTAACTCGAGACCTGGCGAGGACATTTGAAGCAGTGTCATCGACCAGGGACTGGCGGCTCCTGAGCCGACCCAGCTGCAATGGGTACCTCCGAAATCGGCGAGTATTTGCCTGAATGGCGAGGGACACCTGTCTCTGTACAAGAAATAAAGGGATACTCACGTAAAATCAATGTCAGGTTAGACATAAAATAATAACCTGAGATTTCGCCTCGAGTATTAGTGGGCGTACGCAAAAAAAAAAAAAAAAAAAAAAAAAAAAAAAAAAAACCTGGTCATTGGAGGAACACTTTTTCCACACAAGGAAGTGCACAAGTTAACATGGGAATCACCAAATGGATGAGACAGAAACCAGATAGATCACATAATGATCAATGGCAGATGGAGACATGCACTACAAGACGTGAAAGTAAGAAGAGGCGCAGATGTGGGCAGTGATCTTTGTAGCAAAATGTTTTTTGGTTTAGAGGAAGAAAGTGTAAGTATGACAGACTTGATGGAAGAATAAAAGATAATCTCTAGAGAAAACTCTTCCAGACTGCAAGTTGAATGCACAGTCTCTCCTCGGGAATTAGTCCACTCAAAAAAAACTCTCGAAAGGATTATGGTGAAACTAAACAGGATATTCTCTAGGCGATAAATTCTTTATCCGATATCCTACAAAGGACTATGTATAGTACATATAGATGGATAAGAGATTTGGTGCCCAGCCACATTAAAAATATCCCGACCCAATAGTGTTTATTAATTATGGCTCTGCCCCCAGGGTGTAGATTTATGTTATTAAAACTATACAACCCATTTTAATATTACAAAGAAAATAACAACAGACTCTGTTATGTAAAGTTTTCAAAAAAAGAAGATAGAATCTCACAGTATATTCAAATGTACAACTATATGTTCCCTAATCTATGAATGGTTCTGAACCATGTCAGAATTAATTTGTCATCACAGGACAATGGGAATATTCTGTAGTGGTTCTGCTGGCATGTTCAGATACTCATCTTAGATGCTGAATTTATGTAGTCTTGTTGCCAGGGATTCAATATGGCCCAGCACTCCAGGTCCAGCAAGTTCTTTTTAGGGTTTCAGAGGATGGCAAGTTGCTTCTTCTCCGTCTTGACACAGGGCTCATCACCAACTGGGATGGAGTATGTCTGCCCTTGAGAACACTGCTTATGGTTTAGTCTTCTGGTATGACAACCTGGTAGGACTGGATTGACAAACAATCGAAGCTCCATTAGTAATCATGCCAGAGAAGTCATTTCCCATATCTGCTGGACGCTAATCGTCCATCAGAAATCTAACAACATTCATAGTTAACATCACTAACAAAGTGCTACCTATTATCTATTATAGCATAACTGACATTATAAGCATAAAGGTGGGTCTCAACCTATATCCGGCTTCCAGCTTGTTTACCGCAGTGATTTTCAACGTGTGGGCTGTTAGCTTCACCAACTGTGAAGTTTGGGGCTGTGGTCATCAAAAGTTTGAGAACCACTGGTCTACCTTGTGCCCACAGAGCAATAAAATCAATTTGGGGTCACTGTCAACAATGGTTTGAGAACCACTGGGTAATAGTTTTCTATTCTGCTGTAACATGTTGGGGTGTCATTGTTGCTAAGGTTTGAGAACCACTGAATTACAAGTCAGTCAACATATTCATTTATAAAATTGGCTACAGTGCTGTTGCCCATTATTACATAGTTCTAAGTTTATGTGATAGGCATTCATATACCTTATTAATACCATCATAACATAGGATACATGCACATTAACACATTAAAATATAATTAATAAGGATATTTGCAGAAATCAGTTCAGGATTAAAATATGACAAGGATAATCATGGCTGAAATCATACAGTAGAATTTAGTAGAAATTATTCAGTATAAAACAGGACAAGGGTAGTTCATACATGAAACTTTCAGTATACATAATGTTGTTGTCTCCTGTACAAAATCAAGGATATTAATTTCTGTCACAGTGAAAAACAAAAGATACTGACATGATATGTTGCAGATAAACATATGATTAATTCATGTTATTCATATAACAATATAGATCACTTACTCGCTCAGCTAAGATCCATTTCTGTGTTAAAATTGGACCGTTCCCCTCTGCAATTTCATAGACCAGACCATCTTGTCCAGGCCGGTCGGTCTGCCGGCTAGTGAGAGAATGCCGCTTACCAGAATCCCGCTTTGAGAATCGCGCCTAATTCCTCCAGGTTTCTGTTTGGTGGCCTTCAATTTGCCTACGTTAGGGGTGGGGCACCTGACCTATTTTTGACATTACGTTCCATCCCCCCAAACTGGCCATACTCCATGGTGGTTGCTAAGGTCAAAGGTCAAACGACAATATACAGCGCTCCTATCCATTGGCTAAACTGTAATTATTCAGGGCGCGGAAGTTCACAGCGGTAAAAGGTCACAGTGGTTTGCTGGTAACCTCGATTTAAGAAAAAGGAATTTCAGAAGGAAATGGGAGATCTCCTGATGTGTTTTGACGAGAGGTAGATATTCTAGAGAATTTAGAGAGAAGGAATGTTTTGGTATGAGAAAAGATTGACAGAGAGAAAAGAAGGCGAATACACTTCGTGACAATCATCACCTAGTAGTAGCAAGACTGAAAGTGAAACTCAGAGCTGCTGGACCAGTTGCAGTCAAACAGAAAAGATACAACATCACGAAACTGAAGGATCCCCTCACCAGAAAAGCTTTCGTGGTCGACGTAAAGAGAAGATATGAGATTATCAAAAGCCAGGAGAGAACAGAGACTGATGATGTTGACCAGAGATTCAACACCATCTCAACAATATACAAGGAAAGCAGCAAGTCATGCTTGGGATTCCAGGAAAGAAAGAGCCAAGACTGGATAACACCAGATATGCTAAACACCATAGCGAAGAGAAAGGAAATGAAAAGAAAGAAAACAGAAGCTAAGTCTCCCAGGTTAAAGGCAATATATAGTGAACAGTACAAGTCAGCTGGACAAGGAAGTTAAACGTCAAACCCGTGCTAACAAAAGGACATTTCTGGATGACCTTGCAAGACAGGCAGAAGAGGCAGCACTGAGAAATGAACAAAGCACAGTATACAAATTAACTAAAATCATCAGTGGAAAACGAGGTGCAAACAATATTACATTAGTAAGAGATAAGCACAGAAATCTCATCACGACAGTAGAGGGACAGGAAACAAGATGGGCAGAGCATTTCAGAGAAACTCTGAATAAGGAACCACCAGAGACACAATTGAATGTTCCTGAGGCTGAAAATGATCTAGATGTTAATACAGACATCCCACGAAAAGAAGAAATCATCACAGCAATCAAAGGGTTAAAGAATGGAAAAGCTCTTGGTCATGATAACTTAAATGCAGAGCTATTTAAGACAGAGATAGCAGCAGAACTATTAGAACCACTATTTGCACAAGTCTGGAAAACAGGGACAACACCAACAGAGTGGAGAAAAGGAATAATTGTCAAATTGCCCAAGAAGGGAGATCTTGCAGACTGCAATAATTGGAGAGGAATAACTCTTCTCTCAGTTCCCAGCAAAATACTAGGCAGGATAATTATATAGAGAATCTCAAAAGCAATAGACCACAAACTGAGGAAAGAACAAGCAGGATTTAGAAAGAACAGAAGATGTGTAGATCATATATTTACCCTCAGGAACATTATAGAGCAGTGCTCAGAATGGCAAAGACAGCTGTACATTAATTTAGTTGATTTTGAAAAGGCTTTTGACAGTATACATAGGGACAGTTTATGGAAAATACTGAGGGCTTATGGAATTCCAAGCTGCATAGTGTCAATCATAAAAAGCCTTTATGCCAACTTTACGTGTAGCATTGGGCTGAGCAACCTAACCTTTGAAGTGAAGACAGGAGTACGACAGGGATGCCCCTTATCAACCACTCTATTTTTAACAGTCATAGACTGGATGATGCGCCAGACAACAGAGGGCAATCCAAGAGAATAAGTTGGACTACACATTGGAAGATCTGGAATATGCAGATGACATTGCACTGCTAGCACATTCACATCAACACATCCAGGAAAAACCGATAGACTTAATAAGTATAGCCAGCAGGTGGGCTTGAACATCAACCTAAAGAAGACAGAGGTCGTGACGCTCAATGTGAGCAACCCTGAGCCCATATCAGTAAGGAATCAGCAACTGGAACAGACAGATGCCTTCACATACCTAGGATGCATAGTAACACCAGACGGCGGAGCAAGCAAAGACATCAACAACAGAATGAACAAAGCAAGAACAGCCTTTTTTAGTCTAAACAACATCTGGAAGTCCTCTCAGTACAGCACAAGCACAAAATTAGGATTATATCAGAGCTGTGTGCTTTCTGTGCTTCTCTATGGCGCGGAGAGCTGGAGAGTCACAGAGAAGGAAATGTAGAAATTGTCCTCTTTTCACACAACATGCCTAAGAAAAATTCTCCGAATCTTTTGGCCGAATACCATCACCAACCAAGATCTGCTTACTCGGAGCAATCAAGAGGACATGCACACACCATCATAGCTGGCAGACGCTGGAGCTGGGTTGGCCATGTCCTCAGAAGAGACCCTGATGCCATCACAAGAACAGCTATGCTATGGACCCCTGAAGGAAAACGAAAGAGAGGCCGACCAAAAACAACTTGGCGGAGGACTGTGGAGGCTGAGATGCAAAGAATGAACCAGAGTTTGGGCACTGTACGAAGGATGGCCGCCGACCGAGCAAAGTGGAATCAATTTGTTGTTGCCCTACAAGACGCCACCAGGCGTAATGGCCACTGACTGCTTTGACGGTCGGCAGCTAAGGATCAAAGAAGAAGAAGAAGAGCTCATCAGGGGGAGATCAACAGCGCTCTGTCTTGACGGGTAAGACGTTAGAAGAACGCAGCCAGGAGTCAATCCACAGTGCTGAGTACATTCAAATTGATCTGCCTGATGATGATCTCACACACTTCTTGGACGGGAAGAGAGATGCAATCAAGTTTCCACCTGCCAGTGCAAAAGGGTTTTGGGAACAGCTGGACAAAGCCTTGGCAAAAAAGTGGGATAACAACCTGAAGCAGATAACTTTGGAGAAGAAGCTGGAAATCTTCGGCGACATAATATATCTTCACTGTCACAAAGTGTTTGGAGTCAGGGAGGCAAGGGAAAGTAACCCTCCGCGAAAAAGTAGAAGACATATTAAAATAGGAGAAATCAGGAAACAGAAGAAGCATGCCCGAAAACTGTTCAAGAACGCAGTTGCCACAGAGAAGGAAGGGTTACAACAGGTTTGGGAGCACCTGAAAGGCCAACATAATGCCCGTTGTAGAGCAGAAAGGTTGTGCAGGAAGAGAAGGAAGACTCGAAGGGATAGGGAAAGATTCTTCAGGGAGCCCTTCAAGTTTGCCAAAGAACTGTTTGAGCAGCCACATTCGGGAACGCTAAACATCAGGAAAGAAGACCTGGAAGAACACTTTAGAATGACCTATTCAGATGGTCGCAAAGATGAGCCGCTCAGCAGCATTCTTCTTCTTCTTTGATCCTTAGCCGCCGACTGTCAAAGCAGTCAGTGGCCATTATGCCTGGTGGCGTCTTGTAGGGCAACAACAAATTGATTCCACTCTGCTCGGTTGGCGGCCATCCTTCGTACAGTGCCCCAACTCTGGTTCATTCTTTGCATCTCAGCCTCCACAGTCCTCCGCCAAGTTGTTTTTGGTCGGCCTCTCTTTCATTTTCCTTCAGGGGTCCATAGCATAGCTGTTCTTGTGATGGCATCGGGGTCTCTTCTGAGGACATGGCCAACCCAACTCCAGCATCTGCCAGCTATGATGGTGTGCATGCCCTCTTGCTTGCTCCGAGTAAGCAGATCTTGGTTAGTGATGGTATTCGGCCAAAAGATTCGGAGAATTTTTCTTAGGCATGTTGTGTGAAAAGAGGACAATTTCGACATTTCCTTCTCTGTAACTCTCCAGCTCTCCGCGCCATAGAGAAGCACAGAAAGCACACAGCTCTGATATAATACTAATTTTGTGCTTGTGCTGTACTGAGAGGACTTCCAGATGTTGTTTAGACTAAAAAAGGCTGTTCTTGCTTTGTTCATTCTGTTGTTGATGTCTCTGCTTGCTCCGCCGTCTGGTGTTACTATGCATCCTAGGTATGTGAAGGTGTCTGTCTGTTCCAGTTGTTGATTCCTTACTGTTATGGGCTCGGGGTTGCTCACATTGAGTGTCATGACCTCTATCTTCTTTAGATTGATATTCAGGCCCACCTGCTGGCTATACTTATTAAGTCTATCCGTTTTTTCCTGGATGTGTTGATGTGAATGTGCTAGCAGTGCAATGTCATCTGCATATTCCAGATCTTCCAATGTAGAAAATGTAGTCCATCTTATTCCTCTTGGATTGCCCTCTGTTGTCTGGCACATCACCCAGTCTATGACTGTTAAAAATAGAGTGGTTGATAAGGGGCATCCCTGTCATACTCCTGTCTTCACTTCAAAGGTTAGGTTGCTCTGCCCAATGCTACACGTAAAGTTGGCATAAAGGCTTTTTATGATTGACATTATGCAGCTTGGAATTCCATAAGCCCTCAGTATTTTCCATAAACTGTCCCTATGTATACTGTCAAAAGCCTTTTCAAAATCAACGAAATTAATGTACAGCTGTCTTTGCCATTCTGAGCAGGCCTTAAATGGCCTAGTAAGCCAGGAGCTGAATTTAACACCAAGCCCCCAACGATGCAAGAGGTAGAAAGCATTGTCCAGAAAGCTTGGTGCAAGTCAGCTCCAGGTCCTAATGGTGTTCCATATGTTATGTATAAGAGATGCCCTGAGGTGCTCAAACGACTGCTCCGTTTACTGAAGAATGCGTGGAAAACCCATCTTGTAAGCAAGGAATGGAGAAAGGCGGAGTCTACATCCTGAAGGAACAAAATTCCACGGACATCAGTCAGTTCAGGCCAATCTCACTACTTAATGTGGAAGGGAAGATATTCTTCACAGTGATGGCAAAAAGGCTCACTACATACCTCCTGGCAAATGAGTACATTGACACTACCATTCAGAAAGGAGGTATCCCAGGTACATCAGGATGTCTAGAGCATGCCACAATGATCTGGGAAGGAATTCAAAAGGCAAAGTCTGACAGAACAAACCTCCACGTAATCTGGTTGGATCTAGCAAATGCTTATGGATCCGTTCCACACCAGATGTTGTGGCAGACTCTAGAAATGTATCATGTTCCACAAGAGATTGCAGCAATGCTGAAGCTGTATTTCGCAGGGTTCTCTGTCAGATTTTCAGCCAGAGAGTACACAACGAAGTGGATTGGCCTTGAAGTTGGAATTGCGATAGGATGTACCATCTCTCTGATACTATTCGTGATGGCTATGCAGGTAATCCTCAATGCGGCTGAAGGAATAGCTATAGGTCCAAAGCTCAGTGGAAGATGTCACATGCCACCGCTCAAAGCATTCATGGATGACACAACAATTCTGACATCAGATGAACATCAGGCCCGGAGGATGTTACCATGCCTGGATGAACTAGTCCGCTAGTGCAGAATGAGCTTCAAACCCAAGAAGTCGAGAAGCCTATCAGTCAGGAAAGGGAAGATAGCAGAGGTCATATTCATGGTTTCCAACCAAAGAATCCCTATTGTCATTGAGGAACCTGTTAAAAGTCTTGGCAGGGTGTACGATGCCTCATTAAAAGACTCGAAGGCAGTGCAACAGACAATAGAAATGGCAGACAGAGGGCTACAGATCATAGACCAAAGCAGACTCCTAGGAAAATTCAAACTGTGGTGCCTCCAGTTCATGTTGATACCTAAGTTGCTGTGGCCACTGCATATATATATGAAATAAGCATAAGTACAGTGGAAGCTATAGAGCAGAAGGTCAACAAGTTCATGAGGAAATGGCTAGGGGTACCATCAGGTCTGTCAGATGTAGCACTGTACTGCAAAAAATCAAAACTTCTGCTTCATTTCAAGTCAGTTGTTGAAGAGTGCAAAGTTGGAAAGGCAAGGCTTGCAATGATGCCACGCGAGTCAGCAGATGACGTGGTTTAAATCCATTCAGCCCACACTGAAAATGGGAAGGAAGCGGAGAGTGGAAGAAGCTGTTGATGCTGCCCAAGAGTCGCTCAAACTGAGGGAGGTAATCGGATACACACATACGAATAGATGGGGATTTGGTCATGGAGACATCCACTGGTGGTCCAATGCATCAAGCAGGGAGCGCAGAGACATGGTAGTTCAGGAGATACGAGGAGCTGAGAATGATAAGAGGTTGCAAAAAGCAGTGCAGCAGGCCTAACAAGGCCAATGGACTACATGGGAAGGATCCCTGCAAAGGTCCTTGGGTCCTTGACATGGAATGATATATGGCATATGGCACCTCTTAGGCTCAGCTTCGTTTTTAGATCAATGTATGACCTTATGCCATCGGCCACAAACCTTGTGAGATGGGTAAAGTTGGATGATGAGCAGTACCCCCTGTGCCATGAAAGGCAGACACTTGAACACGTGCTCTCAGCTTGCAAGGTGTCATTAGGGCAAGGGCGATACACATGGCGCTACAACAAAGTGCTAAATGAGCTGGCTGCGACAATAGATCTGGCAAGGATGAAGGCGGATAGCAATGTCAGGCCGAACACTGCAAACACATACTTTCTGAGAGCAGGAAAGTCAGCACACCCAAAACTGAGTAAATCAGATAGCAGTGTACCATCTCTCCTTGACTGTGCAAATGACTGTGAGATGGCGGTAGACCTACCTGGATGAGGGGCATATCCAGAGAGTATCAGGAATTCTCGAAGACGGCCGGATATAGTGCTGCATTCTTCATCATCGCACCAGGTTATATTGATTGAACTGACCGTGCCATTTGAATCCAGACTGGAAGAGCAACATTTGTTCAAAGCGGCCAAGTATAGTGATCTGGCCGCGGATCTGAGACACGATGGGTTCACTGCAAGGGTCATGGCTGTTGAGGTGGGTGCAAGAGGGCTCGTGACTGCATCAGTGTATGATTTATTGAAACTGTTGGGGCTGAGGGGACAGTCAAGAACAAGGGCACTGAAGAGGCTTAGTAAAACTGCAGAAAAGGCATCATGCTGGCTGTGGAACAACCTCAATGGGCTATGGAACTCCGGACAGTAAATTCTATCCCCACCTGCGTTACAGGAAACATCCAGAAAGTGGAAATTTTTCCAAGTCCGCAGTACATTGAGTTTTTCGTTGTATTGGTGAAGGGACGGTGGCTAACAGGCAACACGTGGTGTATATTATATGAGGTGTCGGGCGCAAGTAGATTTCAGTTGCTAGCATGCAGTGGCTTCAAGCCTCATTGGCTTTGCGTATGGGGGTCAGTGTCTGTCCCTAGTCACGGTGTGCTGTGGCACAAGAATTTGTTTTCAACATAAGGGTTACTTTCACAATTGCCCCGGCTGGCAGAATTGTGGATTTTAAAGCTGCAACCAAGGTGGAGTGGGTTCATTTTCTACATAAGACAACAGGAGGTGGAGACACTTGGGAGTCATGACCCAGGTGGGCCCGCCCCCTTAGAGTGTAAAAGAATATACAGGGTCGAAACACTTGCTTGAGGGGGGGGGACATCTTCTGATGATCAGATTGCCTCCTGTTGTATCGCTATGTATGGAGTTACCTATCATAATATGTAAAAGAAAAGAAAACAATTAATAAATCCATACAAACGTCAGAAAATCTTAGAGAAATATTTAGAATAACCATTTTCTTTCTTTTTTTTTATTGCAAAATCTTTTGAGATTTTAACCAAAATACCAGGAAATGAGAAAGCAGATACATTCGCAAAAGAGGGAGCAACACGGGAACAAATAGAACAAACAAGCACCTTCCAGGAAAAGAAGACCCTTATCAAGGCCATCAGGAAAGTTGACCAACAAAGAGACAACTATCACTATCTTGATCGAGCAAAACAGGTGATCCTGTTCCGTATTAGAACAGGGCATAACAGACTGAACAGTCACTTATACAGACTAAGATTGGTCCCATCACCCCTATGTACATGTGGACAGGCAGCACAGACAGCCGAACATACGAGGGGCATTCAGAAAGTAATGCACCACATCGTTTTTCTCAGGAGCTGTTTATTCAAAAAGCATGAAATTTATACACAATATACATGGATATGTCATGTAAACATCGGTATTATTCAACATAATCCCCATCAACTTGTACGGCTTTATGCCAGCGCGAAACAAGTGCATGTATTCCTAGCCCGTACCAGATTTTGTCTTGATCATGCAGCCATTTCTTCGTTGCATGAATCACTCCTTCATCATCTTCAAACCTTGTCCCACGGAGTGCATCTTTAAGTGGACCAAATAGATGAAAATCAGAGGGTGCCAAATCGGGACTATAGGGTGGATGGGGTAGTACAGTCCAACCCAATTTGGTGATTGCTTCCCGTGTTGCCAGACTTGTGTGAGGTCGCGCATTGTCGTGAAGGAAGGAGAAGCAGGTCTGCTGGATTCTTGTGCGGCCGAACTCTGCGAAAACGTTGATTGAGTTTTTTCAATGTCTTAATGTAAGCTTGCGAATTGATTTTCTCTCCTCTTGGCATAACGTCCACAAGAATCACACCTTCAATGTCCCAAAAGACAGTGATCATGACCTTTCCAGCTGAAGGAATTGTCTTGAATTTTTTTCTTCGTGGTGATTGCGGATGATGCCACTCCATTGACTGTCTTTTTGTCTCAGGTTCAAAATGATGTGCCCAGGTTTCGTCACCTGTAACGATCTTAGCCAAAAATTTCTCTCCATCAGCATTGAAACGCTCCAACAATTCAGAAGAAATTACTTTCCTTTGCAATCGGTGGTCATTTGTGAGACTTCGAGGAACCCATCTTGCGCAAACCTTAAAAAATCCGAGAGTTTTTATAACTGCATTTGCACTACCAATGCTGACTGACAGCTGTAAGGCCAATTGTTGAGTAGTGATTCGCTTATCAGTAAGAATAATGTCCTCAGCGCATTTCAACATTTCTGCGTTGGTGGCTGTGGCAGGACGTCCACAGCGCGGCCGATCAAGCAGCTCCGTGTCTCCACTTCCTGATTCTTTGATTCTCTGAACCCAGCGACTGACTGTAGTCCTGTTGACTGCAAAACTTCCATACACATCACATAGACGCTTGTGAATGTTCACAACAGTTTCCTTCTCTGCAATGAGAAATTCTATCACAATTCGCTGCTTATAGCGCAAGTTACTAACACGCTCCATTTCAACGGTTTAGGGCAGCCGTATTATTTGGCCGGTTGTGGTGCAATTTGGTGCACACAATTGGCACATGCCATATTTGAAGTGTTCAAAATTTCATGCTTCTATCTTCATTTTTCGCTGAGAAAAACGATGTGGTGCATTACTTTCTGAACGCCCCTCGTATCCTGCAAGACTGCCACATGCTTAGTCAATTGCGGACTGAACATTGGCCCACAGAGACGCACATCCACACAAAGCTGTTTGGGAGTCTGGACGAACTTTCAACCACAGCAACATACATCCAGAGAACCGGACTTCTTGTGTAGACATTACTAAACAACAGCGAACGAGAAGAAGAAGAGCCAAAATAATTATTCAATATGGCGTTTTAACATGTTCACTACCTATCATCACAAAATATCAATTTAACAAAACCAAACTCCAAACTGCAATAAGGATGAAATAAAAATATGGATTTGCTGTAATTAAAGAATGAAAATTTAAAATTCTAATCGATCGCGTTATTTTAAACGAAAAAAAAAAACATAAGCACAAATACACACTTTGGGATTATCAGAACTGTGAACAACTAAAATTTGGGACTGTGTTGCCATCTTGAACATTTTGAATAGCACTAGGTGTGAAAAGAAAACACTAAAACGCCATTAAAAATTTTTGTTCAACTAATTGCTTTTTAAAAACTATTTGATTATTACCAAACTTTAACTATTTATTTTAGAACGGGAAAAAAATTAAATGCATTGAATATTTAAAAATTGTTTAGGGCCCCGGACATTTTCTTGAAACATTATTTCTCCGTTGCTTTTTTCACGGAGGCCTCTGTGAGCCCATGTATAGTGGGCCTAATGAATAATCCGGCACTGCTGCTACTTGTAGTAGTGCTTTTTGTTTTAATCTGCTTATGGGCTTCCAGTTTTTAACCAGTTGTCTGTTTGAGTGTTCTTTTCTTATTCTTCTGTAGCGCCCTGTTAGCTTCCAGAACAGCATGTTTTTATCGTAGGTCCATAGGTTCTATGTTTGCATGGATTTCACATGCAGCTGTTGGCATGCTTCTCATGCCCCCACATATGAACCTTAGAGCTTGGTTTAAGACTTGTACAGTTCTGCTTGGGTGGTTTTGCTAATTTGCGGACTGCAGCAATAGGTTATTATCCATGACTGATTGGACATATCCCCAGTACAACTGTCTGAGATTTTCTTTTCCTTCTCCCCAGCTGATGCTTGCAAGATGTTTCACTAGGTGCAGACGTCTTTCATTTTGTGCATGAAGGCTTTGAGGAGTAGCTATCTGTCTAGCTCCACATTTTTCTTCTGATTTTTCAGGATTTTCTTCTCTGGACACTACAGTAGTTGTCCATCGAGTGTTAGTTGGTACACCTTGTTTTCATTGATGCTCCTGGTGAAAATTGTGTATACAGTTTTCTGGGTGTTTATTTGTAGTTTCTGGAGCATACAGTACACAGCTATTGTGGCTAGGGCTCTGTTTTGTTTAGCTTGCGCCAGTTTCTTTTATTATTGTGCTGTTCAAATGAACAGGTCGGTCATCTGCATACAATGTTTTTCATACATTCAAGATGGGGGGAAGATAAGGAAGAGGGTGCAACTTAATGTGGTAATCCCTCCTCTTTTTGTGTGATGATTTAAAGCCTTCTGCTGTTACTTAGGAAAGCTTTAATCCAGAGAAACATTTTTCCATGTGTGACCATTTCGTCATTTAGACCACGAGCCCCTATCTCCATACTGTGTCATATGCTTGCTGCAAATTGATGAATAAGTTGTGGTGTTGTGAAAAATGACCATACCCAATGAGGCACTTTTTTTTTTGGAGTGTTTAATTGGCTATGTGTCCTTTCATGATTTGCTATCCTAGTGAGACTATAGTGTAATTTGGATGGTCACTAGTTCAATTCACTTCCATTACTGTTCTGTTGTCTAGTGTCCACCTTATTTCTGTCTTACAAGTGCCTGATATTTACCTATATTTGTTTATTTCTTTCTTTTGAATCCCTGGGCGCGAGTTATCCACTCTTTTGCCCTTTAGGGGACGAGTTATTCACTCATACCCTTGAGCCAGTTATGGGAGGTGAGGTGTGGGCTTTGTTTCAACCCCAAGGGAGCATCCTAGACTCAGCGGTATGGTACACCAGGCCCACTTTGGCGTGCGTGCGATACCAAGAGGTTTGATACTCTCTACCCGGTGCAGAGGGGTTATATCTCCGAGACAAGACTGACACGAGCAATCAGTCACTGGCCATGGCATGAGCAGCCAGACAGTAAAGTGGCGCGGTGGCGAAGCCACCGCCACCATATGGCTGTCAAATGTGGGTTTCTTGCAACCGCAGGGAACATCCTAGACTCAGAAGCAAATAGAACTGGCCATTTAAAAAACAATAATTTTGAATGCTGCTATCCTATTTTTAGTTGGGCATTTTGGGTGTGCTAGTAAATCATTGAAGTCTTCATCATTGTAATAGTTTCTGCTCATTTCTGTAAATTTATTAAATTGGTCAGAGCACAACACATCATTAATTGTGATACCTTTGGTTATTAAGTACTTGATATATGTGACAGAGTTATATAAATATATTACATGTATCCTCACGTTTTGCTCCCACCTGGCTCCCACCTTTGCTTTCTTATTAGTATGCATGTTTGGTTAAACGCAGAACCCCTACACTTTGATATCTGTCTAACTCATAATTTAGCCACGCCTATTTTCGTTTCTCTATGTCTTACAGG
Organism: Oreohelix idahoensis; assembly: GCA_024509875.1. NCBI lineage: Eukaryota > Metazoa > Mollusca > Gastropoda > Stylommatophora > Oreohelicidae > Oreohelix > Oreohelix idahoensis. The sequence continues at coordinate 293,823 of JAMPIV010004558.1, forward strand.
CACTAGGAAGATTTACAAACAGACCTATTAGCTAGTCCAGAGCCGTTAACTGAATTATCACGGGAACGATTGGGCAATCGTTGAGATAGTGACAGATCAGAGAACGGGTCGTATATTTGTAGAATCAAGGGCGGTAAGTCAAAAGACGGACCTTTGACGGTTGCATTTCCTCAAGGGGAGATAACCACAGTTCGTGATCCCAGGGCCCGTAATTTGCTACAGTATGAGCCGAGATCAAAAGACGGTTTGCTCATTGGCCTACGTCTCTGCGTCGGCAAAAGGCGTGAAATAAAGCTTTGATTCAGGAATCGACCGCAGATTTTCCCAAAATCTGGGCGAAGGCGTTATATCTCGCAAGAGATAGCGAATTTCTACATATTTCATATATATACCTCATCCTTTAAAATCATTTATCTAGTAGCCTCAGAATTTTCGGAACATCTAGCTTTGAACCCTAGAGTTCGGTCATTATATTTCACTAGGATTTACTGTGTTAATTGGCTAGCAGATTAAAATATATATATATATATATATATATATATATATATATATATATATATATATATATATATATATATATATATATATATATATATATATAAAATTCTTCCAGCTGTAATGTAAACTTGATTAATTGCTATTAACCAGAAAGAGATATTTTAATTGACTAGTAAATGCACTAGGCGATGTCGTACTAACGAAATATATATTTATCTCTAATCCATTATGTGTAATTTTTGTAAATGACTAGAATTTATTCCACGGGTTAATAAGAACGATAAGATAAGCTTTACACTTGTGTTTTCTAGTCAAATCTAATGGCCGAGTGGATAATAAATTATACCGTTACGCGGGTTTGGAAAGAATACTATATTGAGGTTAAATGTTTTGTATTTTCTTCCTAAAATCCAGGATGGGTCACAAACCAAAACCTACCAGCGGCCTGAATCTGAGAAAACGGGTCTAAGTCCAACAGTACCAAAAAACATTCTTATATAAATATCGGGTCTTCGAGGTTGACCTGTTTGGCCCTCTTGTTTCACCCAGAAAGAGAGAGAGAGTACCAACAAAAGACTATAAGAATTAATTTAACTGGTCATATAGCTAGCTACCCAGCTTTCTTTTCCATTTTCATGTACATTCAGCCCGCTGTGGCGAAATTATCAAAATTAACATTTCCCAACTACCAACCACTGTGGTGTGGCGAGGATTTTTATCCCGAGAGATTTACATACCTGACATTCTCTTTAAGTATTGGAATTACAAGTTACTGACACTGTGAACACTAGATCTCGTAATTATTTTCCTACCTGGACTAATTGATGTGACATAAACAGATCCAATTAACAGTAACGAAGTAAGCATTCCCCAAATAACAGGATTAATCAAACTTTGAGGAGCTGGGGCTTATTTTGCCAAAACACAACCCAACACTGGATTTGCTGTTTGTACCACAGAGATATGTTCCAGATGTTGTTAATCAACAATTAGGTAAGCGCGATTGAAAGTGGCCACTGTTTGTCTTAAGCGAGAGTGTCGCAAAATTGGTTTCAAGTCATTGCAAACGGGTTCAGTTAGATTTATAAACCCATCAACGATCGATTGACCGCTTTCAAAATGGCGGCGTATCACCGAAATGTGTATCAGACAGGAAATCGCGAAGGATAAATAAAAGCAGAAGGGAATCAGTATGAAAAGGATTTTACATTTCAGTACAGGGAAGGATTGTGTATAACTGCATATAAGAAGGAACGGTAGGAAGTTCTCATTTACGGAGATATATGCGTATTTCGGCTGCCCACAGTTACGCTAAAAGCGTGTAACCCACTTCTGTTCTAAATATTAAAATCAATAAATAACAGTTTGGGAATTTACATGGATAGGAAGATAGAGTTTTATCAGCTGTATAAAACAAGATAAGATGGAACAATATGGATATTATATATGCCGAGAATGAGAAAGGCAAAATTTCAGTCGACGCACAGATTGGCTGAAATCGATGTTCGGGAAAGATTTTTTTTAGCCTAGTTCTAGCTGTGACGTCAGTACCCTCCTATACGTCCGCGCTAAGCGTATATAAACGTATCGGTAAAAACTGGAGAGAGACACATCGAAAGAGGTTTGAGACAGACTGGAGGCAGAGTTTCGCCACTACCCATGAATTGTGAGCGGATCGCCAGAAACATTGTTCAGTCTGAAGTCTGAGGGTAAGCGAAATTATGATAACTACCGTGTATAATATTTTTTTTTATATTTCAGGTTCATATAAACTTCACAAAATATGCCTGTATAATAGTCATTGATATAATGTATTGTATTTTTAATATGATCTAAACATGTGCATTGTGGATGATTGTTGCTTGTACAAAAATTAATCACAAATAGCCCCACAGCCTAATGAAGATATATTTATCATATTGCTTTATCGCTTACGAAGATAAAGGCAGTCCCATAGCAGAGATTGTCATAGGGAAATGAAGTGTTAGAAACTTCATCATGGAAGATCCCAGTTTACGAGGTTAAGGTGACTAGTCCCCTTCCTAGCTGCCTTTGCCTTCCCTAGTTCGAACGCACAACTTTGTACCCATTTACAGCTGGTAAAATGGAGTGTTCCACAGCCAGGTTTCAATTCCAAAACTATGTAATTGTACTACCGAAGAAAGAAACGTGATCGCTTGGTCACTCTTTATTTATGTATTAATTTTGTGTAGATGCTAAGAATAGCATCAGTATTTGTATTTGATATGATTTGGAAGGATCAAGTTATAGAAAGGGATGTATAGGAGCGGAATAAACCAGATGATGTTTATTACTGATATGTTAATATTAATTCTATATCATTGAATTGATGTTACTTGCTATGACTGTATAACTTTGACACCTGATGACTGACTTGTCTGACTTATGTGCTAGTCAGTTACACTTAATTGAAATGTTAATATTAATGCTATATCACTGAAATGATGTCCTTACTTACTATGATTGTATAACGGTGACATCTGATGACTGACTGGTCTGACATCTGTGCTAGTCAGCTACAAGTCTAGCCAGATACTAGCCAAGGCTGATATGTTGCAGGTTCCATGAAATAACTCAAACCAGACTGTCCAGTATCAGAAGCCGGTGTCGTTCATCCGAGGCAATCCCACAAAAGTGTAGGACCCCAAAGAGTGAACTTCAACTGGTCATTGGCATCCCTACTGTTGGGCCTACCAAGTCTGATATCAGCAAAGGACAGTTCAGTTTCAGCAGTATCAAGTTGGAAAGATAAATGTCCTGTTTGACACTGACCACCTATACATGTGAAACAGCCAATAGTTGAAAACAATAAGTAACCATACAGAAACTCAGTCAACTGATGACAGTTATCCTTAAATTCAAAGGACTAATAACAGTGATTTCAGTAACTTTATTATTTTAGATCTTGAAGTCTAAACAGACAATAATAGTAATTGTGTGAATACTTTTATATATATATATATATATATATATGTGTATGCTCTTTTCCAACTAGTAGAAATAGAATATTAGTGTAATTATTAAACTATTTTAACTGTACCTGAGGATTTATTCACTTCTTCCATTTTGTGGGTTCAGTGAATGTACATTTTACTTATCCCCTAGAATATAAGTAATCATAAGATAGTCACAGGGAGGAGACACCTTAAATCCTGGTACTACTTCTTACCAACTGGGCCAGGGTTTTCACAGTCTGACTATTTTTATGATAACAATACACCAGTGCTTATTTCTAAGACTGGGGTATTAATTGTAAGGTCAGAACTCGTTACTGGCATACTCTTACATAATAAATAATTTTAAATAACCTCCCGCTACAGAGAGAAAGAAGGAATGAATAATTCTTCTATTGTATAATCATTTTACTCACTTTGTTGTGCCTTTCTTTTGTTTGCTAATACTGTTATTTTTTCTGAATAGATTAATTAGGAACTCTGTTCTTTACAGTATAGTCAAATTCTATACCATAGCGCAAATCTTTTGACCTTTTGGTGTTATTTAACTTCTTCTTGTGGGATCTTGTCTCAACAGAGGGGATTGCACTTATGGGGTTTATTTCTTTATGATTTCTGTAACCTATGATTTTTTCTATTTGATATTTGATCACTGTTGTGAAGTTTTCCTTTATGATAAATAAACTTAACATAAAACTTAATTACCTGTGTTGGTCAGCTCGGCCCAATATCCCGTTTCCATTTACTATTGTTTCACGTTTGTGCGTCTAAATGTCGTCACGTATCTGTGTGTGTGTATGCGAGTGGTTAATAGTGTATATGTTAATATATATGGGAAGGTAAATTGTCTGATAAACAAATTTCAGTCGTAAGATAGGCTGGACTAGAGTATCTTCTCAATCCAGGGACAGACTCTACCTGTTCACTATTCACTCGTGAAATCTATTTCTTTACCTTATCTCTCACTGAGTTACCACCTTTTCCAGTTCTATTCAGACGGGACCAGAATCTATCTTAATCACCTATCAACAATCTACGACAATATATTATATTTTTTTACTCAGTCGTGTTGGCCTTAAACAGCAGTCTTTTAGAGGTTTTGTCAACTTTTCGAGATATTCCAAGCTGGTGTTTTTTTTTCTGGTTTATTTCAACACAATTTTTTTCACCATTTGTCTGGTCCCGAAACTGTGAATTTTTATGATCTAGAAGGATATCGCTTTCTAAAGTCCCATTTTCTATAATTTCAACAACAGCGATGTTTTCACATCAGTTTCTAACCGTTTTCTGTCCATTTTAAAAATGTGCCAGTTTGTCTTCGGGCACTCACCATTTACTTATTGCTGTGCGTAATTAAAAGAAATACTAATCTTATCAAGACATTACGAGAATGAAAATTGTCAGAAAGTTGCATAACCACTTATTCGTGTGGACCAAAGGATAGAAACCCCTATTTTTCTTTTGGTCAGTTGTAGGGTGTCACAGTCACAGGACGGCACTAAGTTTATGTATGTCCATGTACATGTACACTAACCATTGACTGGTTAAAATGTGTTTGGGCAACACGTCCATGTGGTCTCCGAAAACAATCTTCCATGTTGGTGCTCGACTCGTTTCGGTGTCATCGGATGCCTTCTATCCCGAAGGAAATGAAGAAAATCAAATCTGATCTGGTTATAATTCCAGGCGGCATGACCCGTCTGTTGCAGCCTTTAGACGTCGCTGTTAATAAGCCGATGAAAGATGATATCCGTCGTAAATGGAATGCATGGTTAAGCGACGGTAATCACACATATACTGCTGGTGGCCGTATGCGTCAACCGACTCTCACAGATGTCGCAGAGTGGGTACTTGCTGCTTGGAAGGAATTAGATAAGACTATAATTCAACAAGGCTTCCTCAAATGTTGTATTTCGAATAAGCTTGACGGCAGCGAGGACGACGTTTTGTGGGAGAAAGAACAGGTGTCATCGGATGAAAATGATGGCGATATTTATTATGATGGCACCAATAATGGCATTGACTCGACAACACTAGATGAGCTTCTTTCTAGTGAGAGTGAAGACGAGGGAGTCCAAAGTACCTAAAATTTAGGTGTTGCGTACCTATTTCTGGTCGCAGTGTTGATTCGTTCAATAAGGTTTTTCGTTGGTGTAGAGGGGAATTACTCAGTCCTTAAGTTCTATATCCGAAATGTCTGTTTCACCAACGGTAGTCTAAGGAGACAGTCTCTTACCCTACTATAACCTTCGAAGTCCCAGGTTCTTTTGAGCAATGGCTCTGCCTCATCCAGTTGTTATGTTGTGGATATAGATTTGTTTCCGTTATGTAGCACTGATGAGTTTTGAAATGAATCATACATCACGATCTAATTAGAAATCAACCAAAATATCAGATAGTCTCTTGAGATGGTTAATTTTCATAGAACAAGTTTATTTACTTGAATTATATACTTTCAACACATGAAAATGTCCGCAGATTGAGGAAATTTGATCTGATATTCTTCTAACAATTCTTCAAATGTATATATCTGATACTGGCATAGGTCAATTTCTACGTGTGAGATTTCAGGCATAACATCAACATCAGTCGGTAATTCTTCCAGAACTTCATATGGGTAAGATGCATATTCTGCCTTTTCATTGTCCTCATCGATAACTTCTTGCTTGATGGATATGAGTAATTCCTTGGGTGCCAGCTTCAGTATTATTAATTATTGTCTCTTCAAGTGACTAAAATGTCTAGTTAAATTTGAGATGACTTTGGTGTTACTTCAAACTGCCAAATCGCCAGAGGTGTTAATGTCGCAGTTAAGAAAAATCTGAGATTCTACTTACATACTTCATATCATCGATCAGAATTCTTGAAATCACAACACAATAATATACGAGGGGCGTTCAGAAAGTAATGCACCACATCGTTTTTCTCAGCTAATAATGAAGATAGAAGCATGAAATTTTGCACACTTTAAATATGGCATGTGCCAATTGTGTGCACCAAATTGCACCGCAACCGGCCAAATAATACGGCTGCCCTAAACCGTTGAAATGGAGCGTGTTAGCAACTTGCGTTATAAACAGCGAATTGTGATAGAATTTCTCGTTGCAGAGAAGGAAACTGTTGTGAATATTCACAAGCGTCTATGTGATGTGTATGGAAGTTTTGCAGTCGACAGGAGTACAGTCAGTCGCTGGGTTCAAAGAATCAGGAAGTGGAGATACGGAGCTGCTTGATCGGCCGCGCTGTGGACGTCCTGCCACAGCCACCAACGCAGAAATGTTGAAATGCGCTGAGGGCATTATTCTTACTGATAGGCGAATCACTACTCAACAATTGGCCTTACAGCTGTCAGTCAGCATTGGTAGTGCAAATGCAGTTATAAAAACTCTCGGATTTTCTAAGGTTTGCGCAAGATGGGTTCCTCGAAGTCTCACAAATGACCACCGATTGCAAAGGAAAGCAATTTCTTTTGAATTGTTGGAGCATTTCAATGCTGATGGAGAGAACTTTTTGGCTAAGATCGTTACAGGTGACGAAACCTGGGCACATCATTTTGAACCTGAGACAAAAAGACAGTCAGTGGAGTGGCATCATCCGCAATCACCAAGAAGAAAGAAATTCAAGACAATTCCTTGAGCTGGAAAGGTCATGATTATTGTCTTTTGGGACATTGAAGGTGTGATTCTTGTGGACGTTATGCCAAAAGGAGAGACAATCAATTCGCAAGCTTACATTAAGACAATGAAAAAACTCAATCAGCGTTTTCGCAGAGTTCGGCTGCACAAGAATCCAGCAGACCTGCCTCTCCTTCACGACAATGCGTGCCCTCACACAAGTCTGGCAACCAGGGAAGCAATCACCAAATTGGGTTGGACTGTACAACCCCATCCACCCTATAGTCCCGATTTGGCACCCTCTGATTTTCATCTATTTGGTCCACTTAAAAATGCACTCCGTGGGACAAGGTTTGAAGATGATGAAGGAGTTATTCATGCAGCGAAGAAATGGCTACATGATCAAGACAAAATCTGGTACGGGCTAGGAATACATGCACTTGTTTCGCGCTGGCATAAAGCCATACAAGTTGATGGGAATTAAGTTGAATAATACCGATGTTTACATGACATTTCCATGTATATTGTGTATAAATCTCATGCTTTTTGAATAAACAGCTCCTGAGAAAAACGATGTGGTGCATTACTTTCTGAACGCCCCTCGTATGTACGACACGCATGTCAGCAAATGTTAAATTTGATCAACTGTAAACCTGTATTCCATTATGTAAAATGTACATGAATTTGCAAAGAAATGCAAATAAAAGTTTTTAAAAAATATTTTACTTTAATTCGTGGCAGATACACATTTATCTATATAAAAATTTATGTACGGCAGTTACGCCGTCAAAAAAAGTTTTGTGTTCCACTTCGGTGTGGAACACAAGGAATAAACTTTGATTCTCATTGGATGACATTCTTTGTTGTTGTTTTGATGCGTTGATGGGTGGAGAGCGGGCTCTTATCATCTGTCCATTCTTGCCTCTTCTCATTCCATCTTGGTCTACCCTGTTCAACCTGAAAGTTGGTTATAATTGGGGTATTTAGTGTCATTTTATTTTCTAATTTTGTATTCAATTTAAATATCTATTGTCTTTTGCAGTTGCTGATTTTTATTTATATTAGTATTTGTCCATTTTATTTTCTCTTTTGTGTTGTTTATAGATAATTATTGTCCTTTACACTTGGTTTTAATTTGTATTAGCATTTGTTCTTTTTGAGTAGTTGCCCTATTTTTTTTCTATACCTCGTTGTCTTTCCTTGTCCTTTGAGTAGTTAGTTTTTTGTTAATGCTTTGTTAGTTCTTGCTGCTTAATTTCTATTTAGTTGGATGTTTTTCCTGAAGTACTAACCTTATATGTTTTCCTTTGTTTTATGTATATATCTTTTAAGTATTGATTGGGCATCTCTTGGGGCATCTATACTTAAAACCTTATCACCTGTTAAGTCTATATTGTGATTTCTATAGTAAGTTTTTAATTCAAGTCTTTGTTGATCATACTTTTTACAGTGGATCAGGTAGTGGTCTATGTCATTCTCTTCCTGGCATTCTTGGCAGTGTGGTTCTTCTATCATAAAGTATGCTGCACCGAGACGGAGACGCCACAGTTTTTTGTTCGAAGGTATCTTTAATTCCTCTCTGACCTGGCACGTCTTCGTTGGTTCTTTCAGCAGTTTGAACGCGTGTCTGCCTTTTCCACTTTTCCTCCACGCTGTCCTCCATTCCTCGTTTATAGTTTCCTTCACTTGGCTCTTGATCTCCGACCTTCCCAGTCCTGCTTTTATATTGTTTTTACTTAATCTTCCATTCTTGGCGTTCTGGTCTGCCAACTCGTTGCCAGCAATACCTATGTGTGCTGGAACCCACACTAGCCTCACACTACATCCTCTGTTCCCTAGTGATGTATTAAGTGCTAGAATTTCTTCCTTTATGTCTGGCCGGCTACATTTACCTGGGTGTTCTAGTTCTTGTAGTGATGATAGTGAGTCTGTAAATATCGTAACAGCTTCTGGTGGGTTATCTTCGATTATTTCTAGACTTTTAAGAATTGCTACCATCTCTGCGGTAAAAATTGATGCCCCTTCCGTTACACTGTAGCTCTTTTTTATTCCCCATTGTGGTATTACAACTCCGGCACCTAGTTGCCCACTATCACCCTTGGATTCGTCAGTGTAGACGGCCAGACTTTGTTTAGTCAGTTGATCTATGAGCTTTCTACTTATCATTTTGGCTTCCTTATCTTCTATGTTTTGTTTGATCTTTTCAGTAAGTGAGTAGTCTATGATTGGTGTTTTTAGTTCCCAGGGTGGTATTTTGCTTCTGTATTTATTACTATTTTCAATTGTGTTTGATAGTTCTTTGAACTGCGTTAGGTCTTCTATAGTTCTCCGCCCTGTTGGATATCTATCTTTAGTTAAGGGGACGTCCCATACACTTGGTTGGTTTTTGACAAATGCTTTATGTGCTGGGTGGGTCACTTCTTGTGCTACTTTACTCCAATAATTTAATCTTAGTTCTTTCCGTCTTAGACCAAGGGGAGGTATGCTGAGAGCTACTTCTAGAGCTTCTACTGGTGTCGATATAAATGCACCTGTAATGGTTCTCATGGCTGCATTTTGAATCCTGTCCAGTTTTGCTTTGTTAGAAGCTGCAGCTGAGTCATAGACTATACTGGCATAATCCAGTTTCCCCCTGATGAAAGACTTGTAGAACATAAGCATTATTTTATTGCTGGCCCCCCCCATCCATTACCTTTTACAATCCTTAGTATATTTAGGGGTCCCCTACAGCTTTCTACCAAATTGTCTATATGTTTATTATAATTTAGTTGTTTATCTAAAGTTATGCCCAGAAATCTTGTTGTTGAGGCGGTACATATTTTCTGTCCCTTAATGGTTATATTGATTTTGTTATTTATTTTTTAAATTTCCTTTGCTGAATATCATACCTACTGTTTTGTTTACATTAATTTGGAAGCCCCAACTTTTCATCCACTCCGAAATTTGTCTATTTGATTTTGAAGTTTTTTGTAAACATGGTCCAAGTTTTTTCCAGATCGCCAAATGGCACAGTCATCTGCAAATTGTGATACTGCATTCTTTATGTCGTTAAATTAATCTGCTAAATCATTTACAGCTATAGTGAAAATTGAAGGAGAAATCACTGATCCTTGAGGAATCCCATTCTGTTGCTCATATATTTCTAACCTATCATTATTCACCTGCACAGCAAAATACCTGTCCTGTAAAAAGTTTTCTAGATACCTATAGGTTTTACCAGTAATGCCAATCTTTTTCATTTTGTAAAGAGCTCCGTCTCGCCAGCATTCATCATATGCTCTAGCTACATCTAGAAAGACTGCCACTGTTTTCTCTTTCCTCTTGAACCCTAGCTTTACATCATGTTCTAATCTTACAAGCTGGTCTACTGTACTTCTGTCTGCTCTAAACCCTGACTGGTTTGGGCTATACAACTGGTTTTTTTCTAGGTAGAATTTAACTCTTTTATTCACAACAGTTTCCATTATTTTACCTAGTTGTGATGTTAAGGAGATAGGCCTATATGAACTTACATCATGGGCTTCCTTATTGGGTTTTAGGATGGGTACTATCATCGCTACTTTCCATGCTTTTGGTATCTTTCCTAAGCTCCAGATTTTGTTATAAAGGGAAGTTATTATGTTTATAGTTCTTTTGGGTACTTTCTTAAGGATTTCATAGCTAAGTATATATTGCCCTGAGGCAGTATTAGATTTATCTTTTATTGCATTAGTTACTTCTTCCTCTGTTATATCAGCATCTAAATAGTTTGTTTCATCTATCTGGTCTGGTAGTTCTTTTGACTTGAGTATGGAAAACACGTCCTTTTATACTGTTTGTGAATAGTAGTATTTTAGTAAACTAGTTTTCTATTGGTTAGCTAATCTATCTTATTTTCTAACACGATCTACAATTGGTTTAATTCAATGGAATGTTCTGAAATTTTGTTCCTTCCTGTATCTTTTGGTATCAATATTCTAATTAATTTTAGTATTTGAATAAATGTTCGTGTCACTACTAAAATGCCATATTTTTCAAGGTCAAGACGCAATCTAATTATGTGCTAAAGTGATCTGAGTCTTGTACTTTTCTTATATATTAATAGATCTGATGCGTGATGCCATATGATGATGGATGGTATCCGCATGTCTGGTTTTGTGTAGTGTGCAGATGTGTTCAGTCAAAACAATGTTCATACAAAAATAACAGGGCAATCCACATAGGACGTCAGTAAACTCACGACGTATAAAGTCAATGATTCTTGAAACAGCCGTTGACGTTTTTCTTCATTATTTATTGTGGACGCCACAGTGACAAAATGGTTACGCGAATATGTAGACACATCAAACAGTCATTATCACAGCAACATTCAATACAGCAATAGACGGTAGACAGCATTACAATGATGAGTCAGATGCATGTTATATTTCATAGTGCTGTAAATGTAGTCAGGTGAAAAAACTCCATCCCTTTCTATAACAGCCAGGAGATAACCAGATATATGAGATCAGTTCACTCTCCTTAGTCTGACTTCAGCAAGACAGACACGTCTGCCGAAGTATAAATAATGTCCTCAAAAATATCCTCTAGATAATAAAGGTTTTTCAAACCTAGTTCATTTAACAAAGTAGCAAGTAATGGTCCTTGGAACCTGCATCAACCGATGCAGCACAATACAGCGACATGTGAGCTAGGAAAACATCTCGTGACGACGACTTTCGAAGACAGGCGATGAACCAGAAATCGTTCACGACCAAAAATCGATAGAGTTAATGAAAATGTTAATTTACCTTGCCTTCCGGAAATACACAGAAATATTATGCCTCCCGGCATGTGCAAATACACTAGAGGTATTATCTCGAATAAACGAAATATCCATAAGAGGACTACACATCCCTGACAGAACAAAAAATAACGGAGATCCCCTCTTCAACGAGGCATCTCTTTCGCCATTCCAAATCGCTCACTCCACTAGTGGTGGGCGGAAACCGATCGACCAAGAAGCAAGACAAGTCATGCGCAGTCCAGCGCAAAATGACCACAGCTCAAACTTAACTGCATTCGATACCAACGCGAGAAGACAAATGCTTACCGAGAAAAGTGACTATAAATTTCAAGCAGTTGTTGCCCTTGCGTTATAAAATAGATATTGAAATAAAACGATGTTGCGAGAATTTATCACGCAACATATCACCACCTCCTCCCGATAAAAAAAAAAAATGTGGAACATATTTTTTTTTTTTCAATATCAAAGAGCATGCGATAAGCGGCTCAAAACGCACGAATTATGCGCTGATAATTAACTAAATTGCCAAACAATAGGCTAATTATAGAGTGTCTGGTGAGGATATACCTCAACAGAAAAATAAATATGTCTCAAAAAATATTCACATCGGGGAGGTGTCACCAACACACATCACGTTAGCATGTAAACACAATATACGTATGCAAGTTACTATAATCATCATTAAACAGCATACTCTAATATTGTCTTTAAAAATGGATGTACAAATCTGATAGGAAAATTTAAATAGTACATTCTTTGACATGTAATGACATAAGTACATAGTAAAGTTAAACTACATGACGATCCAGGACATATGCTCTGGTATTCCGAGGGTAAGTACACAATCTAGAACTCGTCATGCTTGATACTAGTAAGGTAAGTCCTCAGCTCAACAATGACATTCTGAGAAAGTACAAGCAATATAATGCTAATTAATAACTAATATGCTTCATAAGGTACAATACATTATTAATAATTGTGGCTGTTTAGTAAACTAACGGCCCTTATATTAACTACTCAGTCCTCCTCTATCATCTTAAAAAACGAACAGAAGAAGATGACAACAAAGCACGATAGTGTGTACATATAAAGTAAGTACAGATGTGCTAATCTATTGTAGAAATATAGGTGTGTTATGACTCTGTAATATATGGAAATATAGGACAGAAGTATTAGTTGGAGTCATGTGGGCATCTAGACAAAATGTCAGCCATCACATTATCCGCACCACGGATAGCTCGTACCGTGAAGTGAAAAGGTTGAAGAGCTATAGCATATCGAGTGGATCTCGAACTCTTCAAATTCTTAGTCTGAATAGCTGTAAGAGCTTTCTGATCAGTCTCTAGAATGAAATGTGCGCCCAGGAGGAATCTTTGTAGTTTTAGAATTGACCAAACCATCGCTAACAACTCACGGTCTAAAACCGAGTAGTTCCTCTCTGCCGCATTTAGTTTTCTAGAAATGTACATAACAGGATGCAGAGTATTTGCATATTCTTGCATCAGTGCTGCTCCAATCCCAGTGGATGAAGCATCACTCCGAAGAACAAAAGTCCTATCAAGAGTAGGTAATCTTAAGATGGGAGGAGAAGAAAATATATTCTTGATTTGGTCTAGTGAAGATTGGCATTCTTCAGACCAACGGACCAGATTAGGCGAACCTTTCTTCAACAATGTTGATAGAGGTGCCATGATCGAAGATAAATTTGGAATAAATCTCCCATAAAATTGAATTAAACCTAAGAGACTCCTAACTTGTTTCTTCGTTTTAGGAACAGAGATGTTCAGTATTTTGGAAGTATTGTGGTCTTCTGTCTTCAAGAGACCATGACCAACACGATGACCCAGGAAAGAGATTTCACCAAAACCAACAAAAGCTTTAGAAGGTTTCGCTGTCAAATTATTCTCACGTAGAGTGGACAGTAAGTCATATAACCCTAAATAGTGATCTTCCCAGGTATCACTGAAGAGACAGATGTCATCTAAGTATGCGATGACATCCGAACGATGTGATAGAATTCGACGCATCATGCGAACGAAAGTGGCAGGGGCGTTCATGAGACCAAAAGGCATAACATTCCATTGAAATAGACCCCTAGGTGTAGAAAAAGCAGTAAGAGGTTTGGCATGCTCTGCTAAAGGCACTTGCCAATAACCTTTAGACAAGTCAAGTTTAGTGAAGAATCTAGAATTAGAAAGTCTAATCAGTAGATCTTCTAACAAAGGCATCGGTTCAGCGTCGAACTTTGTGACCTGATTCAATTTGCGATAATCAACACAAATTCGTATGTTCTTATCCTTCTTCCGGACAATAACCATGGAAGAAGAATATGGTGAAGTCGATGGTTCAATTATATTTAATTGAATCATTTCATCCAATTCCTTTTCCACTTGCGACTGAAAGTGTATAGGAATAGGATAAGGCCTAACCCTAATTGGATTATTGTCGGTAAGAATTATGTCATGTTCTATGACATCTGTGTGTCCAGGAATGTCAGTGAGAACATCCTGAAATGTTTGTAACATCGACAAGTCTCGTCGATGTTCGTCACCAGAAAGATTAGGAGAAACAGAAACGTTTTTCCAAGATTCCGTGGAATGTAATGGAACCACTGGAAGGGGAAGGTTGACATCAGAGAAGGTAGCTTCCTCATCCTGAATGACAGACAGGGATGAATAATGACCGTGAGGTGCAGGAGCATCATCCGTTGCCTGGAAAATAGGCAGCAAATAGTCCGGACGTTCGTGAAATTCCGAAAGCATGTTTATGTGGAAAGTTTTATGCTTTCCATCAATTTCGACCACATAGTCAACATCGGAAATCCGAGAGACTATTGCATACGGACCTTTCCATGCAATAAGAAGTCTATTTTCCCTACTGGGGAGTAGGACGAATGCTTTGTCACCTGGACAAAGTTGTCGTAGACATCTATTCTTGTTAGCAAACTGCCTTGCCTTCTCTTTAGCAATTTCTGATGAAGCAGTTGCTAGCTTACATGCCTCAATGATCTTTTGTCTAAGAGCAATGACATACTCATATGAGGATTGAGTTTCATCGCTAATATCATCGGCAGTGATGAGATCGTGTAATAAAGACATAGGGCCGCGTGGACGCGCGCCAAAGACAAGTTCGAAGGGAGAAAATCCTGTGTGTTCATTAGGGACTTCTCTATAGGCAAAGAGAGCCGCGGGTAAAACCCTGTCCCAATCTTGAGGATGATCTTCAGTTATCTTACCAAGCAAAGTCTTGAGCGTTCTATTCAGACGCTCAACTAACCCATTAGACATAGGATGGTAGATACTACTGAGAGATCGTTCAATATGTAAGGTAGACATTACCTGTGACATAGTGTCAGATATGAGTTGAGTGCCATGGTCTGACAATATTTCTCTGGGGAACCCCAAGCGAGAAAATATCAACCAAAGAGCATCTGCGATATCTGTAGTAGATATGCTCTTAAGAGGAATAGCCTCTGGCCAACGTGTGCACATATCGACACATGTAAGGATAAACTGATGTCCTCTGGCCGACTTGACCTTAAAAGGACCAATAATATCTATGGCCATTTTCTGAAACGGCCGAATAGGAATGTCAGCAGCCTGGATAGGCGCAGCATGTCGTGGTCCTCTAGATTTGACCTCCTGACATACCTTGCATGATCGGCAGTAAATACGAATGTCCTTATTGACAAAAGGCCAAAAGAAAGCCGCAAGGACTCTCGACTTCGTACGGGCAAAACCCATATGTCCAGCACATTGCGAGTCATGAGCATGTTGTAATATTTGGACTCTCATGCTCTTGGGAACAAGAATTTGCGAATGTGCCGACGTAGTCGAATCTTGTACCATACGTACAAGTACGCCGTTTCTCATTGCAATCCAAGATTTTCTATTTGTATCCTGATTCGGATCACCTTTCTTCGCAAGAACGAAGAATTTTTTTAAAGAAGGATCTTCTTCTTGCAATTTTATGAAAGAGTCACGAGTGATTACTAAGTGACTATCTTGGCTATCAACTTCATTATCACTATTCAGTGAAGTTTCGGGTGTTTGTAGAGCTTGTGCTCTTGTAACTACTGCATTTGTAGCTTGCATGTTATTATCTTCCCAAGCAGCAATCTGCTGTGGGGTACACTCCCTAACTCCGTGAATACGACCAATAATAAGGTCCGCAATAGGATTAGGTAAGAGACAAGCATGCACATCTCCAGTAAAGAAAGGAGTGGCAATGCGAATTACAGCAGTAGGATATTTTTCTAGAGTGCCGCCAAATGTGACACATTTAATAACCCTTCCTGTAGCACAAGATGGATCTACAAGCGATTGTCTAACACCAATAGTGGTGCATCCGGAATCGAAAAGTAGTGAGACCGGAGTATCATTAACAAGACCCTTATGTAGAATTAAAGAACCCCTCCCGTCATGCGCAACAGCAGCAGGAAGAGCGGGAAGTGGGTGACCACAAATCAAAGTAGTTATGGTACCCGGTTCGAATAAAGTACTGCATTGGGGGCATTTGTTTGCTCTCTCAAAGTCAAAAGCAGAACCAGTGACAGCGTCAAAGTTTTTACTATCAACAACATGATTACAGGCTCCCTCAGTTTCCTGTTGTACAGCATTAGCCTGCTGATATCTCTTTTTTTTTGTGTTGAGATCTACCCCGACTATTATTACCTCTGAAGTTATCAAAGTTATTATTATCTCTGCAGTTATTATTGTCTCTATTGTAATTGTTATCCTGGTTCGAATTCCAGTTTCCACGATTACTATCATGTTCACATTGATGCGAACATCTATTTGTTTGGTTCTGAGGTCTTCGGCAGGAATAACCTCTATTACCATATCCTCTTTTGAAATGCTTATAATTATTAGGGTGATAGTAACGAGTACTATCAGGTTGTCTCCAATTCTTCGAAGAAGAATCACCATGAAATTGATTTCCATGATTTTGACAGAAATTACCGCTACTCTTTCTATCAAAATTTTGTTGGAATCTACGAGCAAAGTTTTGGCCATACGGAGCTGCCGAAGCAACTGGTAAACCTTCTTTCACCTTAGAGTTACCCATGGTTATGTGTGGGTGCGCAGTTACGTATTGGCAACAGAAATCTTCCATTTCTTTTATTGTTTTAGGTTTACGTTCATGAAGGAAAGCAAGGAAAGACTCATTGACAGACGACATGACTTTGTCTCTAAGTATTAAGTCCATAAGTCCTTCATAAGTTTTTTCCGTCTTAGATAGTTCAACCCATCGTGAGAAAGTAATGCGTATTCTTGCAATAAACTCGGAGAATTCAACTCCATTTTCAGGTAACATGTTTTTAAATTGTAGACGATAGCCGTCTTCGTTAAGCTGATATTTCTTTAACAAAGCGGCCCTGACAACCTCATAATTGTTCTTGTCAGGTTCATCCACCATATTTAATATACTTAGAGCTTTACCTGTCAGTATCCCTGATAACTGATAAACATATTTTGCTTTGTCTATGTTATGAGCTGTACATGCTTGTTCAAATCTGTCCAGATAGAACATTATGTCATCACTGGAAGGACTAAATGTTGGTAACTTAATCTTAAAAGTATCATTATTAGCCTTACCAGAAGATGAACCCTTGTTTGAATCATTACCATTACTCATGCTTGTCAATTTCAATTTTTCCAACTCTAAAGCTAAGACCTTTTCTTCATGTTCCATTTTTGCTTTCTCTTTCCTCTCATCAGACTCTCTCTGTAATCTTCTTTCCTCAGCCTGAGCCTCTTTTTGAAGTCTTTCATTTTCAGTCTTTTATTTTCAGCTTCTTTTTCAAGTCTTTTATTTTCAGCCTCTTTTTCAAGTCTTTTATTCTCAGCTTCTAGCTGGAGATTTCTTTCCTCAGCTTCTGATTCCCTTTTTTGTTTTTCCATTTCCATTTGGAATCTCTTTTCATCCACCTGCATCTGCAGTTTCTTTTGTTCAGCTTCCATCTGCAGTTTCTTTTGTTCAGCTTCCATTGCTTTATCATATCGAGCAGTTGCAAATTCTTCTAACTTATCACCAGTCTTCCCAAGCAATTTACCCTGCTCAATAAAGTGCTCAAATGTAGACATGATGAGTAATATATAAGTCCAAAACCTGAAATAATTAACTAATTTATTTCAAACCTAAGTGTAACAAGTCTTAATTAAGCACTTGTATATTCACATCACATTATATTATCCCAGTCTCTGTGGGAAACAAGTCTCCAATCAAAGAACTTGTATATGAAATATCAACAATCAATTCTTGATCATAAGTGCACTTCTCATTCAATAGTGCACGACACTATTCATCATTCATTTATCATCAGTGTAGTAGTAACAGTGCATTAGCATAGCCCATTAACTAATTACTATAACTGTAAACAATGACTATGTAAACACATGCAAAATGTAAACATTGAAAATGTAAACAATACAAACAATGTAAACAATAACAATGTAAACAATAACAAAGATCAGCAACAATACAAAAACGTTCGCAGAAATCAACTAAAAATAAAGCAGAAATTAATGAAATATCACAAAAATGTGACGATATCTGCGATAGAATTAAACAAAATACATGACACCACAGTGTATAAACAAAAATGTTGTATGAAACTAAATTATAGACAAGAGTAGGCTAACAAATACAAACAAATCAAAACAAAACTAAAGAATGCGAAATAATAACGAAAACAATATTAAAACATGTCATCACAACTAACATAAATAGCAACAGAAGTCGCTTAGCAAATTCCAGTATTGGAAATTTGCAAACCTTACAGAAAACGCTCACAATAGACGACCTCTATGACGTGGCATAATCTAACGGAGACACCACCCAACCGAGAACCCGCTGAAATATAAACATATAAATATACGCATAACATATAAACATATAACATATAGAATGAGATGATACACAGAAGACTCAGCAGAAGTATAAGGGCACAGTTTACATACAAACAGGCCACTTAACTTATAGGCTTCCAATCGTAGAACAGCAGAAAAAACGGATGTCAATCAACGTCCTAAAGAGCGAAGCTCCAACGATGATGGCACATCTGAACTGCTTCCACTGCTAACACGATGGTACAAGAGCTTCTGAAATACTGTGTGTTGAGTTGTTTCGGCACTTGACCTTCTAATCCAAAAGTAAGTTGATGGAAATCGGTACTTGGCCTTCTTCAGAAAACAACCCGTTTCAACCGGCACTTGACCTTCACAAAAACGACAGCACTGGAACCTTGACAGCAGCAACTTGCTTGACTTGCGTAAAAGATAACAGCAGTCCGAGTTATCCGGCAACATGTAACAACGCCGGGTACTGTCAAATACTTTTTTCCGTCAAAAAGTTGAAATTTTGACTTTTACCGGGCAACGCCGAGTACTTTGAAAATTTTGAAGATGTTGACTGTATTGAAGAATGTTAATTTCTTGAAGGATGCTGATGAATTCTTGTTGAAAATGAAGTGGGTAAGGGACCCCGTGTTTGCTGGTACCAGAATCAAACCAGCTTATGGCCACCAAATGATGCGTGATGCCATATGATGATGGATGGTATCCGCATGTCTGGTTTTGTGTAGTGTGCAGATGTGTTCAGTCAAAACAATGTTCATACAAAAATAACAGGGCAATCCACATAGGACGTCAGTAAACTCACGACGTATAAAGTCAATGATTCTTGAAACAGCCGTTGACGTTTTTCTTCATTATTTATTGTGGACGCCACAGTGACAAAATGGTTACGCGAATATGTAGACACATCAAACAGTCATTATCACAGCAACATTCAATACAGCAATAGACGGTAGACAGCATTACAATGATGAGTCAGATGCATGTTATATTTCATAGTGCTGTAAATGTAGTCAGGTGAACAAACTCCATCCCTTTCTATAACAGCCAGGAGATAACCAGATATATGAGATCAGTTCACTCTCCTTAGTCTGACTTCAGCAAGACAGACACGTCTGCCGAAGTATAAATAATGTCCTCAAAAATATCCTCTAGATAATAAAGGTTTTTCAAACCTAGTTCATTTAACAAAGTAGCAAGTAATGGTCCTTGGAACCTGCATCAACCGATGCAGCACAATACAGCGACATGTGAGCTAGGAAAACATCTCGTGACGACGACTTTCGAAGACAGGCGATGAACCAGAAATCGTTCACGACCAAAAATCGATAGAGTTAATGAAAATGTTAATTTACCTTGCCTTCCGGAAATACACAGAAATATTATGCCTCCCGGCATGTGCAAATACACTAGAGGTATTATCTCGAATAAACGAAATATCCATAAGAGGACTACACATCCCTGACAGAACAAAAAATAACGGAGATCCCCTCTTCAACGAGGCATCTCTTTCGCCATTCCAAATCGCTCACTCCACTAGTGGTGGGCGGAAACCGATCGACCAAGAAGCAAGACAAGTCATGCGCAGTCCAGCGCAAAATGACCACAGCTCAAACTTAACTGCATTCGATACCAACGCGAGAAGACAAATGCTTACCGAGAAAAGTGACTATAAATTTCAAGCAGTTGTTGCCCTTGCGTTATAAAATAGATATTGAAATAAAACGATGTTGCGAGAATTTATCACGCAACAAGATCATTTGCGTATTTAACTACAAATTGGTATATGTGACTATTTTGTTAGTATTTGGCCTTGAGTTGATTGCGTATTGCTCTTTTTAGATTTCTAGAATGTACCAGTTGTGTCCTTGAAAATTAATGTAACTTATAATCTTGCTACTAATACTATCTTGATGTTGCTTGCCGTATCTCATGGGGTCCTATTCTTTATATTTCTCCTATCTGTTTTCTATCATTTCTTATTGGCTATTTATCTTAGGGGTTGGCTACTCTGTCACAAGAGAAAAGATGGAAAAAGGATTAAAACGTGTGGCTGAAAAACACTTCCTTATGTCGCAGACACATCACACTGTAATCTTGTTGAAAAAAATGTCTTATTTGCAGTGAGTATTTTGTCATGGGGCAAATACAAATAAGGTGATTTTAATGATGTTGTTGTTGTTGAACTAGGGCTGCTGAGCTTGCTCTTTTGCAGCCAATACCAAGTTGAAGACTCCTTGATATTATCTACACTGTAGATCTAGGCTTTTCCTGTGGCTTTTCTGCCATTCTGAAATGTGTTGGGTTGAAGTCATGAGCTCCAGTTTCTCCAGCCAGATTGTCACATCCGGTCCCAAGCTAGCAGTAAGAAGCGCGTGGCATACTGTGCATTCCCCGCCATCCAAGGGGGCTCTCCAGTGATGCAGAGCTAAAATACTGTGCTCTGGTTCAGAGCTCTCCCAAGGAATTGTCACGTCCTGCACAGAGCCACTTCTCAGCTTCCCCTACTTATCACTGGGTCCACAGTGAGATTCTCCTGCATACAGTCAACCAGGTCTAAGCCTGGGGTTCAAGTGACTACTCCAAGCTTAGTGTGCAATGCTGGGTTCTCAACAAGTTTCACCACAGGGGGAATCCCTGAAAGTGTGTGAATGATTTCAAAAGTCAATGAGGGTGTAATTAGCCTCACAGACAGAGATTCACTTCCACATATGTATACTCTAGCTTTGTGCATAGCTGGTGATTATATAAAGATGACTCCAGATATGCCTCCATGCATATTTTAGTGATGTAATAGTCTGTTGTCAGCTTTTCAGTGCTTGGAGGCAGTTTTATTCAGCTTGTCTTATTGCGTGAAAATGATGTGTACTGCTTGTAAAGAAGAACCAGGCATTTCTTCAACATTCCAGTCAATATACTGAATCCCCTGTTAAACTGAATAACAGTAACTAGGAAAACCCATGTACTTGTACTACATACTTATCATTTGTTGTAAATAACCATAGAATACAAATATGCACCAATAGTCAATGACATTGATAATACAATAATATATAGTCTATTGCCAGAGACAGTTTCTTGACTCATTCGTTGCCAACAGCACTTCTATTATTCGCTTATGTTAGCACTTCCGTTCCCTAACACATATCCAACTGGGTTGTCCGTGTTTTATTTCTTTTGTCTCAATGATCTTCAGTTTTAACTAACAGCATACGTTTTCTGTTTCTTTATTAAGTTAATAATCTTCATGGGAACTCCATAATGCCTCATTAATTTCTAAAGCGATCAGTGTACGAACATTCCAGGTAGAAAATCTGGTTATTTTGCTAGAAAAAAAAAGGATGGTCAGCAACACAGACTCCTTTCTGCATTCTGCGTGTTCCATCATGCGCCTCATTGGCAGAGGACCCTCTCATGTCTTGGATGGCTGTGTTTTATTTCCTTGTGTTGAGCTGTCAGTGTTGTTTGCTGACGTTTTTGTGGCTTTAACATTTTTACGGGATGGGGTTACCGGCCCCTTGCCCAACACTCTTTAGTTACTTCTTACGACATGCATGGCAGGCCACATTGTTACTGTTCTTTATTTCTCCTTCGAGCCCCGATAATACACGGGTGAAATGAGTTAAAACGTTTTCTAATTCCATCCATATTAATCTTTACTTCTTCTCTGAAGAACTTTGGCCAAATAATTGCCAGGTAGTTACTAGTAACGCAATAAGTCAGTTAACATAAATCAAGGTGGCCACACATTTTGACATGGTGGCCACATCTGCAGCAATAACATGCAGCAACATTGTAATTTTTTATTTAATTTGTTTATTTTTTTTAAAATACCAGATTTGCCGTTTATGGCGAAGTCCGCCCTATTCACCTAGAACAAGGTCTGTTAGGAAGATAATATATTACATTAATATTATATATAATTATAATTTAATATATTATTTACAGACTAACCTGGATTACGACGTATGCGACTTGCGATCATTCTTACTTGTGACGGCCATCCCATGATATTACTTTTGATTTTTTTCGTCTCCCAACGTTCGGTCGTAAATTTTATTTATTTATTTATTCTTGATTTATAACAGTAAAGTACTGTACATTACTGTAATTTTGTAATAATTAGTACATTGTATCATAAATAAGTTGCTTGCATAGAATATGATTGAAATTGTGCGAGAACGTGGTCAGTGTGTAATGAAATGTTAGTGTCTTGTAGTACTCATGAGACACCTGTGTATAAGCCACTATGTACGTACGATGTTAAGTTAGAATTTTCAAATAGACATATAACCAGTGTTTTGTTTGTAGTGAGCAGTGAAATATCTTGGCTATCTACCATTTTTGTATGTATACATATAGTGGCAGCAGTTGTAAGCAATACTGTTACTGGTATGGACTAGGTAGTAGCCCCCTTCAGTCATAACTGACTATGGGAATACGCCCCTGAGGTGATAGCCCTCAGCTGCTTTTTCTCCTGGTGTTCCTTACGGCGTGCTCTTTTCTCTTCTGCTTGTTGTGAGAGCTCGTTTTCGCCCAATCTGAGGTGGCACCGTAATTTGGTGAGATCGGCAGCATCATCCTCCCAGGCTGCTGATTTATGTCCAGTACCTTCATGTCTCTCTTGTACACATCTTTGAATCTCAGCTGTGGCCGCCGACTGTTCTTTTGCCATCTGCCAATTGTTCATAGAAAATATCTTTGGGGATGCGACCATCTTTCATGCCTCGGACATGGCCAAGCCAGCGTAGTCTGCGCTGTCTAAGCAGTGTTTACGTGCTTTGAAGGTCAGCACGTGACAGCACCTCGACGTTTGTCACTTTGTCCTTCCGCGAAATACCAAGGATGTGGCGTAGACACCATAGATGGAAGATATTGAGCCTTCTTTCTTACTTAGAATAGGTTGTCCATATCTTGCTGCCATATAGAGGCATGCTAGTGACGCATACATTATATACCGCAGCTCTGTAAGGCGGGCAAAGATGGTTGTACTCAGAGAGAGTTTGTCATTGATGGTAGAACCCAGGTATATGAATTGGTTTCCATCCCTGCTGACCAGGTCAAACGCCTTTGTGAGATATAGAAAGGTGACACAGAAAGGCTTTTTCTGCTCTCTTGATTTTTTTTCCTAAGTTAACGGAGAGAAAAGATCATGTCTATTGTTGATCTACTAGCGACTCTTAATATATGCACTCAGCTAACATGTAGTCGCACTAAGATGATCTGGTGAAAACCTTACCAACAATACTTATAAGAGAGATGCGTCTGTAGTTGTTGCAAGCGCTTCTGTCTCCTTTATTTTTTTTTTTTTTTTTTATAAAATGTTAACAATCTTGGCATCTCGCATCTCTTGAGGGATAGTTGCCTCTTCCCAGCACTAACACAGCAACATATGCAAGGGGTGCAATAACGTGCTTTTACATCATTTGATCAAATTAGGAGGAATCCTATCGCTGTCCGGACTAGGTGGCGATTGCTAAGGGCTATATCTGTAATCTGTCCGATGGTATGTTTATCTTTTTCCATAAGGCACAAACATACTTCATTAACATTGCCCAGAAATACATATGTGTTATCTGTGTTAGAAAAAAATGCATTTATAAATGCATTTGGTGTAGTTGTATGCGCGAGATAACTTTAGACACTTATTTGCCACGTGTCAGGTGTGTGTGTGTGTTTTTTTTTAAAACAGTCACACCGGTGACAAGTAACGAGATTTAATTTTGGCCATGAGCAGTCGTAGTTTTTCTGGTATATCGTTTTGATACTGTAACTAGGCTGTAAGCGTATCATAACTTGTTTCCCACTCGATCGAAGGAATCACTTTTGCAAATAGTTTCCTCTAAATACTTAAGCTACAGAGTTCGTCTCTGTGGGAGGTGGTTTCACATACCAGAAATAACGAGCACAGAATACTGGACCCACTATGTTGTAGTTTAGTGTCGTGTGCAAATAATACACTGAACTATAGAATGTAAGAGAATGATTCTTGATTGTTATAGATCAGGGGTTCGCCATATTTTTTTGTTCCTGCCAGCAGACAGTCATCCAGGTGAGCATCAGTGAGCAGCGATCTGTACATAGATTTGACAGTGTTAATTGTTGAAAATATTGATGCACATGGATATGGAGCCACATTACGAATGCATCTTAGATACTGCACTCTTAAAGAGTGGACTTTTTGTTTTTCGTCAACCATATTCCAAATGTCATTATTTGATCAATGCGATCTCAAAACAAAATTATTCTGAAGGTCCAGTATTTCTAAGTTCTTCTGTAGTGGTCCAGTTAGATGGCCAATAGATTTAGTAATTTCTATGCCTCATATTTGGCAAATAAAAGTATTCACAAAAATATTGCAACTCGCTGGATAGAAGGGGTAAATGAGTTAAAGGATCCCGTTACACGCCCATTGAGGCATATTGGGAATATGGTGTTAGGCCCATATTTTCTTGACCATCGGAAAACTAGGGGTGATGTGGTCAGAACCACGCCGGCCGCCTTACCCTTCCCACAGTTGCTCTGGTACCCCGTTCATGAAACTGGCTGCATAGAGGTTAACTGTTCAAACCGTTTTTTTCCAAAGATTTCTTGGAGGTGGTCAGTATATGGTGACGGAATGAAATCTTCATCTATAAACTTCTTCTTACTTGGAAAGTATGTTTACGGACTTCCTCTTTGACGATGGCATTCACACATCTAATTTAGCTTTAAAAGACTTTAAAGAGCCTATCGTTTGATCCCCGTTTGTCGTTGCTCTAAAACGCCAGATTTAAACTGTTCTGTTTGAGATTGATATCTATGCGAATTGTTCTTCAAAGTCTACTTTCTTACCTTTTAAAAAGTCTTTTATCTTTGATCAAACTGAAAAAAAAAAAAAAAACAAGCAAGAGCTTTACTTTGCTCAGCCTAGTACAACTGTGTACGTGGGTTTGTCATCTCATCCCAAAACTTTACAGACCTGGTGTTGCAGAGAGGATACGCGAATTGTACTGAGTATTTTTATAGCAACATTCAAGACTGCAAGGAGGGAGCCGCGCTAGCGTAGTGGTTACAACACCGCTCTGGCGACCGGGTGATTCAGGATCAAACCCGGGCGACGGCATTTGAGGATTTTTCGTCGACCGGGATTTGGACTGTATTAACTCGAGACCTGGCGAGAACATTTGAAGGAGTGTCGTCGACCAGGGATTGGCGGCTCCTGAGCCGACCCAGCTCAAATGGGTACCTCCGAAATCGGAGAGTATCTGCCTGAATGGCGAGGGCCACCTGTCTCTGTACAAGATAAAGAGGGATACTCACGTAAAAATCAATGTCAGGTTAGACATTAAAATAATAACCTGAGATTTCGCCTCGAGTATTAGCGGGCGTACGAAAAAAAAAAAGACTGCAAGGTTGAGAATTGAGGGTGACATTCAGGGTTTCCTTCATAACCCTCCACTCCCAAAGGAGCATAGGCTTTCAACAAACACATGCCAAGTCCTCCTGTCACGTGCCATCATCTTAAGTTCTTTCCACGTTCTCCTCATCATTTTCACCTGTTTCCAGCTCTCTTCTCCATGTGCTTCTTGGTCTACCTCTGCCTCTCTTGCCCTGGGTGTTCCAGAACAAGGACTGGGCTGTAATGCTATCAACAGGTTTCGTCAATGTGTGTCCTATCCATCGCCATCGTCTTCTTCTCATCTCTTGCTCCACTGGTTCTTGTCATCAGTTCCACGTTGGTAACCTTGTCATACCATTTTAATCCTTCTATTCTATGCAAGCACCCATTTATGAAAGTCTGTAGCTGTTTGGTTGTTGTCTTTGTTTTCCATGTTTCAGAGCCATATAATAGTACTGACTTCACATTTGAGTTATTATGGTTATGGGACAGAAGAGCCAAGTTCCTTTGCAAAATCCAGATCATCAAGCTGTTTAGTCAGATTCCACTGGATTCCATTTCTCTTGTGTGATGTCAATGTAACCCAATTTATTGCTAGTAAGAAAAGAAATGGAGACAAGAGGCATCCCTGTTGCACTCCCATTCTAATCCCAAAAGGTTCTGTAAGTTGTCCTTCATGAAGAACTCTGCATGTCATGCCTTCATTATTAAGTTAGTAACTGATGCTTATACTATGACCAACACTGCTCTTGTATTACTATTACTACAGTCACCACTGCTGCTACTACTACTGCTCCTGCATATTCAGAAACTGCAATTACTATATGACATAACACACTTCAAGTTAACTCTTAGTATACGAGCAGCCTTCTAGAGAGGCCGATGATCGATCCCCGTCAATAGCGAAAATTTATAGCTGAATGCATGTTTAAAACCACTGAACAATTTAGATACGTGCATGATATAGGGGTTTCATTTCTTCACATTTTGATATATAACACTTTATGTTATCTTTATAAATAAATTATTTATTGCAAAATCTGTAATGGTAGTCATGAAATTAGCTCGTATACTAAGAGTTAATAAATTAACTTTCTACTTTTTGTTTAATGAATGGTATGTAAATATTTGGGCTTGCCATGAATGGAAGGATATATATAGAAGAATGAAATGGCTGTCATGGAAACAGTTAAAGAAAAAATTCCTGTGTGAAAAAAAAAGAAAACTCAAAATGAAAAGAGAATTAATGAAAAAGATCAGAATTAGAAAAAATGTTTTGGACATACAAAGAAACACTGCTTTAAGAGTTATAAGAGCAAAGAGCAGGAAAGAAATGGGAAAAAGTATAGAACTGCGCTGCAGGTGGATAGGAACAATCAGATAGTGAGTTAAAGATAGGGCATCACAGTTTATTATCAAGCAAAAATAAAAAAATGGAAGAGACTCATTACTCCCTACTTTCAATATAGCCTATGTACTTGAACTGATGTGGTCTAGAGAGATGTGACATACAGTTAATGTTGGCTTGGGCTGAAATTTTAGCTTGTGCCGAAGATAATGAATTGGGCATTCATTGATTTTGGCTTGTGATAAACATGTTCATGATAAATTTGCAGGACACTAATGGGAACAGAACTATGCATCAGCTCCATAGAAAGACAGAAAATAATATTGTTTGGATACCACGTCAGAAGGCAAGCAAAGTAGCTGCTAGCTCAAGCCTTCAACAGCAGATGTGTCTTGTGAAAGCTGGGACACCAAAACAAGAGTGGATGGAAAGTGTTGAATATAGGGAAAGAACATGGTTATGACCTGGCTGAAGCAGTGTACCAAAGCAAAAATTGCTTCTTCCCTTAACTCTTGGAATATGTGAAAAAACAAATTGATAAATCAGAGTTGAAAGACTTATAAGAATGACTAATGCAGATGCCCTGAAATATTCTAGTGTGCAAAGGAAGATTATTAGAAACTTTAGAAAGAAGCAGACCATTTTACTGGGATTGCAATGAGAAAAGGAAATGTATAGCAGTTGTGACAACAGACAAATTAATGGGACAAAAGGAAAGTGGCAAAGAAAGAAGATTTATGGCAGTACAATAACAAGTCATGACAAACACCAACAACAGAATGTCTAGTGGAGACGTTATTGAATATACATGTTAGCATATTTTTTGAAAAAGCAGGAAAAGAAAAATTAGGGCTATACAGTAGTAACTGATTGTTGATAGTTCTCAGATTTTTAAAGTCTGGAAAAATCTGAAGCACTGTAAAGCTCTCTTGTGTGAAATGAAGCATTAGTCTTACATATTAAAGTTGTTACCAAAATAATTGGCCTGCAAATGTCAGCGTTAGCTAAGAATGTGTGTTGCTTGTAGTCTGCAGTCTGACTAAGCTCTTGTTGTCACACAGGAGGAAGGAAGAAGTTTCTGTATCCAGGTCCTGTTAGTTCAAAAGGCCACAGTCCTAAGGATTACATGTCTATTTCAAAGGTTACTACTGCCAGTAGCCCTCAAGGTTAGTGGGTCAGTGTAGGATTATGACATTTTTATTGTAAAAAGGCACATCCAGGCCAGATCCTTTTTTAATTGAAACTTTCAGCGTTTCTTTTGCTGCACTGTTTTCTCAGGTCTGTCATGACTGAGGTTGCATTGATGGAACTGAATACACAGAGGAAGCTCATCTGTGGTGATGGTTATTCCTTACTTAACAAAACTTAATTTAATTTTAAGCAGTTTAATTTTGGCACAGTGTCAAGAAACGTTTTCGTTAGTATTGTTAATTAATGTGTGTATCATACCATGATATATTTCACAGGAAAGTTATGAAGACAGAATATATACACGAAAAACCTTTGCAAATCATAGTTTTAACTAGAACTCCGCCTATGCCGGTCCCAAGCCCGGATGAAAAAGGAGGAGGGCGGCCTGCATGGAGGCCGTAAGGAGGCAGCCCCTCCACCATGCAAAGGCACAACAGGCCAATCACCTGTTTGTCTTAAACTATGATTACAAGCAATATAAGAGAGAAAACCGGACTGATTCTAAAGGCGACGAACTGGAACGGACTACGGACTACGACTTATGGAACATGGAACACAAGAAGTATAAATGGGAAAGAAGAGGAGCTGATGGAAGAGATGAGGAAAGCAAAACTAGAAATCCTGGCTATTACCGAAACAAAGAAAAAGGGACAAGGAGTCATGGATCTCGATGGCAACACTCTGCTATACAGTGGTGTACCCACATCTGAAAGAGCTAAAGGGGGTGTGGGTTGCATTGTGGCCAAAAACCAGAAAGATAGTATCAAGGGATGGAACTTTGTCTCGGAGCGCATTATGGTTGTAAAACTAAAAGAAGGAGAAACCATAGTCAACCTGGTCATAGTGTATGGGCCAAATGAGGATGAGAGAGCAGAGGTCAAGGAAGAATTCTTCGAGCTGCTTCAAAGGACAGTGGATGACTGCCTAGATGAAATTATCATGCTCGGAGATTTCAATGCCAGAGTTGGAAATGACCATGCTAGATGGGGTGGAGTTATCGGAAGATATGGAGAAGATACTCTCAATGACAATGGAAAGCGACTCCTCAGATTCTGCAGTGAGCAGAATCTGATCATTACCAACACAAAGTTCCCCCATAAGCGCATACATGCATACACTAGGTGTGAACCAACAAAGAATGAGAAGTCAGTGATCGACTATGCCATTGTTAGGAGGAGCTCATTCAAATATGTCCGGGATGCTAGAGTCTGGAGGGGGCCAGAGATTGGAAGTGATCACTACCTGCTTACAATCAAAAGAACAACTGAAAGAGTTGCTCGGCCTAGGAACTGTCCAGCACCACGCAAGAAACCAAGTAAACGAACGGAAGAGGTGAGCATTGGGACCTACAGGCTGGGGGAGCCAGAAATTAAGACCAGATATCAGGGGCTTGTTGCTGCAGCGGTGAGAGACACAGAAGAACAACCTGATGACTTGGAAACCCTGTGGCTTAAATTCAAGGACATCATAGAGACAGCTGCTGCGGAGGCGTGTGGTGAGGTCCGACTTGGGAGCAAGAGAAGGAGGACACCTTGGTGGACAGAGGAAGTCAAAGAGAAAATAAGATTAAAGAAAATGGCATGGAGGCAATATTTGGGAGCTAGGAACACAGCAGGACAAATGGAGAAATATAGGGAATATGTGATACTCGGAACGGGGGCAGAGAGCAAGGTGCTAGCAGCAAAACAGAAGTCCTGGGAAGAATTTGGAGAAAAGCTGGAAAAGGATGCGCAAGAAAACCAGAAATTGTTCTATAAGACCCTAGGGAACATGGGGAAGGAGAAACGGTGCCCTCTTAAATTTATAGAGGACAAGCGGGGCAGGTTGCTTGCTGCCCCGAGGGAGGTGATGGAAAGATGGAAAGAATATTTCTCAGAACTCCTTGATGGTGAGCAAGGTAGAGCATCAGAAATGATGACCGCTGGCACAGAAGAGGATACAAATGGTGATGAAGATGACATAAAGATGGAAGAACTGAAGGCAGCACTGGAGAAAATCAAGATGGGCAAAGCAGCAGGGCATGATGGTATAACACCAGAAATGGTTAAGTACATGGGAGCATCAGGCGACCTATTACTCCTAAGGGTCCTACAGGCAGCATGGTGCAACAAGGCCATACCAAAGGATTGGGAGATTGCCATTATAACACCGATTTTCAAAAAGGGTGACAATCGACAATGTGGAAACCACAGAGGCATATCCCTTCTCAGTGTCCCTGGTAAAATCTACTCTAGAATCCTAGAGCAGAGACTCCGATGCCTAGCTGAGCCACAATTGGATGAAGCCCAGTGTGGATTCCGAGCAAACCGAAGTACTCAAGACCTAATCTTCACACTCAGGCAGCTGAGTGAAAAGGCCCTTGAGTACAAGAGTGAGATCCATCTTTGTTTCATAGATCTGGAAAAGGCGTTTGACAGGGTCCCCTGGAGCGAACTTTGGGACTGTTTGGCAAGGAAGAACATTCCAGCACCTCTGATTCATGCTATACAGAGCTTCTACAAGTCTTGCAGAAATTATGTGAGGACAGCAAGCTATAAGTCAGAGGAGTTCAGGACCACCACTGGTGTAGGACAAGGCGATGTCCTGTCACCTTATCTTTTCATACTCCTCATGGACGATGTCATCAAGGCATGTAAGGAGAGAGCAGGAAGGTATTCAGTGGGGTACTGGAAGATGAGACAGGTCTGTATTTCAGAGCTAGCATTTGCTGATGATGTTGTCCTGATTGCTAAATCAGAGACACATCTCCAATCCAACCTGCAAGTCTGGAAGGAAGAGCTGGAGAAGAGAGGGATGGTCATAAGCAGCTCTAAAACAAAATCCATGGTGATATCACGAGAAGAAAGAAAACATCAGATTAAGTTGGGAGAACAGGTCCTGGAGCAGGTCGACCACTTTAAATATCTCGGAGCTATTATAGACCGAAAGGGGGGCATCAAAGAAGAGTTGGCCACTCGAAAAGCAGCGGCTGGGAGACTTTATCAGGCCATAAATCGAGGATTCCTCAGCAAGAAAGAGGTTGGTAAGAAAACGAAGATGGCTGTATACCGCTCCACCTATGTCCCAGTCTTGACATATGGATGCGAGTCATGGGCAATGACTGCAGCCCACAAAGGCCAGATTCAAACCTCAGAAATGAGGTATCTGAGGAAGGTGGTTGAAGTAACAAGAAGAGACATGGTCCGCAACCAGACGATACGTCAAGGCCTAAAATCCCACCCGCTGCAGACCCAAATAGAACAGTCCCAACTAAGATGGTTTGGCCATGTCTGCAGAATGGGAGAAGATCGGCTACCACGACAAGCATGGGAAACAAAGAGCCAGGGATCCAGACCTCCAGGACGACCCAGAGTCCGCTGGGAGGACAATATTAGACAATCTTTGAAGGACCGAGGACTAGAATGGAACCAGGCCAGGAAAAAGACAGCCGATAGGATAGTCTGGCGCTCTCTCTTCCAAACCTCTACACCTCACGGTAGAAGAGGAACGACTAAGTAAGTAAGTAAGTAAGTTTTAACTAGAAGTTAGCTAGGAAATCAGACAGCACCTAACCTAGATGAAATAGTGTGGAGTATTTTGAATTCCAGCTGCTGAGCTTGCCACTCTGTCAAGATCATGCAAGTTGAGAATATAGGGATTTACTTTAGTGCAATCTCTTGTTAATCGTGCTTTGTTTAGTATTACGCGAATTAGGGTGAAGGTGTTCATACAACTCAGTAGCATGGTATGAAGAAGTAGTTCATGTAACTTGAACTCAGGGCAACATTAATGAATTGTAATGCTGAGTTATGAAGATCTTCAGATTGAGTCCGTAATATTTAATCACATGTACACACAGGATGATCATTTCAAATAGGAACAGAACATAAGTCCTTATAAGTCATGCATAAATTAATCAATAACGTAGACTGCTGGTTTACGTGTCAATGTCCGTTTAAGGATACAATGCAGTATTGTCGTCAGAACATCACAGCTATATGCACGCGCAGCTAGACATGGCTACCTGCCGACAGTGAGACTGCGAGTCTGAATATTTCATACGAATTTGACGATTATTCTCCTCCTTCTGAGAATTCTAGTTAAATACTAACCTCCATAAATTTTCCTCTCATATAGAGTTCTAGGACTGACCCTGGTCCATCAAAAATGCACATATAAATGGCTATATCATGCCATTGAATTGGAAGGTTAACAAAACGCAGCTATTCAGCTTGGCGGTCAAGTAACAAAGGGTAGCGTCTCCTAGTTACCGACTGTGTCCTAAACAACGCTAGACACGTCATAATCGATCGTGTATGGAGCGTTCAATAATTGAAACATCTATCGCAATATATTAAATGTCTTAACCTTTACGATTGCACGTCCGCTAACCTTTAGCAGACGGCGTTAATATCATATACCGTAACAATTCCCTGTACACCGGGGAAAAAAAATCGATAGATTTTTTTTCAAGATCTATCCGACTTAACAATTTTTCAAAAAAAAATTTAACACAATTGTGACATATGGCCGACGATGTTCTGAGTAGAACCGTGTTGCGGTCATGTCAACTAACTATTTGTCATAGTCATCTAACATTAATCATATTATATATCAATATTATACATATTATTATATCAACTAAATAAAATGTCCAATGTTAATAGTGAATGATAGAATTAAATTAAAGTAAGGTCTGTCGTATTAGTATGTCATATAGGAATTAATTTGACTAATTAAAATTAAATTAATTAATTAAACTAAGAGTTAAATTATTAAGGTTCTAATGTAACGCGATGTTATGAGAGAAGAAAAGACAAAATAAGTGAGAAGAAATAGAAAGAAATTCGAATATAAGTTTAACTTAATTGTGTGTGTTAAGTGTTAGTGAATAATAACTATCTAATTTAACTAACTAAATAACGTATAGGTACATTAAAAAAAAAATATTAATCTAATACTTGTGTGAGATTTATTTTCTCTTTTCATAATTTCTTCTTTTTATATTTCGTTCTCTTTTTTTTTGTTCTTTCATTTCATTTTTTTTCTCACATTTCATTTTATTGATAATAATTCAATTAAGAAGTTAAGTTAACTAATTAATTAGTATAGGATATGATGATCCATCCGTAGTCTTGATCCTGATGAATTCTTTTAGGCAAAAATGTTCAAACGTTTACGTTGGAAAGAAATGTCATTTATCCCAGCATCCAAGAATTAAGTGCACATAGGATAATAAGTTCGACTTGTCGTCAGATATTGTTCCATGATTGTTCAACGAATATTCATATATCGTGTATGGACGTTAGACGAAGTTTCAATGTCAATATGTATACCTTGATTGTCTTTAGTTCAATTCTGTGATGCATATAGTGTTTATAAAGTTTAAATTGAAGGCAAGGTTAGTTCCCTTATAGTTGATATGTTTTAGGAATGTTAATGTTGATTATTCGTCGTCAATAGGATTACGTGACAACGCATCCGCCACAATGTTTTCAGTGCCAGGAATATGTTCAATGGAGAATTCAAATGGCTGTAGGATGATTGCATATCTGGCGAGTTTTTGGCTCTTATGGTTAGATCGACGCAAAGATGCTACAGCACGTTGGTCCGTCTGTATGGTGAAGGGAGCACCAAGCAAGAACTTTTCAAGTTTAGTTATTGCCCATATCACTGATAAAAGTTCCTTGTCCACTGTGGAATACTTTGTTTCTGCCGGCTTTAGCTTTCTTGAAATATATAAGGTAGGATGTAGAATGCCATCATGGTTCTGGAGCAGGCATGCACCAATGCCGTAGTTACTAGCATCTGTTCGTAAGAAAAATCTTTTGGAAGCATCGGGAAGTCTTAAAATTGGTTCATGCGAGAACAAATTTATAATTTTGTTGAAAGTTTCATTGCATGTACCAGTCCATGTCACCTTCACCGGCATGTCTTTTTTTAACAATGAAGACAATACAGCCGTGATGGATGACAAGTTTGGTATGAATCTACTGTAATATTGAACAAGTCCTAACAAACTCCTGACCTGTTTCTTCGTCTGAGGAACTGCTATGTTTAGAATTTTGGAGACTGTACTAGGTAACGTTCGGATATATCCCGATCCAATGATATGTCCCAAAAAGGTTATCTCATTACACGCGATTTGCACCTTTGTAGGTTTAGCAGTTAGATGATAATTCCTTAGAGTGTCGAAAACATATCTAAGTCCCGAAACATGTTCCTCAAACGACGAACTAAACAAGCATATGTCGTCAATATATGTAATAACGTCTGGTCTACCTGATAAAATTTGTCGCATCAGGCGAATGAAGGTAGCTGGCGCATTAACAAGCCCAAAAGGCATCACATTCCACTGGTATAGACCTTGTGGAGTGGAAAATGCGGTGTAGTACTTAGCCTTTTCGGTCAGTGGTATCTGCCAATAACCTTTAGTTAAGTCTATCTTACTAAATATAGTTGCGTTGGATAGACGTGGCAGTAAGTCGTCGATAAGTGGATGTGGTTCGCTGTCAACTATAGTCTTAGCATTTAATTTTCTATAATCAACACATAGTCTGATGTTATTGTCCTTCTTCCGGACAATCACTAATGGAGAAGAGAATGGCGAATTACTAGTCTCAATGATTCCCAGAGACAACATCTGTTCAAGTTCCTTAGTAGTTTTAGCAAGGAAATGTAAAGGAACCGAATAGGGATGTACATGAATAGGTGTATCATCATTGAGAGTAATGTCATGACTGATAGCTGATGTGCGACCCGGGACGTCGGTCAACACATCTGGATAAGATTGTAATAGATTAGCAATCTGTAGACGCTGTTGCGGTGTAACCGTTGAAGAGATGGTTACATCCCGCCAAGATTCAGTAGGTTGAACTACTGGTACCGGTAACGGTAACTGTACCTCAGGAAAAGAAGATTCTTCTTCCTGGATGACGGATAAGTTAGAATAATAACAAGTAGATACTGTGTTGTCATCTAGTTCATGAAAAATTGACTGTAAGTGTTCAGGACGTGTATGAAATTGCTTGAGCATGTTAATATGAAATATCTTTTTGTGTCCCTTGATATCTAAGACGTATAAGAATAAATGACCAATAAGGAAAAGAAATGATGACTGACTAGAGCTGAGTCATCAAGAAATTAGACAAAAGGGTGAGCGTACACCATTATCTGCGTGGCGCAGAATCAGGTACTAATTGTAACTTTAGATAACGGTGATGAAAATAAACACCATTATCACGCTCGATTACCCAACGAGCGTCTCGATTGTTATGAAATGTAACCATCGCCTGTCTATTCTGCCCATTGCATGATGGCAGAAGACGAACAAACTTAACGTTTGCTGTATAATCAAAAAAAATTCTAAGTGCCTGCCAGGTAGTATCCTGCGGCAGATTTCGCACTAACACTATGCGAGAATACGCACTTTTCCCAATATATGAAGTATCATTGTCACGAAATAGTGGACAATGATGATATGTATTCTTTGTCAAAGAATTAACCTTCCCTTTTAACACCGACATTGTCTTTCTGTTGGATGTCGTATCATCCTGACTGGACTGAGGATGATACCTATCATCACCAAAGGTATTAAGTTTCCTACATGTCGTAGACATGTCCTTGCTGGGCAAAGTAAAAACTTTTTCATC
This sequence comes from Oreohelix idahoensis, assembly GCA_024509875.1. NCBI lineage: Eukaryota > Metazoa > Mollusca > Gastropoda > Stylommatophora > Oreohelicidae > Oreohelix > Oreohelix idahoensis. The sequence continues at coordinate 330,083 of JAMPIV010004558.1, forward strand.
ATAATTATTTGTGTTAACTTTATGTTTCCTTTTAAGTCCAGCATTATTATTTAACCTATTATTCTTCCTCATAATGTTTTTGTCAATGTTGACAACGTCAACAGTTTTATTAGGATCAGTTATATCCTTAGTATGTTGTCCAATAGATCTATCATCTTCATCAATTTCCAGGATAGTACTGAGAGTGAAGTTGGAAACTGCTGTGCCACATGTATTTATGTTGTTGGCACGAAGTGTAGCCATATCAACAACAGCGTTAGCGTTGCTAAAAGAATGCAAATTTTTTTTTTTCCCAATCATTAATTTCTTTAGGAGTGCAATCTTTACTCCCATGTATGCGTCCTAATGTAAGATCAGCTGATGGATTCTGTAGCATGCACACCGTGACATTACCTGAAAAAAATGGTGTATTAACATGTACTATGGCAGTGGGGTAGTACTCAATAGTACCCCCGAAGGTCATGCAACGGACATAGTCCCCTGTTGCATAGCTAGGATGTACCAAAGACTGCCGAACTCCAATGGTTGTTGATCCAGAGTCTTTTAAAACTGAGACCACCGTACCATTGACTAATCCTCTATTGAACATCAGGGTACCCTTGCCATCGTTCGCTGAAAGACCAACTGCTGTATGAAGGTGTCCACAATTCAGCACCGTTTCCTTGGCCTTCTGAAAAATAGTATTACAATCTTGGCAACTATTTGCCACATTATAATTAATAGCAAAACATGCAGCAGAAGACTGTGTTGTATTATTGTCAAGTGGGACCTGAGCTATAGGGGTAGTATTATTTGTAACTGCCGCCCCTGTATTATGGTTGTAATGAGATGATCCCCGAGAATGAGATCGATTCCGAGTATAATTGTTAGAATTATCTCGTCGTCCTCTATAGTAACTATTATCTCGATGTCTCGAGCCATGATTATTACCATTCCAGTTATTATTATTATTGGGAGTATGTGATCGATTATAATTAGTGTTATGTTGACCATTGTGGTAGTTTGTTTGAGGTGAATAATTTCTATCTCGTGATCTACCTCTGTTGAACTCATTTTTATTGTTGAAATCATTATTATGTCCCTTCTGAAAGTTAACATTGTGATTTCTTTGGAACCTGCTTCTGTCTACACTGTGATGTCTTTGTTTGTTATTATGATTGTAGGCCATATTAGACGCTACAGGTAGAGGTTCTCTTAATGAGGAGTTAGAAATGGTTGCATTCGGATGTGCCGAACAGTAGTTTAAAGAAATTTTTTCTAACTCGTCCATAGTACCTGGTTTACGCTCCTGCAAATATGCAAAAAATGGCTGGCTAACCGAAGATAATACCTTATCCCGTAGTAGTAAATCAACTAATTTGTCGTATGATTTGTTGACTTCTGCCAGTTCAACCCATCTATTAAATGTATTGCGTATGTTCGCAATGAATCCTGCAAAATCTTTTGGAGATTCAGGTAAAATTCCCTTAAATTTCAACCTACAGTGTTCCTCGTCCAGGTGAAACCTTCGTAAAAGCAAGGACTTAATAGCACCGTAGTTATTTGCTATTGATGGGTCAGCATTTTGAGAAGCCGTCAGTGGTTCTCCAACCAAGAATTCATTTAACTTGAGTACCCATGACTCTTCAGGCAAATGGTTAGTTTTGCAAGTCTGTTCAAAACGTGACAGGAACGATGAAAGGTCGTCCACGTTTAAGTTGAGAGTGGGTAATTTAAAGTTGTAGAAATGTTTAGTTTGGCTGGATGATGATCCATTTTGTGCGTTATTATTCTGGTTTGCATCAGCACTTTGTGCTTGTAATCTTGCTGTCTCCAATTTAATACGCGCCAATTCCATTTCTTGTTGTAAAATAATTTCCTCTCGTTTCAATTTATTCTCTTCTTCCTGTTTGGTAATTGCTCTTTGCTCTTCTCTTTCACGTTGAGCAATCTCTCTTAATCTATTTTCCTTGGCAATTTGTTTCATCTCACGTTCCTCCTCCTCTTTCCTTAATGCAACCTTTTGTTCCTCCATTTCTGCTTTATGTTTTTCCAGTTCTGCCTCAGCAAACTGACGAAGTTCTTGAGATTTATAACCATATTCCATACCAATTTTAACGAAATGGTCGATAGTAAGCATTTTGACTTTTATCTGGTAAGTAATTATTGGTAATTACTGATTAAAATAGTCAATAGTAGCTTCAGAGTAATTATTATACTTACTCAACTTAGGAATATTCAATATAAATAATCACAATAGTACTGAACTCTTATGTCTAAGTTCAACCAATAGACAATATTTTGTAACAATATTGTATCTAAGTACTAACTATATCATAAATAGTTATGATATCTGTTAAATATAATGTAATTATATCACACAATTAATCTCAATATCCAATAATGTTGGGTATGATTCCTAGTAATTATATTGTTCAATGTACTAAGTCACTCTCTTAGTACCAGAAAAGTATATTAAATAATATACAATGGGTCTATTACCTCAAAGGTAGACTATAAGATTATTTTATTTGGTCAATATATATATTATATTATTATGCCCTAGGCATCTCTTATAAATTGCAGTGCTAATTTCTTGGACTATCACTGCATAATTATGCAATGTCCCATATTAACCTTAAATATCAGAAAAAAATTAATTAAATTAAATTACAAGTGTATTATTGCATATAATATCATATTATTAATGTAGTATTTAATATATATCATGAGGACAAACAAAACAATGATGCAACTAAAGGGTACAAACAATGTCAAGACGCAAACAAGACATTTTCACAATTAAAAATGAATTTATGAACTAAATAAAACAAGCGGAAGTGTCACAAGCCAAATGAAGGGTCAAGGTCTGACCCGAGGTCAACTTAATATTCAAAGTACACAAAAAAAAAAATGACTGCAAAAAATGATGACATCACAGGACTCATAACGGACGAACATTTAACAATCATAAAATAAATTGATAGTAAGAGTAGACTGGACGAAATAGTTAACGAACATGATACAAAACTGAATAAAATTGTGAACTGAGTACGAATAAAATACACCAGTTATCTACGGAACGGTACAGCTAACACAAATCGTCAAACGACAGCAGATTTGGACAGACAGTCCAATGGCAAACCTCAATGGGGCTTCCAAAAGTGCAATCGTTTAACTGCCCTAAGAAACGACCGAAATCAATTCAGGCATCGTGAGAGCCACAGAATCTAATTTTGGTTCATCCTCCCTACCTCCCACGAATTAACAACACATTAAGACAACAAAAAGTACATTAAACATTGGTAAAAACATGCCGATGTAGGCAGAGGGCATGGACTCAGTTAGCACTGTTTGCAATAACAACAGTTAAACACCTAGACTTATCTTTTCCGTTGCTAATATCAGTGCTAGAGGTCGTCAACAGCTAGGCCTGTGCCTTTGACTGTCTGCTCCTGATGGGCAGGCAACGGTAGTCCATCTTGTGCATCTTGATAAATTTGAAGCGAACTAGAAAGGCGTTGAAAAGATGTCTTCTTCACGGTGACAATGCAACAGTGACGTCATGTTGCTATTCATGATCACGTGCATCACGTCAGCTTCGTAATGGTCATGTGATTGAAACTTGATCGTAAATATTATGGTTAATCTGTGCGTAAGGAACAGAAGTTTGTTTCTTTTTTTCTGTCGTTCCCCGCATTCGGCCGCCACTTTTGTTGCTGAGTTATTTGCCGGTTGAAGATCATGCACTGAGTATGGTTACTTTAGTGATCTCTTGTTAATCGTGCTTTGTTTAGTATTACGCGAATTAGGGTGAAGGTGTTCATACAACTCAGTAGCATGGTATGAAGAAGTAGTTCATGTAACTTGAACTCAGCAACATTAATGAAGTAATCAATGTCTTCAGATTGAGTCCGTAATATTTAATCACATGTACACACAGGATGATCATTTCAAATAGGAACAGAACATAAGTCCTTATAAGTCATGCATAAATTAATCAATAACGTAGACTGCTGGTTTACGTGTCAATGTCCGTTTAAGGATACAATGCAGTATTGTCGTCAGAACATCACAGCTATATGCACGCGCAGCTAGACATGGCTACCTGCCGACAGTGAGACTGCGAGTCTGAATATTTCATACGAATTTGACGATTATTCTCCTCCTTCTGAGAATTCTAGTTAAATACTAACCTCCATAAATTTTCCTCTCATATAGAGTTCTAGGACTGACCCTGGTCTATCAAAAATACACATATAAATGGCTATATCATGCCATTGAATTGGAAGGTTAGAAAAAAAAACGCAGCTATTCAGCTTGGCGGTCAAGTAACAAAGGGTAGCGTCTCCTAGTTACCGACTGTGTCCTTAACAACGCTAGACACGTCATAATCGATCGTGTATGGAGCGTTCAATAATTGAAACATCTATCGCAATATATTAAATGTCTTAACCTTTACATTTGCACGTCCGCTAACCTTTAGCAGACGGCGTTAATATCATATACCGTAACAATTATCCTGGATCCCTATGGGCTCCCTCTCAAGATCCTCCCTTGATTATTATATTATTTCTATTATTGTTGACTCTGCTAGGGGATATTAACAAAATTATTTCCAACAAGAACATAAACTCAACTTTAATAAGTAAGTAAGTCTGCTGGTAAATATTTACAATTTATTTAGCCTATACCGTTTCTCTTTTCGGTCTGGAAAGTTTGAAATGAAATCAAATTTATTTACAACAATAAATCAATAAACATTGAAAATAATTAACAATCTCAAAAGTCATTCACTTGTTGAAGGTTATCACCTTGGTTAATTAGGCTATCTCCTTTTAAAGAACATTTATATGATACTAATGAGTTTTGTCACCATTTCTTGACTGTGAAGCTAGTAATGGGTAAATTTATGTCCACACTTTTCATCATACGCTGGAGGCTGTCTTTATTAGTATCTTCTTTGTTAATGTCGGGGTATAATCTGGATACGATGACTAGTGGCTTTGTTTTTCCACTTATCTGTTGTTTAGAGATCGTTCACACTCCTGCCATGGACGGACCAGTATTATGAATTCCTCCAGGCAGTGGAAGCTGGGTATCTGGCTCTGTTGACCACAAGAGCACTCACACCACAGAGTCCAACAGAGGTGGATGACTTTTTAAAGTTGGTGTAGTTTTCAGGATAAAACCTGAAACAAAAATAAACGTAACCCCTATATGGTCCATCACTATTCCATTATTACACAAGATGGAGATGATAGACAGTGTCAGACAATGTGCTAGCAGATGCACAGGACAATTTATACTAGTATCACCCACAGCCAGTTCACCGTGACTACACTTTCCTTCTAAATCCTTAGTTAGATCCATTTGTCCATGCTACGCCTCCATACAATGATTTGGTCTAGTATAAAATACTAAGTAATACCTTGATCAATACATTAAAACAATTTTTGTCATCCTTCCTTATGTTCCTGGTATGTGTCCCATTCCAACAAGAAATAATTCTTTAAATGCTTTTCCAAACCTGCAGACACACTTTTGCCATCATTCGCAATTTATTTTGAATATACACAGTCTGGTAAGTCCTTCAGAAATTACACAATGGTTGCAGAAACACGTCTACACACTCCCTATCGCACACTGTAGTGAATTAATAGAAATACATATATATACATAATATATATATATATATATATATATATATATATATATATATATATATATATATATATATATATATATATATATATATATTCTTTCTTACCCTCAGGCACACACAGACGAGCTGTTAATGGGCATCTATGGTCTGCTCTTCAGATGCAGTTGGCAAAGGCACACTTCATTAACAATTTTACCGTTTCTTCTGCTCGCTGTACTTTTCAAATCTTATGGCCTCAATTTAGCAAGGGCAAGGTCTATTTTTACTAGCACATCCGGCGTATCGGAATGCAGGGGGCTAAAGTGGTATTGCGAATCTCAAAACGAGGCATAATTTGTCTCTCTGTTCAATTTTTAAAAACTATTTTCCCAATTATCTTTCTTATTTCTGGAGTGATTTTATTCATCCAAAGCTTAAATTATACCCTGAATTATTTTTTATCTATCTATCTAATAATCTTTTAGTCTCCTAAGTGCATTTTATTTTATGCATACTTTAAACAGCTAAATTAGGGACTAACCTGATGTGTCGAGGCCTTTCCACTCGATTTTTCTTTCTTAATAAACTATTTTTCGAGGAAGTCTTTACACCTACCTCTAAAGTAACATTTCTGTTGTTGAATTATAGACCTATTTCCGGTGGTACTTCTTTCCTACTTATGTAATTAAATGGCATCCTTCACTCGGTTGCACGGATTGAGACTCCATGTTAAGCCTAGTACGTTTCAGTAAACACACGAATAAGGAAGTCTTTCCCATTGGCTAGTGTATCATACAGTTCTTACAATGTATGGCGCGCGGTGTGGTTAGAGTTACTGACAATTTTACGGAAGGCCGTGTTGTGAAACAGACTAACTCACGACAAGTGGAGAGGTAGCTGTCCAGATATACAGGGCTAAAATGCTGTGCTCTGATTCTGGGCTGTTCCAAGGAAACGTCTCATCCTGCACAGAGCCACTTCCCTGCTCCCCTCACTTTGTCATTTGTTCATTGTGAGATCCTGCAACTCACAGCCACCCAGGCAAAAAGCTGGAGTTGAATCTGATGCTCAAGTGATTCCACCAAGCTTAGTGTGCAGTGCTGCATTCTTACCAATTTCACCACAGGAGGAATTGTGATGTTGGGCCACTCTAGTATGGCTACTTGATCCCTAAAGTGTTTGCCAGGCAGCTCAGTGGTTGCCTGTCTCACGATGCACCATGTGGGAGGGCTTCAGGGTCTTGATTAGAAATCTAACCCTGAAATTCACACAAAAGAAATGTGAATTCATTTACATCCCATTTTATTGGTCATTAATTTTGGTCATCTATACCTTTGTTCATGATATATTGATAATCATTAACAAGAATTGTACCAGTGAGATATGTTAATTTGTTTTGTTTAACCCTTCCAAACAGGAATATGGAATGTGTGAACATCAGATGAAGAACGAAAACCGAACAATTTAATTTCAGAGTCATGCAATAAGACACTAGATGTAGTGGGAATGGTAGAAAAAAGATGGATAAATGTTTGGTACATACACAGGAAAGAATATATGTTCATACAGCTAGAAGGATATCAGTATGAGTTTGAGGTTGGAATTTTGATTTTTTTAAAAAGCAACTGGAATAATATATCTTTTGATACTGGGAACATAATGATATAATGATGTTTCCGAAATTTGTGTAAAACTGTTTCACAATACATCTTTGCAAACACATGAACCAACACAAGAATATATGGAGAGGAAATGGAAGACTACTGCAGGAAGCTACAACACACGTTTAAGCCAATAAAATCAACAGATGTACTGATAGCTGTGGAGACAGTGAGTGAAAAAATAGAAAAAGAAAATGTAAACAAACAACAGAAGAGAACGAACAAACTTTATTATCAAAGGGTTTAGAATAGGACAAGCAGGCCCATCTAACATTCTGCCCTTCCTTTCTCTCATATTTTATATTGAATTCATTTATTCTCACAGCATTTTACATATTAGAGAGTCCTGTACAGAGAACCTGTTAGTTATTATGTGAAATATATGTTTTAAACAGGATCTAAGGACATACTAACGCAAGGTAAGCTTATGAGATAAAAAGTGGAATTAGGCTGAGTTCATCATGATCGTGATCATTGTGTAATAATGTCACTGAAGTGAAGACATAACCAGAGGCAGATATAAATTCAGATCACAATCTTGTAATGATTAGTACTTATGAAGCTGAACATTAATGAATACAAGAAATATTAGGGAACCTGTGATAAAATTGTCACTACTCAGTCAGATATAAAACAAGTATTTTATTAAGTCAAAAATTAATACAGAGGCTTAATGACAGAAACCATGTGACAGTTTAGAAGAAAGAGACCAGAAGAGAAAGTAAACACAAAATGAGACTGCCCAAAAATATGTATACAAACTGTGAATGAAAATTTGCCAAAAAGGAATCCAAGAAAAAGCAGGATAATGTAAGGTATCTTAAATAAAACTGCAGAAAGAACAAGAGCAAAGGACACCAATAATATGGAACTATAGACCAATATATACAGTGTGTAGACAAGCTAAAGAACAATGAAACACCGTGCAAGGAAAGGACAAATAGATAATAAATCAAGTGATACTTGTGACAAAATAAAGACTCATTCAGATAAGAAAAAGCATTTCAATCTGTTGCAAGAACAAGATTTGAGAACTTATGTTTAATAAGACTGATATGATGGGCAGAATATATCAGTGAACTAACTATTTGATGATAATACAGGCAGTAAACCATCACTTTATGTCAGCTTGCTAGGCCTTTTGCAGTTTGTTAGACAATTTGCTTATATGATTAAATAGATAACATAAAATATGTACTGGTATACCAGTTTGCCTTAACTTGGTTGAGCTGGATGATTTTGTCAGCATGTACACTTTAATTTACTCTTGAGTCATCCTAATGATTGCTGCATGCATTTTATCTTTTCCATTGTATGTTTTATTCTTCGTATTCTTCATCTAACCGATAATTTTATACTCATCATTAAATACATGCAAACAAACATATAGATATGATATACTGTCTGTATAAAATGCACATATATATGTACGTAGTGTCACCAGTTGACCTTGACAATGTGTGGAGTATCAGAAATGTTGGACTGAGCTCCAGTTCCAAGTTTTCTCTGTCCGAGCCAGGCTGTATTAAACCAGAGATCTTCAGTAAGAATGCAGGAGCAGCTTTCTACTCCCGCCATGGTGGCATGAAAGGTAGAATTTTACCAAAGAATTAGAGAACAGAACCTCGTTTGTTTTTTTAGATGTCTCAAACGAGACAAAAAGTATGACCACTGCTACCGTAGGCATCTTGCAATGTGTAAAATAAATTTTTAAAGAAACCACTACTGCAGAAGTACATGAAGCATTTTAGTGCAGACTTTAAACAAAAGCAACCGTGCTGATTCAGTGTTGGGTCCATGCAACATAGGAGTGAAAGAGGAGAAACATGAAAAGAGAACACAACATCTTACATAGTAGCTTTCCTGTTAACATATAAGTCTGTGCTTATAATGTAAAGTATGTTGCAAGATCATGAGTTGGGTTCTTATAATGAAGTCTTGGATTGTTTTACAGTTGTGGATTATGTTGTAGTATTATTGGTAAATATGCTATTATGTTATTGAAAGTAAAATATATTATGGTGTAGTGCTGTAATATATATATATATTAATGCAGAGTGTAATTATTGTGAATAGAAGCCTAGCAGTATGGTTCCACAACACAGTTATAGTTGGGTAGGGCTGCTTATTATCACCCACACTGTTCAACATCTTGTTTGTGAAAATCACATCAGAAAGTTTGGAGTGTCACAAAAGAGCAATAATTATTGGAGGATGCATTATTGCACATCTTCTGTTTGCAGATGAAATTGTTGCTAGGACAAGAGGAAGGACATCCAGTTATATCCAAGGTTGATACCACTTCTAGAATGTACGGTATGAAAACAACAGAGAAGAGGCCCAGTTATTTTTAGCCATAAGGGATCACACGTCCCATCAAATTTACCTGAAAACAATAATGAATTATGATAAAAACAAAAACAGATCTAAGGACAAGGACAACACAAATAACTTTAATACTAGCCAAACTGGAAAGACAAAAAAATCTAGCTGGTAGAACCAACATCAGTTTAATGCAGATATTGGTCATCTATTTTCTGTCCTTGTGTAAACATGCAAAACTTGGACTATAAATGCTGAACTAGAATGACAAATATGAACATTAGAAACAAGACGCTTCAAAAATATCATTGGAGTATGATACACGGAAAATATCGCAATGTGTAGAGCATTAGACAGTTTGTGGGGGGGGGGGGGGGGGGGGGGGGGGGGGGGGGGGGCATGTAAAGACCTACAAACTTACAATCTTTGATGATGTGCCAAGATTAATAACGAATGGCTTGACAAGCATTATCCTTATAGGGACTGTTCTTAAAACAAGAAAGAGTAGACCAAAGACAAGCCGGCAGATAATATTTAGAAATGGCCAATGAAGAGACACAAATATTGGCATAAGACAGTTAAAAAATAATAAAATGCACATTAGAGAGTAACCGTTTCAATAACTAATTAGGTTATAGCATGATTGACAAACAGAAAGATTTAGGATAAAATACGTAATTCATTGTGGCCTTGTTTAACTAGGGCTGCTGAGCTTCTTGCTCTTTTGCAGCCAATACCAAGTTGAAGACTCCTTGGTATTACCTACACTGTAGATCTAGGCTTTTCCTGTGGCTTTTCTGCCATTCCGAAATGTGTTGAGTAGAAGTTATGAGCTCCAGTTTGTCATTTGGCTTGCATTTAAAGGATCATCACATCTGGTCCTAGGCTAGGAGAAAAAAATTGCGTGACATACTGTACATTCCCCACCATCAAATGGGGCTCACCAAAAATGCAGAGCTACATATTGTGCTCTGGTTCTAGGCTCTCCCAAGGAATTGTCACGTCCTACACAGAGCCACTTCTCAGCTCCCCCTACCTTATCATGAGTCCATATTGAGATCCTACTGCATGCAGGCAACCAAGGAACAGCCAGAGTTACATCTAGGGCTCAAGTGACTCCCCCATGCGTAGTGTGTAATGCTGGGTTCTCAGCATGTTTCACCACAGGGGGAATCCTTAAACTTATGATTATGTTGTAGGTTTCAAGTATTTGATGTTCAAGTTGCAGATCTGGGGAACATCTAATGTTTTACTGCAGACTTTGGCAAGCTGTATAGCACAAACATCTGGTTTTGTTTCTGTTTAAATCTGTTTTCTTGTTTTTCCTGTCTTCTATCTTGCTAATGGTTTCTGTTGTTACCCATGCTTTGTGCTGATGTTCTCTATTTCTCAGTACTTCTTCACATGTCTCATTCCATATATTTTTTACTTGTTGCCAGTGGTCTTCCATATCTGCTTCATCTACCAGCTGTTGGAGTACTTGGTATTTGATGGATACTGTGATAGAAAACTATAGAGGAATAATGTTACTATCAGTGCCAGGAAAAGTATTTAACAGAATCATCCTTGAGAGATTAAGAGTCCATAGACAAGCAACTGAGAGATGAACAAGCAGGTTTTTGACAAAACAGATCCTGTACAGACCAGATAGCCACATTGAGAATAATAGTTGAACAAAGTCTGGAATGGAATTCACCGCTTTAAACATCGGATTTGTGGACTATGAAAAGGCATTTGACAGTGTAGACAGAGAATCACTTTGGAAACTGATGAGGCATTATGGAGTTCCCATGAAGATCATTAACTTAATAAGGAAGACCTATGAAGACATGACATGCAGAGTTCTTCATGAAGGACAACTTACAGAACCGTTTAGGATAAGAACGGGAGTGAGACAGGGATGCCTCTTGTCTCCATTTCTTTTCTTACTAGCAATAGATTGGGTTATGAAAACATCGACATCACACAACAGAAATGGAATCCAGTGGAATCTGACTAAACAGCTTGATGATCTGGATTTTGCAGATGACTTGGCTCTTCTGTCCCATAACCATATCAGATGCAAGAGAAAATGAAAATTCTCGATGAGAGGTCACAACAAGTGGGCCTGAAAATACACAGGGAAAAGACAAAGATTGAGAATAAATGCAAGAAATGATAACAAGATTGAACTTGAAGAAACACCACTAAAGGATGTAGAATCATACACACATCTTGGTAGTAATATAGACAAAGTTGGAGGGACAGACAATGATATCAAAATAAGAATACAAAAAGCAAGAGGCGCTTTCATTGCATTGGGAAACATATGGAGGTCAAGAGAAATCAAGTCCAACACGAAAATAAGAATCTTCAACTCAAATGTCAAGTCAGTCCTATTGTATGGCTCTGAGACATGGAGAGCAACAAAAACAACAACTAAAAAGCTACAGACTTTTATAAACGGGTGCTTGCGTAGAATAGAAGGATTGAAATGGTATGACAAAGTCACAAATGTGGAATTGATGACAAGAACCAGACAAGTGCCAATGGAACAATAGCTGAGAAGAAGACAATGGCGATGGATAGGACACACATTGAGGAAACCTGTTGATAGCATTACAAGGCAGTCCTTGTTCTGGAATCCACAGGGAAAGAGAGGCAGAGTAAACCAAAAAACACATGGAGAAGAGGGTTGGATACAGAGGTGAAAATGATGAGGAAAACATGGAAAGAACTTGAGCGGATGGCACGGGACAAGAAGACTTGGCATGTGTTTGTTGAAAGCCTATGCTCCTCAGGGAGCTAAAGGGTATTGATTGATTGATAGCACAAACACTGTATAAATTTACAACACTTAAAAATTCAAACCAACATGTTTAATTCCTTTGTGTATCTGTTTGCAGATCGATCAGAAAGTCCGAACCATGCTGCTGGAATTGCTAGCACTTCTGGTTAGTGAACACTGTTCTCATACACACTGACTATTTCATAGCCATAAAGAAAAATTATGATAATAAACAAAAAAGTAATGTAATTAATAATAAGATTAGTAATGCTGTATCAATATGAGTGGCACTAGTTGTATCAGTAGCAGTAGTAGTATAAGTAGTATTAGTATTAGCAGATGAGGTAGCAATGGTGGTGGTAGTAGTAGAGGCAGTAGAACACTAAGAACACTAGATTAATTGTTTTGTTAGGCGGTGAGAGAGCTCTCTCACTTTAAAACAGTTTGTAGTAAACTGTTAGTAAAGACTGTGGACATTTTCAGGAAATGGAATTCAGTGGTCCAGCTCTGGTTACAACTTTTCCCAAGGATCCAGATTTATCAGCCAGCCACCTGGATATAATACACTTCTGGAAAGAGGCTCGAGGCCTTTCCAGCAGCCATCACCACTTGACCAAGATATCAATGAATTTTGATGCTGTATATTAATCCATGATATTTTAGACTGAAGTATTGTGCTCACATTTGTTAATGTCTCTATAAACATTTGTGTATGATGTTTGTCAGTTTCATCTTGATATCTCTGGAAGTTGATATATGATATGGGGACTGCTGAAAACGGATCAGTTTAGTGTTCTTAATGAATATAACAAAGGATTGACACAGACATACACATGGGTCTTTGAACATGGTCCCATAAGAACAGAAAATAGTATGATCTTATATTACACTGAATTATACACACAACCAGATAGGAGTTACATGAATTATATTTGAAGGATATGTAACGCTCACATAAAACTTTGCATTTTATATTCAGTCCATATCTTCACAGTTAACTCTATCTTTGTCATGTTTACTCATCTCACTTATTGTTGTGAAATTAGGAGATAATAGAAATATAAACAATACACAGGAGTAGTCGAATAGTCAGGTGACATTAGACAGGTGTACGGGAAATGCCTGGCAGTACACTGCATTTACTTCTGATTACAAAGTGTACAGAGCTGACAATACAGAGAGTAAAGATGGCTGTCATATAGACTGTCACATGGCAAATATGGTGTCTTTTAATGATTTAAGTGTAATGTGATTCTTATCTGCCATGGCTTGTGCACAACTTGTGCTCTAACAGCTCTCTGACGAAGCTGGAATCTGAACTAAAATAGATAGGTTTTTTTTAATGTATTTATAAAGTCCTACAACAAATAATTTTCTATTAAATTTGTTTGTTTGACTGAGTAGAGGAGTGTTGATGTAAGCTGAAAACAGTTCTTTCAATTATATTCATTGTATAGTTTTTATTGCTGTAGTTTTCAGCAAATGGATCAATTTTTTCTGCTCATGTCAATTTTTCACTTAGTTGATGTTACAGGTCTGTTATTAGTTTGGGGTCAGAAGGTCAGGTTTCTGCCAGGAAGCAGCTGTTATTGTTATTGTTGAACAGAATTGACATCATTGCACTCTGGGTAAACCCAAAGGTGCTCAGTCTCTCTCAGTATATGTCAAAGAGTGTGAATGCTAACTGTTCCTGTAGCTCACTGGTTGTATACAAGACGGGTGCATCCTCTCATACGTCCATCTTTGCTAGCCTGACGTTTGATGCTTAATTCTAATATTCTTAACCTTGATGATTTATCTATTGCAGTGTCTAATTTGTCATTCTCTAACAGGTGATCGTTAATTGTTCTGAGTATCTCTTCCTTATCCATATCCAGTGTCCTCACTGTGGGTGCTCTTGATGCTAGTCTGTCAGCTCTCTCATTACCGCATACACCTGCATGACCAGGACAGTAGATCCACACCAGCTCCTGCAGACTCTAAGCTTCTATGAATGTTTTCAATTCATGCGGTAGCCAACAATTTTGAACCTTTTTCCAAAGGACTGACATCAATTCCACATTTGTGACTTTGTCATATCATTTCAATCGTTCTATTCTATGCAAGCACCTGTTTATAAAAGTCTGTAGCTTTTTAGTTGTTTTTTCTCAGCAAAAAGTAAAACACTAGAGTACATAGAACGGTATACAAATAATAGCCTAACTATATATACAGATGGGTCCAAAGATGAAGAAGGACAATTAGGAGCAGGAATAGCAATACCAAAATTAAAAATTTATAAAAGATACAAAGTAACAAGTAATACATCTATCTTTACAGCAGAATTAGTGGCAATCCTAAAAGCTTTAGAAATAGCTGCAGAAAATCCACCAAAAAAAGTAACCATTCTCACAGATTCCCTATCATCAGTACTAGCAATCAGAAACAGAACAGAAGGCAGCAGGCCAGACATTATAGAGGAAATACTACAGGTTAATACATATCTACAAAATATAGGATGCAGTGCAACACTAACATGGATACCATCACATGTGGGGATAGCAGGAAATGAGCTAGCAGACAAAGAAGCCAAAGGGGGGGAGAACTAGCCATAACCAAATTGAAGTAGGCTTAGGGAAGTTTGAAATTAAGAGCTTAATTGCTCAAAAAATAACTAAAGAATGGATAACAGCATGGGACCTAAGTAAAAAAAGCAAGACACTCATATAAAATCCTTAAAAAACCAAGCAAAAAATGTCAAATAAAAGATGAACTAAAAAATACCAATTAATAAAAAATTGCTGAGACTCAAGCTGGGAACTGGATATTTCATGATAGAGGAACCCACATGTGAAGAGTGTCAAGAACCAAACACAATTAGGCACTTTCTAGTGGACTGCAAAAAATATGACCAACAGAGGCAAAACATTAAGACATACTGTAGTAACCACAAGGTAGAAATGAGTGTAGAAAATCTCATAGGCACAAAGAGCCCTTCAGAAATGCAAAAGTTAATAAAACACTATATTACAAAAACTAAAGCTAACATATAAAAAATCAAATAAGGAATTGAACCAGTAGTCCAAACTGGTGAAAGACTCGCCCCAGAAACATACAGATTAACCAAATAAACCATCCAGTAAAAATCAAAAACATACTAACTTAGAAAATAGCATATATTGGAATTTTTTTAAAAACCATGTTGAACTATAACTACAAAAGGAAAAATACCGACTAGAGATAATATAATATAAAACAAATACAAACAAAAACATATTACAATAAAAGAAACACGTCCTGATATAACCAACAACTCCATGTACATGGTAGATGGTTGAAAGGGGCGTGCTACAAAATGAAGTAGCAAACACATTAATAAAAAAAAAAAAAAAAAAAAAATAGTTGTTGTTTTTGTTGCTCTCCATGTCTCAGAGCCATACAACTGAGAGGTTGACACAATGACTGCCTTTGTTAATGAAGTGTCAATTAGCCACCTTAATGCTGCAGTAACTGCCACTACCTCCATTCTCATGCTGGAATTTTTTATCTTGTAAGCCCCACTATGTTTGGTGACGATTCTGCCCTTTACTCTAGCAGAGAAGCCCCAACCTGATTTCTCACCACGAATCACAGACCCATCTGTATACACAATCGTATCATTATCCCCGGCATGATCATGGATCAGTTGATTAATTTCCAGTTCTGCTTTCCCATTTCTCCAAGTTCTACACTCTCTACCAAGGCTGATGATGACCTGCTGGTAGTTAATCCAGTTCTCATCTGACATACTCCACTCTTCCCCTTTGAATATATTTTCAACTGTGGTCACAGGTTTGATCGTTGTCACTGCCTGTGCCATCCATGATATACCTCTCTTTATTCTTGCTGCCTTAATGTCAGCTATGTCTCCATGCAGGGGGTGACGTTGTCTGTGGTTACTCACATATAGGCTATTGCATATCTAGATGTAATCGACAGCACACCAAGCATGTACCTCATTGTCACAGTGGGAGGATCTCGCGTACAGCCCAAGACTATACACATCCTTTCATTTTGAATGCGTTCTAGTCATTCACATTCTGTGACTGACAGCGTGAGTACTCCCAGCCTATGACCGATATAACTAGCTGATGATAAAGAAGAAATAGTAATCTCGGCACCAGACGCGCTGCAGCCATTATTTTCAGGGCTGCCAGACCTCTTGCATTTCTGTATGATGAAATCAACATGGTACTTATGTGATAGCCCACGATCAAATGTAATTCCAAGGTATTTCAGCTTTTCTTGCCTTTCGATTTTTCTGCCCATTGAGAGTAATATCTGGAAGGTCTGTTTTCACTGTGGAGTTGTTTAAGGAGCACCACATCACGCAGGCCTTGTTAGGATTGACTTTGGAGCCAGTTTCTTCGCACCATTAAACACCTCATGTAGTGTCCCATGTATGCAATTACCATTTCCTGTCGGTCAGGGCTAGTTCTGTAAATGAGTTTATCATCAGCAAAAGTCATGTTCGTCCCAACCCAGTTGGCTGAATGGTGGCTACTTTTTCTGTATAGACATTAAACAGCACCGGTGGTAGTGGAAAACCCTGGGGCAGTCCGGGGAAAATTGGCTCTGATGTCTATGTTCCCAAGTGAAATGCCACTGATCTCTCAGTTAAGGCAGCTGCTATCCATTTTGTTAGCCAAGGGTTAACACCGCAAGCCATCCATTACACTGTTCATTAATGTTGCAAAGATCACATTGTTATAAGCATCCTCTAGGTCAATTGCTACAGCAACTGTTTCTCGTTTACCCTGGAACCCCTCATACACATCATAAGAAAAAGTTCCAGCATTACCCCATGTTACTTTCAAGGGCCTATATCTTCAAAGAGTATCAGGTAGGATCTGTGCATTTTCGAGGTGATTCATTATTTTCCGTGCTACTATCTTTTCTAGTAGTTTACCATAGACATTCTGCATTGTGATAATTCTATAGCTGCTGAGAAGTGTAGGGTCTTTACCAGGTTTAGGAAGTGGCTGTAAGTAACTATGTAGCCAGTCTTGCGGCACCTCAGCATTCAGAATGCTGGTGTTGAAATCACTCACCTCATTCTTAATGCCCGTGTCATCAAGCTGTTTTATGTGGTGATACTGTATTCATACACCATCAGGACCTGGGGCAGTGTTTTTACTGGTTTATAAAGTGCACACAAGGTCTTTTTCAGATAAGAGGTCGAAATATATGTCGCCGCTTCTGTCGCTTCCCAGGATACGATTTTTAATCTCTTGGTGGGCAGTTTTATCAACTTTCTCTGTCTGAGTAATGCATGTCCCTTTCTGGCATCGGTCTATCCCAGTGGAGCTGAGAATATTTGGAATCGGTTGCCTTGTACTTTTCCTACTCATTCTGTGATGTAAGGACCAGAATTTCTGTAGTGTTGTCAGTGCCCACCTGTGTCACAAAGGCCTCCCACACTGTGTCTTTGGCTTCTGTTGCCAAGACCTTGAAGTTTTTAATGGCTCTCTGCTTTTTCTTCTTAAAATCTGCCACCTCTTCATCACTCATCGTCCTTTCATGCTATTCGCCATGACTTTGTCACTCTTTCCTTTTCCCGCCATGCTGCCTCCACTGTCTCATTCCACCAGGGTGGTTGTGTAAAAAGTGTGCGAGTTGTCTTTTGTTTCGCAATATGTGCACAGGGCTACTACTGTCATGTGGGCCTGTATGATATTGGAAAGTCTGTTTCTATTTCCTGTGTCTGGTGGTCTTTCCCTTCGCAATGAGTACTGCACGGGTAGGGGATCGCTTTCTTGAGCTTGCTGTATTGGATGTATTTCCCAACGTGCAAAGGTGGTGGCAGCACTAGAAATGAATGCCAGATCTATGACACCATCAGTATCCCCTGGTCTAGATGCCAGTCTTGTTGGGCATCCATCATTTAAAATGGATAGGTCTGAGCTGATTAAAGCCTGGCTCAAGGCAACACCCAGTCTATTTCCCGTGGAGTTCCCATCTCCATAGATCTAGCATTACAATCACCTCACATGAACATACTGGCTAACACCAAGTCAATCACATTGGAAAAATGCAGCAAAACAGGCTAAAAAACTCTTATTACAAAATACGTCAGTTGACATTTGATAACAGCAGGAGAAAAACAAAACAAAGGCTAATTTATTTTCGAATTGTTTATTTAAAGGATGGTTCATATTGACAGCAAAAATGTTCTGGTATGCAATCAGTGCACTACAATTGCAGCAGAAGACAGTGGTGTTAAAAAGCATAGTAAATGTTTGTTTTGAGTGTTATTAAAGTCTGCAATTTAAAAAATGCAATTTAAAAAAATTATGTGCTGCTTGTCAAAAAATCCTTTTTTTGTGTGCAAATAATAAGCATAGAAATAACACTGAAATTAAATATACTTTTAAATGTTTTTATGTATGTTTCAAGCTTTATTTACAGACTTTTGGGTTCAAGAATTGTTGAGCTGAAATGCTGGATGTACATTTTGCTCTGTTCTATTTCATCTAGTACAGTAAACTAAATTGTCATTTTTCAGGAAGAAACAGTAATTATGCCTTTAATACTGCAGCTAATTCCCAGGACAATAATATTAGGCAGTTCAACACAAACATAAACTGTGTTTTATGCATGTTTAATGCATGTTTTAGCTTGATTTACAGAATTGTTTGACTATTATACTGTCATTTAATTTTCGTGGTATCATTTTAATACCTAATTTTAATATAATAATTTTAATTTAATAATCATGTCCGAACTTACAACATTCACCAGCAGATGCCTCCATCATATCAGGTTGCCAGATGTATTAACAAACACAGGCTTATGGGACAGAACAAGATAAAACAATTTACCTGAAGATTACAGAAAAAAAATAGAGTTTGATAGGACACACCCTCAGGAAACAACCAGACTGTAAAATGAAACATGTCATTCCAGTGACTTCCAAGAAAAGAGAAGCGAGGGGAGATATAGAACATGGAGAAAAACAGTGGAAGAGTAGCAAGGCAATGGGGATCTGTTATGGACAGCTGAAGGGAAATATCCAAAATAGAAATCAGTGTAGGGAGCCGCGCTAGCGTAGTGGTTACAACACCGCTCTGGCGACCGGGTGATTCAGGATCAAACCCAGGCGACGGCATTTGAGGATTTTTCGTCGACCGGGAATTGGGCTGGATTAACTCGAGACCTGGCGAGAACATTTGAAGGAGTGTCGTCGACCAGGGATTAGCGGCTCCTGAGCCGACCCAGCTCTAATGGGTACCTCTGAAATCGGCGAGTATCTGCCTGAATGGCGAGGGACACCTGTCTCTGCACAAGAAAAGGGATACTCACGTAAAATCAATGTCAGGTTAGACATTAACAATAACCTGAGATTTCGCCTCGAGTATTAGCGGGCGTACGAAAAAAAAAAAAAAGAAATCAGTGGTGAGTAATAGTTGTTCCCACAGGGAACAAAAAAGATTAATGATAATGATGATCATGAAAAGTTAAGGCAACAATACTATTAACACACCAGTTAGTATAAATTACATACTGGGCAGTATACTACTGACGTATGAATCACATATTTCTGAGTAATTATTCAAAGTAAATAACAAACGTGCAGCTCTGTCCATATAAGCTTCTCTTGGATGTGTGGTTGCTGCCCAACAAAGCAATCAGTATCCACCTCGCCTGGTGGCTTCTTATACGGCAGCAAAAAATTCTGGTCCATGGCCATCCTTAACATTTGCTTTTAATCATCTTCTTCTTGTAGGGCAGCAATAAATTCTGGTCCATGGCCATCCTTAACATTTCCTTTTAATCATCTTCTTCTTGTAGGGCAGCAATAAATTCTGGTCCATGGCCATCCTTAACATTTCCTTTTAATCATCTTCTTCTTGTAGGGCAGCAATAAATTCTGGTCCATGGCTATCCTTAACATTTCCTTTTAATCATCATCTTCTGTTGCTTTCTTCACAGAACATGGAGCCACTACAGCAGCTGATGTCCTTGCAGAAAGCCCTTACCAATCATTCTGATGTTTTTGCAGTAGTGATTTCTATGACAGTTTGTTTTACATAATTAGGTTGCCAGCTCCATGCACAGCCTTGTAGTTGCCTTGTACGACATGTCTGAGGGTGCATTAGTCCTATTCTTTTATTGTCTCTTCAGAGATCCCAGAACTACATGGGGCATTGCTATCAGAGATCCCAGAACTACATGGGGCATTGCTATCAGAGATCCCAGAACTACATGGGGCATTGCCATCAGAGATCCCAGAACTACATGGGGCATTACCGTTTATTGATGTAGCTTAATTTAGTTTTTACTTCCCTTCTTCTCAGGTCAGGCCAGCTTGTAGATTTCCGAACGTCTGCAGTACAATTTTTAAAATATGTCTACTTTTCTTAGGCATTTTCTCTCTGAAATTGTGGTTTTTCTCCCTTGCATGTAGTATGTTTGACCCAGATAGCATAGAGTGGCTGCAAGTATTTCCATCAATTCATCTATGTTATAGTTTTTAACACTTTCATTGTTGTATCTGACAAATGAAAAACATCTTCATTACTTATTTCAAAGCCAGTATTTTCCATATAAAAATAATAATAGCAGCAGTGAAAATGAACAAAAACGTTGGGGAAACAAGTTGTTTGTTTAATTCTTTAAGGTTTTCACAAAATGTGTGTGTAAAAAACTGTTTGACCGGAGATGTAGAGTTGTAAAAGGTTGTTCAGTGTAAATGCCCAGATGTAACGTACTGTTTTGATGTGTTATGAATGTTAGTACGTGGAGCATGTCGGTTTGTCCTGGACAGTACCAAGTTGTAGCGAGAATTTAGGTCACTAGCGTGAGGTGCCGCCAGGGTATAGTAGACACACACATCATGTCAATATTCATGTAGATTCAGACGTGTAGTACTTGTATAACAATGTGGTTGATTGTGTAAGTGAGTAATTAACAGTGCTGATAACACGAAGGCCGTATAGGCTCTTGGACGACTTCACATTAACTCACACAACCGCAAGTAGAAGTCAGTGAAGTAGGGAATGCTGCTGACGTTTACAATATTTATTCATGACGTACGATAATACGATGATGATGTACGAAACAGTCAATAGTATAAGATCGTGGACATAATATGTGTAGTTACAAAGGTCAGCTTCAGGCATCACATATCCCAGACATGTAACAATGTCTTGACCAATGTTTACTGTTCATGCAATAGCTCTAATCCCTGACTGAGCCTCGTCAGGTAAGCGCTAGCAAATATCTTGCTAAGTACGGGCGATATCAGTAATTTAAACAAAGTCAATGCCATTGTCCTACAATTAGCAAAAAGTCTTCAGACTGGCCTCACATGCCAGATACTTCATTCTGGTGAAGAATATTGGCCGTAAACACGGACCAATATGATGACAACGAAATCAGGTCGCGGGCCTCGATAATCAGGTCACTCTCAGTTTACACAAGCTTCTGAGATTAAATATATTTTCTGCCAAACCATATTCCGCCTGCATTGCGGATCCATAAAGATGATTCCTAGGCTTATGTGTGTAACAGGTCAACTTAGACCTAGTCTTTCCAATATGAAGCCATACTGGGGTACAGTATAATAACTCCTTGTGAGCTTTGCTCACTATGTCGCCATCAGCGATAAATGTACCTGTAAGATCTAAACGAGACGAAAAGATCGAATAATGTTTCAGTTACCTTCTCAAAGAATCCTTACACTCTAAGGTAACACAACACAGCCAATACTGGCATAAAGAAACACTCAGGGACGTAAGAATGACAAAACAGTCATTCCCAGAATTTCCACTCCCTATCGAAAACTTGGCAGAGAGAAATCTACGGATCGGTACATCCGTTCTAAGCCTCAGGTACACTCTCAATCAGTCTCCCGGCTTTTGCCGCCAAGACCCGCGCATGCCCAAAGAGCATGGACCAGAACGAGGCAAACCCAGACCAGGCGTTTCCGCCCAAACGGGTGATAAAGATACTCCGTTATATGGTCCTATAAATAGACTTAAGACATGTCAACTATAAGACATTGCCTGAGACAGGACAACATAAGACAGGGGAAGATAATCACCAGTCAAACCTGTCACAGAAAGATAATAAACATTTATCTCTCTTTGATCACATTAAACCAAACATACATTAGGTTGGTGTTTTTTCCACCGTCAAAAATGACGGCAACAGTGTGAATATGTAATGTTTGGAAATTTTTACCAGCATAAACACAGTAAGTCTGATAAATATTTACATTTTTGTTTTTAGTTTGCGTACATATAAATGGCACATGCTAACAAAATGCACGCTGAGGTTAAACTCATAAGAAATGCAGCACTATAAATAATACATGGAGCCGCCACAGTGCAGTGGTTAGTGCACTGGCTTCCTAGCTCGGTGGTCCAAGGTTCAATCCCCAGTTGAAGTGGGATTTTTTAGACCGCAAAAGGCTCCGGGTCGACCCAGCCTCGTGAATTGGGTACCAGAACATTTCTGGGAAGGTTAAGGCAGCCGGCGTGATGCTGACCACATCACCTCTAGTGTGCCGATGGTCAAGAAAATACGGGCCTAACACCGTAATCCCAATATGCCCAATGGGTGTGTAACGGGATCCTTTTTACAGTACATAGTTAAGCATGGAGGCATATCTGGAGTCATCCTTATATAACACCAGATAAGCACAATGCTATAATATACAGATGTGGAAGACATCCGTCTGTGAGGCTAATTACATGCTCATTGACTCTTGAAACATCCTCACACTTTCAGGGATTCCCCCTGTGGTGAAACATGTTGAGAACCCAGTATTGCACACTAAGCTTGGAGGAGTTACTTCAGCCTCAGATGTAACTATGGCTTTCACCTGGTTTCATTATGGGTTGCCTTTCTCCTCATGGTCTAATCATTTTGCTTAACTCTGTTTTTCATTGGCTTTCCTCTATTTTTAGACTTTTTTTATTTCATCCAAGTCTTGACATATGGATGCGAGTCATGGGCAATGACTACAACCCATAAAAGCCAGATCCAAACCTCAGAAATGAGGTATCTAAGGAAGGTGGTTGAAGTAACAAGAAGAGACATGGTACGCAACCAGACGATACGTCAAGGCCTAAAATGCCACCCCCTACAGACCCAAGTAGAACAGTCCCAACTAAGATGGTTTGGCCATGTCTGCAGAATGGGAGAAGATCGGCTACCACGACAAGCATGGGAAACAAAGAGCCAAGGATCCAGACCCCGAGGACGACCCAGAGTCCGCTGGGAGGACAACATTAGACAATCTTTGAAGGACCGAGGACTAGAATGGAACCAGGCCAGGAGGAAGACAGCCGATAGAATAGTCTGGCGCTCTCTCTTCCAAACCTCTACACCTCACGGTAGAAGGGGAACGACTAAGTAAGTAAGTAAGTTATTTCATCCATCGCTTTTTCACGATATTTCTTTTATGAAGTTTGTGTTTCGTTTCATGTTCTATTTGTGTACTTTTATGACGTCATGCTTCCTGGCACCGTTGAATTCATATAGCTTCACTGGATCTTTTATCGATATTGTCATAGCAGGACTTCTTGTTTTGTTATTCCATTTTCTGCTTTTGATTTTCATTGATTGTTGAAGTAATTGCCTTAATATTTTTTCGGTTTAGTATTTTCCTTGCTTTATTATTGCTCTTCACCTGTGTTGTTATATTTCACATATCTATATATATATATATATATATATATATATATATATATATATATATATATATATATATATATATATATATATATATATATATATATATATATATATGCGAGGCCCAGAATCTATACCTAAACACCAAGAAGACCAAAGTATTGACAACAGACAAAGTAAAGACCAAACCAGAAATTGAAATTGATAACGAAGAACTGGAAAGTGTCAATGAATTCGAATACTTAGGATCAATCATTAACAGCTCTGGCGACTGTGCAGTAGAAATTAAAAGAAGACTTGCAATTGCTTCACATAAGCTAATACAGATGAAAAACCTATGGCAAGGCACAAGCAAAGAAACAAAGTTACAACTGATCAGAGCATGTATATTCCCAGTAGCAACATACGGCTGCGAGACTTGGACACTCAATAAAACAGTTGCAAAAAAGATTACATCATTCGAAATGAAATGCTACAGAAGGATGTTGAGAATACCCTGGACAGAAAAAAAGACCAACAGAGAAGTACTGCACTCACTAAATGTACAGGAACATTGGCTCCTAAATACCATCGCAATAAGGAAGCTAAAATTTTTCGGTCATATAAAAAGACATAATAGTCTGGAAAAAACAGTGATGGAAGGCATGGTCCCTGGAAAAAGGGGAAGGGGTCGACCTAGACGACGGTGGACCCAGGACATCACAGAGAGTCTGAACTTGTCTTTGGCTGATGCAGGTCGACTTGCCCAGAATCGTGATGCGTTCAGAGCAGCTGTAATGGAGACAACGTTCTGGAAAGAATACGTCACATGATGATGATGATATATATATATATATATATATATATATATATATATATATATATATATATATATATATATATATATATATATATATATATATATATATATATATATTACGTGTTTGTAGTGACTATAGTATTTTTCTTTGACCTGTCTATATTTATTGTCCTTGTTGCCTATTTGTAATTGTGGCTGATGGAGGGTGAAACCCGAAGTGTTCCGTGTTTCCTGTGTACTGTTAATTTTTAAAACTGATTCAATACCGTTTTATTTGTTTATATATATATATATATATATATATATATATATATATATATATATATATATATATATATATATATATATATATATATATATATACTGTTCAAAAAAAGAAACGCATAGCTATCCGAGGGCGCGTTTTTATGAGTTTGTAAGTAAAATTTGGTGCTAGGGTATATAAAAACCATCCTCAAATGTTCTTTACAGTGTCAAATGCACGTGTTGACCTGAATTGCGTTCGTTTTTGTAATCGTTACAACGCAGTGGTCAATAGTGTTTATGACGCAATTTTTGACCACAGCTCATGTTGCGCGCACGTGAAAGCAACAAAATTTGGGGTGAACACTATTCACTGACTACGCAACTGAAACCCTATAAAAGGATAACGCTACACACACAAAATTCAGTTCATTTTCAAGCAGACATTTATGGCGTCTATTGATAAATTTACGGAACATTGCTATTGGCCGACTGCATGCAGGCGAAAGTCAAAGTCAGGTTGCCAGGCATCTAAACGTGCATCATATCATATATATATATTTAATTTCCTTACCAGTTTTACATCAGCCCCCCTAATTTATTTACTTAGAGAAAATCTATGTACACCCCAAGGGATGATGAACAGCTTCATGAAATTGAAAAAGTTATAAAGAGCTAGCATGGGCAGAGTACCAGCAGAAGCAACTTGAGTCTGTGGTGAGATGGGAATCAAATTGGCTAAATGAATTTTTACAGTTGCGTGGACAGATAGCAGAGCCCCAGAAGAATAGCAAGAAGCCAATAATAGAATGAGTCTGGAAAAAAGAAGGGCACTGAAAGGGATGTGACACATACAGAGTTATGTCACTGCTAATTCACACAAGAAAACTGAATGCAAAAATGCAAGAGCAGAGAATAAGATCCATTGTAGAACCACAATTCAGCACATACCATTTTGGATTTACAAAAGGATTGGGATATACTGATGTCTTGTTCACCTTAAGACAGTTAAGTGAAAGAACAATTGAATATGACAGTCAAAAATTGCATATGACAGTCAACCAAACTATTTGTAGGCCAGGAAAAGGCCTTCAATAAAGTGAATAGGAATAACCTTTGGTCAGTATTAGAAGACTACAGAATACAGAGGCAGCTATTAGCTCGTAGTAAAATCTGCGAGAATAATCGCTCATTTCAGTAAGATTTTAGTCATAAAATGATAATAAATAAACCCGCCCTATTGTGTCTGACGGTGATACTCTCACACGCCAGCATAGCGATGAATTTTATGCCGTGGACAGGCTTAGAACCGACCCCGCCGTTTAAACCTCCTCGCTTTCCTTGTGACGGACATTTTTAACATTTTGCCCGATCTGATAGAGACTGCGGCAAGACTTACAATTAACGATTTTGCGGAAGTGTGCCAACAAACTATTGTCTGAATTAACGTAATATTTTGACTTTAACGCTGGTAATCAGTAGTAATCCTTACAAATTTGGTAGTGTAACACGAGACAACAGTAATATTTAACGCCTATTCAAATACCCGCCGCTCAAAACCCCGCTTCGCTTGACACATTATGCCATGCATATATATACGCTGCGGCAAAGCCAACAGAGGCAAACACGCAGACAATTTTATTTCCTCCTCGCGGTAGTATTTTTGACGTCACTAAAACAAGTAGTTATTTGAAAATACATGCTAGCGAGAGATGAGAGAGAGGGGAAAGATGGCCGTCTTGTGTAAAATTTTTATTTGACGATTGCCGGTGACAAAATTGAAAATCTAAACCATAATGAAACTGACCATACAAATTATATGATAGTATAGCTTAGAGTCCACTGAGCAAGAATGTGTTTTAAATAATATGGTAGTCCCAGTATTAGCCAAGTTATTGAGAAAATACTAAATGTCTACGGATGCGCGACCAGACAGACTGTTGTTCCTGCTTGTTTTTTTTTTCATAACGTTAGTGGGGACGCCAGCTTAGAAAAGAGGCATTGAGGTAATTCAAATTCGCTTGGGTAACAAGAGTATAGGAGAGAAAGGGGAGCGGTAGGAAAATGTAATTCAAAACGAAACATCTTTTTGTATTGGCATAACTAAAGCAGACTGGCCAATCGACTACCAGACGCAGGGTTTGTTTGGAATTATTTTTGTTTTTCAAAAACTACATTTGAATTCTGGTAGTCGCAAGCTTTCGATTGGCCAGTGCAAATAAATATTAGCAAAAGGCTTTCACTATTCATTGCCAGTTGAACAAAACTTTTCATTCAAATACGCTGAGATCAGCTGTGTTAATTTTAAAATTAAATAAAGAAGTATTCACAGTCTAGACAGTGCAGAAGAAACTGAGGCCACTTCTTTGCAAGTCAGCGTCATTTGTTTATATTTCTTGAAATTTGTGGTAAGAATGCTTTATGAATTTAATATGTTTAATCCCACTGCCAAAGTTAGATACTGCTATTGGGAAAAGTGAAGGACGTGCCGGGAGCAGACATTGTTGAGTCCTCACCTTGAACTGTATCTAACTGATGTATGTTGTCATGATTGTGTTTTCATAGTTATTGCATTAGAATATGTTAGTAAGCCTCTGTGTTCCATGAACACTGTTTAACATGCCTGAAGCATTTATATTTAAAAAGGAAAAGAAGAGAAAATCATACCAAAGGAAATGTGGTTACTCCACATTATTTTATTGAGGAAAACTATGTAAACGTACAGTGGCGTATCTGCCATAGGGACCTGAGGTGTGGTCACAGCAAGGTGGGAGTCATGTAAAATTAGGGGCGAGTGCACCTGAAATGCACGCGAGGCTGACCCCATATCACTAGGAAAATAAATATAATAAGATCAGATATAAAAGGCGAGGGTGTCCTTTTGTTGCAGAGGTTTATTTCCTGTTGCTAGCCGGTAACAGGAAACCTGCTGAGAGAGAATAAAGCCATCAAGTCTCCGACCATTTGTTTATGCTGTCAAAAGATAACGGGAGGAGCTTCGGCATTTTGAGAGATCGAGATTTTCTGCAACTTCATACTGTATTATCATTCTTCAAGGAATCCCAGGTGATGTGTTAAGCATCTGGGTATATCTGACACTTTCGTTTGAATAAACTCTGGTATTTCAAAATCATACTCAGGAAGTTTATGGGGCATGATGAAACTACAGCCCCTCATACACAGTGACTCTCCCTCTTAGATGAATAAAGTGTAAGCTGTGAACATTCCAATAGGAAAGACATATATTGACTTTATAGTTAGTGGACAAAGAGTCCAGATATTTTAGTTGATCTTTTCTGTAAACTATCTTGTCCTCATTTTCAAAGACCTGTCCAAAAGATATGGCTGGACAGGCACATTAAATTGTACAGAAAAAACATTCATTTTAAAGAAAAACTTAACCACTGGTTTTATTCACTTCCTCGTAGAAAATTAAAGTGTTTTTGTGTTGTGTACCATCATTTCATTTCTCCCCTAGACACTAGGTACATCATACACCAGACACTAGAGCCAAAATAGTGACCTTGTGAGATCTAGGGAGGTAGCGTTAGGTTCCCTGCACATAATTCATCATCATCATTTATAGAGTCAGGGGCCTACATGTGCTTGACCTCACACGGTTAATACAGACACGGATTTTATTCTTTTAGGATACCATCATAACCTTCCCAGCAAATCAAACTTTGCTACATAGCTAATGATATCACTCATGCAAAAGTGAAGTAAGAACAGCTGATGGACTAACTGATGCATTTGATATAACCAGAGAGTTCATCAGGGTTGTGTGCTTTCACTGCTACTGTTCAACATTCACACGGACAATATACCATCAGAAGCAAACGTAGAAGATGAAGTAAACCCAGAAGAATACGATTCACTGAATAAGTTACATTTTGCAGATGACCAAAGTCTAATGTATGAAGATGAAAGCAAATTGCAAAATCGTACAAATGCATTTAATTCACCCTGTGAAAGATACAACGTGAAGAGTAACTCATCAAAAACAGAAAGGGTGAAGAAGATCAGATCACAAGGTTGTTGAAATGATATACATTTCAACAACATCAGGCTTAAATAGGTTCCAGATTTCGAATATATAGGAAGCATTTTTACAGAAAATGATAGACTTGACAGAGAAATGGAAACAAGATACTGTATAAAAAAAACCTGTGCAGTGCCTTACAAACTGTCACCATTACCCAAACATCAGTTTCTTTACTAAAACATGGAGTGTGGTCTTTTTTTCTTCTTCATACTTTCTCAGACGTCTACTTGAATACATTAAAAGAAAAAGTGGTCAGCTTGAGGCTATTTGTATCTCCATAGAGTTTTTCCAGGAGTGGTACTGGTGATGCCCATAGGGTATGTAAAAAGTGGACAACTGTGGACATTGGGTGGGGGGCGGGAGAGAGAGAGAGAGAAGGGGTATTTAAGTTGAAAGTGGACGTCCAATTCACAAACCACACAACTCTCACTCACACACGAGATCTCGTGCAGCTGTCAAAGTGCACAAATCTGTGCATCAGACAGCAACAATAGATCTAGATGACGACAATGTTGGTGATGCACCAAACCAACCAGAACAACAAAGTTCTGACACTGGGGTCGTTATTGTACGCAGCTTGTTCGACTGGTTGCATTCTGAATTCATTGCTAAAGGAACGGCAAACATTCAAATTAATATTGTGACAGTTAAGAGTTATCCTTCTACAGTACACTTTGTTTCAAAAGTCTAAGACATCCCAGAAACAGTAAGTGTTGCGAAAAGAGTTCTTTATTATTTCAGTGTAGTGACTGCAGAATAAAGCCTATCGTGCTTGAAACGTGAAAGTCGTAGGCTTAGTAGATGGATTCATTCAACACAACTGGCGCGCCATACAGTGATAATTTCAACACAGTCGACGTTAATGCGAATCAGGTCAAATACAACGAAACATTTATTGGGCTCCATATCTTTAAAAACGTGTAGTAATAATAATCATATGTTGCATTCTTCTTCTTCTTCTTCTTCTTCCTCGTTCACCTTCAGACTTCCACATTTATGACTCTAATAAAGGCAGTAGTCAACCCAAGGCTCCCAACATCTCCAAACAGTATTCACATACCTGTCAACCACCTGAGACAAAAATCTGCACGCCGGACCAAAAAAATCCTTACAAACACCCAAAAATCCTTACACAAAAAATATAATAATAAATTATACACAATACAGTTTTAAAACGAGAAATGACATATAGAAATCTATTAGCATTTGAATTAGTGTGGTATAAAACATGCTAATAGTCTCATGCTGTTCTTTACATATAAAAAACTTAGTGATCGTGATGTACTATTCTTTCGATGCACAGTGTTTTGTATTATAATCAACACATGCACTTTGCAGAATTGCATTTGTGGGCTTAAAGTCTGCACAGCATGTATCAATGTTAATCTTACACTGTAAAAAAGAAGTGAGTGTGTCTGCATTCATCTCCCTCCTGCAGTCTGTGTGGACATTTTTATTGAAAAATAAAGCAGCGAAGTTTACGCAAACAAACATTTTTTTCTAGTTATGTAGGGCCGACACAGAATATTATGACATTAATTTATTGGAAATATTGAAATGGTCAAAATATAACTAGAAAGATTAAGAGAACGACAAAAATAAAATACAACGAATTAAAGCAAAGCAACAGCAAAAAATAAAAAAAAAACTAACTAAATTGTGAACAGAATATTAATCTAGGAAGACAAAATGTACTACCAAAAATTTACAAAATTATTATTTAAAAATTGATAGCCTAGACCAGTGATAATAGATCGCCACTTTATAAAAAATAAAGCAGTGAATCTCGATCGCCGGGTTAAAGTAGGCCTACTCAACGCAAACTTTTTTTTTTTTTAGTTATGCAGGGCCTACACAGAATATTATGACATTAATTTATCGGAAATATACTGAATTGCAAGATACAACTGGAAAGATTAAGACAGCGATTAAATTGCAACAAAGCAAAACAACAGCAATATTTAACCAAGTTAAAGGTACCGGTACTTAGCTTTTTTTGAACAAATTGGCGTCGAAGTGTCTTGGCAAGCGTGGCTGATAACAGGTAACTTTAAAAATACGTCATGTCACGCTGAAAGCCGAAAGTGTTTGAGGCCAAATTCAAAGTTTTTGCCGAATTGTTAGGTATAAAAGGATTTGATTGGTTGCTGCGAAACACACAATATACCCCAATTATAACCTCTTTGGTTGAACAGGGTATAACAACAATATAGTCGACGATAAATGATGATGATGATGCGAGAGACTTCAGTTTAAAAACAGACGCCGAGATTCCCGGAATAAAAAAATTGGTTTTAAAAAAACCTGGGCTAGAAAATATTTTCTGATTTAAAATTTTAAAAAACTTGGGTTGGAAAATATTTTTAGAATTTAAAAAAAAATAAACAAAAAAATTTCGATTTTTTTTCTTTTTTTGGGAGGGAGGAAAAATCCGTACAACGAGTCTGTACGGCCGTACACTGCTAAAAGTATCAAAAATACGTACATTGTACGAAAAATTCGTACAGGTTGACAGGTATGCATTCAGATGTCCAGTGTCTGTCAGTTGTAGAAGCATATAATATAGCTTACAATGGAGGAATACAGCTCAATTCTGGCCGTTATGGCCAGAGTTCAGTTCGGACACAACGTGACCCAGGTTCTGCGGATCATTAGTTACTGACGACATCGTTACAAAAATACTTCAACAAACTGGTTACTATACTTCTCTGTTAAGACAGTAAACCGTCATGGCCAATAATAGTTTAGTGGCGGCCTCTCAAACAAAGCCACGTGAAAATAACTTGCTTCAAAGTCTCCATGAATCAGGAGCATAAAAATGTACGACCTCACTGGTCAACGTACAATAACGAAAGGCCAAGAAAATTAGCCGTTGGGCTACAATAGCAGACGACGCATATGTCATATAGTTACCAATTACGTAATAATTTTTTTTCATTTCCCAGAATACAAAGGCCAAAATTAATTATAACACTAA
This sequence comes from Oreohelix idahoensis, assembly GCA_024509875.1. Classification (NCBI taxonomy): domain Eukaryota; kingdom Metazoa; phylum Mollusca; class Gastropoda; order Stylommatophora; family Oreohelicidae; genus Oreohelix; species Oreohelix idahoensis. Next base: position 362,178 of record JAMPIV010004558.1, read on the forward strand.
CAGCATGATAAAAATTGGCTACATCAGTACACAAATGTGTCATAGTCCAGTTTGTGTCGATTCATACTGGAGTTATCAATGAAATTACAATAAAAAGATAGTCGTCAGTCACAGGATTGTTATGACAATAAAATGAATGCAGAAACGATTTTAAATATCAATATGAGATACTAATGGCATAAAAATTTGTTACATAAAGAAAATTAACCCACTAAGGCATACGTAAGTAAGCAGGATTTATGTCCATTAGGCGAAATTAATAAAATGACGAAGTACAACTATAAATACAAGAAAACTGTGCAAATGCAAAAATCAATTAAGAAATTATCAATGTATTAGAACACATATATATGATAAAAGAATCAATAGTAATAAGATTTCAGTAAAAAAAAATGTCAATGAAACAAGTTGAAGAAATTTATCCATCAGCAATATGCAAAAATATATATACAATGAGAATACACATAATCTAAGTTAAAAAAATGTGATAATATGCAAAAGTATATATATATATACAATGAGAATACATATAACCAAAGTTTAAAAAATACGATAATAATTGATAAAACTACCTACAAGATATTAAAAAAGGAATATCTCAATTAAAAAAAATATGCAAGAAACAACAGTTACATAGATCTAACACCGAATGTCAAGGAATGCGATGCTGTCCACGGTTCAGAGCAACCATGAACTGGAGCGAATCTAGTTGCAGTCAAAGTTCAAATCAGTTTTGCTACAAATGCAACTTTTTAGCTGAATGCATAGTAAATGAAGTCATGAAATGTTTCTAAAGTGATAATCACATATCAATTGAACGTTCACCTTGTAAATATTCACAGTCCCGTAGCAGAAACGTTAGTGGAATCACAAGGGTTTACAGAACTCGTAAATGTTGTAGTAATGTTAATGCTAAAGTGTAAATGATTGCAGCGCCAGGTTCACTACTTGCACTGCAGCGCAGAAAAAAATGCATGTCCTATATGCGCTGGAAACATGTATTTATAACAATGTTATTGTGAACTGTTAGTTCACAGTTTGGCTGATGCAGGTCGACTTGCCCAGAATCGTGATGCGTTCATAGCAGCTATAATGTAGACAACATTCTGGAAAGAATACGTCACATGATGATGAACTGTTAGTATCTGGCTGTGGGCAGCGTGATAGAATATCTGCCAATACATTTTCAGTACCTCGAATAGCCTGATTGTCATATGTAAAAGGCTGCATCAGAATTGCACAACAAGCCACTTTTGCATTCATGTGGTTAGTCCTTTTGAGGAAGGAGAGATCATGCTAGTCAGATTGCACTTATAACGACCCTTTGGAGTTGAGAATGCCGTGAGAGGCTTGGCTCTGTCAGTCAAAGGAACCTGCCAGTATCCTTTGGTAAGATCAAATTTAGTGAAGAAAAGAGCCTTGGAGAGTTTAGCTAAAATGACTCATAGGTTAATAGGCTTTCAATATATTTATATGGAAATTTTAGTGTGTAACCTTAATAACAAGTACAAAGTCAACACTAATGTGTAACAGTGAAGGCAAAAGAATAGGCCTCCCAAAGGTAAAAGTAGGTAAAGGAACCTGTTACACGCCCATTGAGGCATATTGGGAATATGGTGTTAGGCCCATATTATCTTGACCGTCGGCACAATAGGGGTGATGTGGTCGGCATCACGCTTGCCGCCTTAACCTTCCCAGAGTTGCTCTGGTCCCATTTGGGGCTGGGTCGACCCAGGAGCCGTTTGTGGCCTAAAAAATTCTCACCATATCTGGGGATCGAACCATAGACCACTGCGCTAGGAAGCCAGTGCACTAACCACTATGCTACCGTGGCTCCCAAAGGTACAACAATGAAATTCCAGGACAAGCCTTTGTCCATCAGCATCTGAAATTGAAACTCAAATGGGCTGTTAATGTCCCTGGGAAGCAGTGCTGGGAACAAAAAGACATATTGAAGCAAATATAAAAACAAGACTGAACCAGGGTAACACCCTCTGGTTTGCCCTAAGTACGTAGGAAAACACTGTCTGAAGCATACCAAGATATTGCAAGTAATCACAACAATCATTGCTAATGAAAGTGTTACATAGTTCATGGTGAATATCAGCATCATTCTGGCCCTGATTAAGTGTTTTGACCTGAGAATGTGCAGTATGGACCATTGTCTGACTCTCACTCTGAGTTTCTCCCTCAGTATCATCATCCTCCTCAAGTTCAGCAAAAGTCTGTAATCTGAACGGGTGAGAATCAATACCTGCCGACCGACAAACTCTATCCAATGAATGATCTGCCACCGTGATTACGGCCATCAATAAGGTCAGTGATTGGATTCTTTAAAAGACACACTTTAATCCATCCTGAAAAAAAATGGGGTTGCAATGTTAACAATGGCAGTTGTTTAAAATTCCACCGTTCCACCGAACGTCACACACTTAACAAAACCACATGTGGAGCATGATGGGTTCACCAGTGAATGTCGCACTCCCACAGTAGTGCAACTAGTATCTCTTAATACAGACACCTGTGTATTATTTAATAGGCCTTTGTGAAACTGGAGTGATCCTGTGCCAACGTATGATGCCAATGCAGTCAGTGTAGGAAGAGGATGACCACACCTCAATGCAGAGACAACATTTGGCTGAAATAAAGTTTGGCAATCAGGAAAATGTGAAGCAACATCAAAGTCAAAAGAACAACAGGCAGCAGCCTGATTGACTACAGTATTATCATGAGCAGTACCTGATGTATCAGCAGTTTGTGCCGAGTTAGCATGGTAATTTGACCGTTCAACGCTACGAGAGCGGAATGCACGATTATTTCCCTGGTTATTACGATAACCATTTTGGTTTCTGTTGTTTTAGGAGAAATTCGAACCTCTAGGAGGAGCATATTGGCGACTAAATCTATCACCATTCCAATGTCCTCTGTATTTGACAAAATTGTCATTCCTTCTCCATCCATCATTTGGGTGATATTGGTTCTGCTGTGGTCTCTGAAACTGTTGAAAATTTCCTCTGTTTCGAGGTGATTGATTTCTATAACGTTGACCACCTCGGTAAAATACAGAGGTATTGACCTTACCTCGACCAAAATTTATGTCGAGACTCTGAGACCTCTGTCTAGTATTTTTATTGTTCCACGAGGAAGCTGAAGCCACTGGTAGAGCGTCCTTAATTTTAAAGTTATTCACACATGTGCCTGGGTGGGCAGTGATGTATTGGCGACCTAATTTCTCAATTATTGTCAAGTTTACAGGCTTACGTTCATGTAAGTATGCTAGGAATTGTTGGCTCACATAAGACAATGCATTGTCTCTTAGTATCAAGTCCATAAGTGCATCATATGAGTGACCAATTTTTGCAAGTTTCACCCATCTGTTAAAATTTCATCTGATGGCGGCCATAAATTCCGAGAAATCTTTCCCAGTCTCAGGAATCATAGTCTTAAGGTAAGGTAGCCATTTTCATCCAGCTGGTACCGTTTGAGTAACAAGGCTCTAGCTGCATCATAATTATTCTTACTGGGTCCATCCATGGTACAAATTGATGTCAAAGCATCACCTGTAAGAACCTCCATTAATTTGCTACAGCATTCAGATTTGTCAAGGTTATGTGCTTCACTCACCGTCTCAAAACGATTAAGAAACATGCAATGTCGTCAACATTTGGTTTAAAAGTGGGTAAACGAAATTTTACAGACTCTGAATTATGTTTGTTTGAGGAACCTTGAACCTTATGATTATTTTGTTTACCATTGTTCTGTAATCTTAATTCGTCAAGACGCAAAGTTAACATCTTTTCTTCATGTCCCAACTGAGCTAATTTCAATTCATCTTGTCTTTTCCTTTCTTCTAATTCGGATTCAAATTGTCTTTTTCTTTTTTCTTTTTCGTCCTGTCTTTTTCTTCTATCTCAAGCAATTTGAGTTTTTCTTGGCTACCAAACTCCTCAGCCCTCCTTTTCTCAGCCTCTGCCTTTGCATATTCAGCAAAAGCAAAATCTTTTAATGTGTTACCGTCCATACCCAAGGCCTTACCTTGCTTAATAAAATAATTCAAGGTAGACATTTTAAATCACTATGACTTACTTAGTCAATATATCATCAAGTAATGTACTGATTTTCTTGTCAATAATATCAATTTAATGTTATCAATAATGTCACTGAAACTTAATCATGCAACAGATTCATGAGAATAATATTTTAAAAAAATTATTAAAGAGAATAATAAATATAAATAGCGATAAAAATATAAGAATATAGAGCCGGAAAAAGCACTACAGACAAGAAGACATAGCAGTAAGCAACGAAGGAGAATACTAATATCAAACTGAAGAGGAAATACAGCAATTGTAACAAACTCACTTCTAAAATAGGACAAGACGGGACTAGCCAGACATTGTACAAACATAAAATTGTTATAAAAACAAGCGATAGTTAGAAGAAATCAACAAAGACAAACAAAACTGCTATGAAAACAAGGCACAAAATACCTTAAACAATATCATACATGTATAAGCAACAGAACATCACAGCTAAAATAGATAAAGGTTACAGAAAGCACTCAGTGGACCAGACTCTACGGCGAGAACTCAAACCGGATTTACCACTGAGGGAAATCTTTAAGCAACCTAAAAACACAATCTGTGTGGGCCCATTTTTCAATGAGAGATTCTGCCAGCGTTTTGCTGTACACAGAACACAGCAATAGAAAAAAAACATATAATTTGAGAAAAGACAGATCAATGATGCACAGCCAACAAGAGATGCACAAACAAATATGCACTTAGCTTAAACAAGGGTGAGGGCCTCCTCGCACGACACTCCCTGAATAGGCATCAAGGCTGCATGATTCAAAACTGGCTGAGCAGAAATGATCTGAGATTCATCCAACAACGCAGCAAGAAGGAAACGCCATTTTCTCTTTCTGCCGGTAAATTTCAAACGAGGACAGGCACTCGAAAATCACTGGAACAAGCGTGGTAGAGCTCTTCCGTGAGTAATAGATGCATTGCGGTCGTCATATCCTCCCAGAGCAACATGTTGAACAGCAAGGTATCATTTACTTGATCAGCAAAACGGTCGACAAGTCCAAAACAGTCAGGTTCAAGAAGAAAAAATTTCGCAGCAAATCGGTCTTCAGTGAAGGGCTTTCTGACGTGCGCAGAAAAACATGCGTGGAAGATCAAAAGAATGGTGTTAAAAAACACTCGCTACTGGCAGTTGATGTAAAGTAGGAACAGTCACAATTTAAAGGTGATTGGTACATTTAGAACATTCGATCCCCAAACTGGCCACCAGAAAATAACTGTTGCGAAAAGAGTTCTGTGTTACTATTTGAGAGAATTTCAACACAGTCGACGATAATGCGAATCAGGTCAAATCCAACGAAACATTTAGTGGGCTCTGATGCGTGCCGTCCATCAGTTGTAGTAATTTATAATATGCGGAACAATGTCCGTGGCAAAATACACACATAAGGGTATATCGACAGACACGTATCAACTTGAATCCCAATATATGTGTAACTTCTCTTCAACGTTTACGAGACACAATTTATTCATGTACAGTTACATAGCTCCATCAAGTATAATAATATGTTCACGCCCAATGGCAAAGGCAGTAATATGCAGTATTCATAATGTCGTAAGGCAGTCCGTTCCGCTATGGAGACGCTGTCCTTGCATTCTCAACAGTTTAATATATTTGACACATTCGACACAATAATGAAAATTACTTCCTGACATTCAAAGAAGCTAGAAACACCTCAACAGAGTATATTAGTGCCCTAGTGATGGTAACATTCAGGTAAAACACAGTAGACTGCAGGAGCAAACACACATGCGACCTCTCGCATTAAAACCCAATCGGCATCTCTTCCTTGCAGACGATATAACCCCACTTCTGCTCAAATTCGCGTCTGATACTGTAATATCCCGGCATGACGTCATTTCCGTTTATTGGGAGTAAATCCGTAATAAAATATAAGAAATGAAGCTCTGTCGAGCTGAAAATACTTCACACATAATCGTTATTCATAACATCAACCCCCCGGCAAAAATAATGAAAATAAAGTTTTCATTATTCATGTGGTGTGAGCACAAAATCACCAGAGTGAAATATGGTAACATCAAATCTCACAGGAAGTAAGAACTAGAATAGCACCCAGGTTTGCCACAGGGTAGGCTATTTAACACTAAAAGTGTGGACAATAGTACATGAGCCATCCCCAGTGTCTACTCAAGACAAAATCCATTTAACACCAACGTGAGGTAGCCATGACTAAGTGTCCACAACCCGTTAAAAAATAATGGTAGCAATACATCAACTCATATACATCACACCTTCCAGTAACACCTATCAGTCAAGTCAAGTTTCAGTTGTCAAATGACTACTCATTAGTTAAAAGCAAGGATTCAAAGCATTACAGCACATACAAATGTTTAAAAAAACATGAAGTTAGGCAGACAATCATATTTGTAATGTGAATGATTGGATCATCATACGATAAAAGATTATTTTCATGTGTTCACCTTGAGTACCTGTAGCATTAGGTATATTGTGGTGTCAATTTTTATTTTAGTTTTAAAATGACAAAGTTGTGTGTCCAATCAGGTAAAATTACGCTGATGTATGGTATAACTTGCGAACTTGTTGTGAAAACAATTATAACGTTCATTTATATAATTAGTGTGAGTGTTGTACTGACTTATGTCAAAGACAGAATCTCGACAAACTAATTAAAACTAATTAACAGCTAATTAAAGCACCGTATTTAAAGCATTAATATGTAAATTTCATCCACACTGGTTCAATAATAACCAACTAAAGTCCCGCGAAAATTTTTATAATCACACATGTCCATGATTATCTTCCACATTATAATGCAAGTTCCATCAATAATTAAAGTTAATCACAAATGTTCCATCTCCAATTAGACAAAATTCCAACATCACAAGTTTCCATTTATTAAGTTATGTCCCTTTGCAGTCCGTGATAAGGTATCATGAGTTAATTCCCTTAACTTTTCGCGTAAAGTTCACAATGTCCAAACGAAATGCATTATCGCACTGAAATGTTTCAGAACGTTAGATTATTTGTAGTCAAGCAATAATGCGTGGTTCGTGCACATAAGCAGTGTATGGATAAAGTACATAACGTTCCTGTCATCCATGTGATGAGCTGAGCAATACAAGGTATAACATGCAACCGGCGATTTCAGGATTCATCATCATCATGTGCCGAGTGATCATGGTCCATAGAAGCAAACAGTGTTAATATCAGCAAGGGGCGATTTATTCCATCTTATCGCTGAAACAATATGATAGATTATGAAACAATTGTGTTCATCAAGGTCTTCGTAAGTATTCGTTATGAAGCAGCAGTAATAACTCATCAGATTCAAGCAAGAACAAGCATATTCAGCAACATCTGTGCACATGTTGTACATCGTCTATTGGTTAACCTGATGACAATTTCGTGGATCAGTTTGCTGTAATGTCACATCAGTACTTGCATTTACAGTGTTGTTAGCTGATTGTGGGTCTTTTACACACCTAGACAGTACATCAGCCAATACGTTCTGACTTCCTTTAATTGCTCGTATTTCGTATTCATATGGCTGGAGCGCCATTGCTGCTCTGGCCGCCCTCTCATTACGAAATTTAGCTGTTTTGAGATAAGATAAAGCCCGTTGTTAAGTTTCCAGGACGAATTTCGCGCCAATAAGATAGCGTTGCAATTTTGTAAAACAATTCACCACCGCGAGTAATTCCCGCTCGACGATGGGGTTTTTTTTCTGTTGGTGTCAGTTTTCGACTGACATATAGAATTGGATGAAGGTTATCTTCGAAGCTCTGCAACAGTATACCACCCATCCCCGAAGCAGAGGCGTCGACCCTAAGGATAAAAGGAAGTTAAACTGGATCAGAACTCATGGCTATGGAATGGACATGCATGGAGAACAAGGTGGAGAATTAGTATATTCAACAGTATCTAAGATTGAAAGACGAGCATGCTGTAATAGAAACGTAAGTTCACAGTTGAAATTATAATGGAAACGCATTTGCTACAAATTTCTACATCTATCAGTTTACAAATTGCCCCCAGGAAAGAACTAAAGCGTGAATCTATGAGAGAAATTTTGGGGCCAGGGCAGATTTACGTATATTCATCGTGTTTGTGTCTATAATATTGTGAATGGTAATAGTCATATCTCTGATATTTTGTGCGTATACATATAATAAATTATATCATTATTTTGTTTTAACATAATATTTTCACATTTTTATTTACAATGTACAGCATCAACAGTCTTACTTAAAAAAAAATATATCAGTATTAGTTTATGCCTACGCGCTCTGTATAGTACAAGTAATAGAAATTTAACCAAGGTTAATTACATGTCAGTTCATCTTTTAATAATTCATATTTGAAGCATGCTGCTAAAAATTTTCAGCGATATCCATTTTCTATAACAATTTACTTTTTGCACGTTTGCAGACTCTCATATCTTCTGTTGTAATTATAGTACAATGTTAGTTTTTAAACAGAAACTTAGAGTAAAATACTAACTATCACCAAAAGCCACTTTTAAACTGGAGTTTTCAACAATAAATTTGCAGCGAAGGTTTAATTACCCCATATGGAATGTGATTTAACCAAGATTAATTACTTGTAAGTTCATCTTTTGATAATTCCTATTTGAAGCATGCTGCGAATAATTTTCAGCGATCGACATTTTCTATAACATATCTATTTTATATTAATGTATACATTGAGTACAGTTTCTGTATTCTGTTAATGTCATTGCGTAACAATGATGACATATTACAACTTGAAAAAAATTACTTTTTGCACTTTTTCAAACTCTCCTATCTTTTGTTGTAATTATAGTACAATGTTAGTTTTTAAAGAGAAACTTAGAGTGACATACTAACTATCACCAAAAGCCACTTTAAAACTGGAGTTTCCAACGATAACTCTGCAGCGAAGGTTTAATTACCCCCTATCAAATGTTTAGTGCGCTAGGACTGGAATTCCCGAACGCCGGTAAGAATTTGACCCCGTGACCGAACGGTACCAGAAAAGAACGCGGGTAACTAAAAGCGCGCTGACAAACAGCCGTGAAGTATTACAACATTATTAGAAAGAGGTCACACGATGGAATTTTTAAATGTAATATTTTAAAATGCGGGGGTATTCTGATCGAACACCCCTACCCACATAGTGCAAAAGAGATTGGATTGGTGTAAATTGAGAGCCGGAATACACAATGGTTCTCATTGGCAAATTCGTCGGAGGTACAATCTGGTATTTGAACTGAGAAATGGAAATATAATATAGCGACATCAGGGTCACAATTCAGACTGCATCGCGTCAAGCTAACAATTCACCAGAGCCAGAAAGAGAAGAATCGGACAAAGAATTCCAAAATTATAAGTGACAGATCGAAATATTTGACAACTTTTAAACTTTAAACCCGCAATTTTAGATACAAAGACTGGAGTCCTAAGGAATCAGATCACCCGTCATAAGAGGAATATTAAATTTCCAGACCAAGTGATTCGAAATCATCTAACCTAAGTTGCTAGTGTCCATTCTAAACCGTGCCAGGAGATTGTGTTCCCAAAAGTTACTTTGGGGTAAGTGTAAACATTTATTTTACAAATTTGAATTTGACATATTTTTCTTGCTAAGTGGTTATATATGAGGCTGGCAACCACTACATATGAACATAGTATATTCATAAACGACTACAGCAAGCGCTAGTTATTTCTTCTTGCTAGTCGTACAGACAACCGACAGCAGAGGTGACCCCAGACTCCGACTGGAGCAGAGATGAGTGATGATTACATCACATGTGCCTCAAGTGTATCAAATCATTTTGTGAGATAATGTACCTTGTTAATTGTAATTCAGGCAAATCATTGCTTTCGCGCTGTCCAAGCACATATTTTCCCAGTTTAATACCCAGAAAAATATTAGTGATTTCTAATCATCTTCCCTGAGTTACGCTGTGTATACTCAAGAATATAATTATGCAGAGAGGCTAACATTGGTGGATGGACAGCGAGACAATGCGCCTGTTAATTTTCAGCCCACAAATGTACTTAGCAGAGGCATTTTTTTTTGGGGTCTAAATTTCGTGGAACGAAGATATCAGACTGTTCGTAGAACAAAGCTATTAGACTGTGAAGTGTCATCGTCACAGAAGAATTGATGAAACCACTGCTAAGCTAAGTGCTCACTAAAAGGCAACAGCAAAGAACATTAACATTCCTCTTTAAAGTCTCTATGAAGATAAAACTTTCATCTAAAATTCACCATTATTTCATCGCTATTTTAACCTGTTAAAACTAATTGTTTATTAAATGTGTTACATGTTATTTGAAGACTAAACAATCATAGTTGATTCAGTTATTCTATGTATGAAAGCAATTGTATGAGCAAGACTCTTTAATATATATACATCTAGACATATATATATATATATATATATATATATATATATATATATATATATATATATATATATATATATATATATATATATATATATATATATATATATATATATGTGTATAAATATGTATATGTGTGTATATATATATATATATATATATATATATATATATATATATATATATATATATATATATATATATATATATATATATATATATATATATATATATATATATATATATATATATATACATATATAGAGCAAATTCTTAGAAAATAATTTCGCTGGATTTACATCAGCTTGTGGCTTGAACGGGCTAAAACCGTTGCTTAATTCTTCACAAAAAGCGACGGATCAGATATGTTAACAGTTGCTCTACCCTATGCAGCATGGTTCTTGACTTCTGAAAATATCTTGTGAAAACTCCCTTGGGATAGAAGCGTCTTTACCCTTCTATCTACAACTCTGCCAAGAGTAATCTTGTAAGAAGGTAGACACCCTTGACGACCCATTGGAGACACTCTTGCGTTTTGGCCACTGGTGGACCACTACTGCAAAGCAGGGGAGGCAATCCGTGACACTCCGCTAAGGCTAGAGAAATAGCTCCCCTTAGCTTTTGTGGATCTTTGTGAAGTAAGTGCAACTTCATCGGAGTACTGTTCAATCTATCCACAAATATTCCTACAAGTTACTTCTCGACATCTTGTTGGTTAATGTCCTGTCCTAGGAAGGATTCCTCCGCCAGGTTCAGTAGCCTGTCGCTAAACATTTGTGTCGACTCCTGTGGCTGTTGTCTTATACGTCTAAGCAGTGTCCAAGCATTTACCACAAATAAGGGAGGGAAACCCGAGGCCCGCAAACAGTAAATTAATATGAAACAAATATAAAGGTATGTTATCAGGCACTCGCAGGAAATAAAGAAGCAGAACACCAGACAACAGAAAAACAACAGACACGAGTGGCCCACCCAGGATTCGAACACCGGACCCTCCGTGCGACAACCCCGCCCAGCCATGCAAGCGAATCGCACCATCCGCTCTGCCATCTACGCATCATCAAAAAATGATGTTTCAATGGCAGGTCAACAGCGCGAACCACAATACACGACACCAGAAGTCCTCCATGGGCAGCTCAGCCCATTAATGACGCAATCACCTCTGTTGTATTTCTATCAAGCAGTATAGGCCGAATCCAACAAGACCCTTAGGACCTTAATACTGTGTTCTGCTTCTTTATTTCCTGCGAGTGCCTGATAACATACCTTTATATTTGTTTCATATTAATTTAGTGTCCAAGCATACGAGCTGTCTGTGATTTCTGAGTAACTTCTAATCAGCTCCTTCTTTAACTCTGCCCACGTTTTATTTGGCAAGGTTTCCATTCTACGCCTGAAGAAGTCCGTCACCAATCCATCTATGGAAAGGTACGCCACCTTCTTGAACTCTTCCTCTACAGCATTGATCGAAGAACAATATCTTTGAACATCTAATAACCATTGTCTACATGCCTCCGGATTACCTGCATATGGCCTAATGATATTTCTTACATTTTGGAACTTAGCATTGCTATCAACTGTAGCCAGAGTCCTGCCTATGTGTTGTATAGCAGCCATGTTAGGGTCTGCCCCAGAAATAGGATGTTGCTGCTGCATGATAGCACCATATGTGAAAACTGTTAGTGGAAATCCTGTAAAAATTTGTATTAATGTCCTGGCTGCCCTGTAAAGTAAAGAGAACTAACCAACACACTTCAAATCAAATATATGTCTGCAAATATTCCACAAAAATATACATCATGAGAACCACTGAGGATTGTAAAAATGTAAACAAATGTATAAAATAAATATTTTCTAACTATATTAAACTAGATTACTAAAATGTTTGTATACTCTAACTATCTGTCTTGCTTGCATGTTCTCAAGGCTACATCTCGACTACTATGACAATTTTACTTTTTTTTTAAAAACACTATTGCACAACAATCTTCGCACGATGTTCCCGAGTTATCGCGAATCTGAACTATTACAGTATAATTTCACTCGCCCGCGTGTGTCATTATACTTCATCAGATTGCACATGCATGTATGTCAGAATACACCACTGGTTACGTGGGATGGTGTATAGAAAAAACGTCCTCCATGCAGGCCGTCTGGCTGGTTCACGGATTTAGCCACTACTTCCTTAGGTCAGTCAGAATCTCTCCTCAATTTTCCAGGGCGGGCTTTGGAATGGCCTAGGCGAAGATGAGGTTTCCATGCGAAGATGAGGTTATTCTCGACCACAGAATTCCTTAATTGTCGGTTCTTCGATAAGATAATAGGCATAATCTTGCCTACAGCATTAAAGTAAAAATGGTTGACGTGTTGGCGAAACCAATTATATGAGAGAAAATGTTAATGATGACAGCCTCAGCATTTACAAAAATAAAATCGTGCAGTAATTGGATGACAGCAAGCATTGTCATTGAGATATCATTCTTACACTTCTCATTCCAGCCATTCATCGCGCTGAGAGTAATGGATGAAATCTACAGAAACAAATAGCTTTAAAAGTCATCATATTAGCAGAAATAACCACTTCTTCACACGCAAATATACACACACACAGCAACACACACTGTCACATATCTCCCATCACATCGGAGAGCGATGCACAATAAGATATTTACAGCAAGGAAAGAAACGTGCTTTTTGAACATTCTATATATACTGTTCAAAAAAAGAAACGCAACATTATTGCAGTGGTAATGGACACCAAATTTCAAACTTGTACCAACATTTTATTTTACGGAATTAATGTTTCAATCTTGGCATGAAGAAACTTTCAGACTTTAACAATGCAATGATGTTCATTAAATTTAGTTGGGACTTTTATTCTTTGCGACTGAGGCCTCCGTTTCAGGAAGGTGTATGGCCTCCTCTGGCCTCTATCAGAGAACGACATCTCCTTGACATGGATCCGATTAGTCGTTGGATCTGTTGTTGTGGGATGGCTGCCCACTCTTCCCGCAGTGCAAGAGACAACTGTCGGAGATTGGCTGGAGCGACATCTCGCTGGCGGAGTCGTCTGTCGAGTTCATCACATAAGTGTTCTATGGGGTTCATGTCTGACGACATGGCTGGCCACGGAATGGTCTGGACGTTGTTGTCAGCGAGGAACTGGGTGGTGAGTTGTGCCACATGAGGTCGAGCGTTATCCTGCTGAAAAATCGACCCTCGTGCAGCCAGAAGTAGAAGGACGTGAGGACGAAGAATTTCAGCGACGTATCGTTGGGCATTCAGGCGTCCTTCAATTTGCACCAGGTCACTTCTTCCCATGAAGTTGATCGCCCCCCACATCAGTACACCTCCACCACCATGTGGAGGAGCCTCATCAATGCTGTTCTGGGCGAAGCGCTGATGGACTCTGCGGTAAACTCTTCTCCGTCTATCGTGTCGCTGGAGCACAAAAAATGATTCATCACTAAACCAAACCAGTCTCCAGTCATTCCCAACGGTCCATTGACGATGCTGGTTCGCCCACTGCAGTCGGTTCTGGCGATGCCGGTCCGTAACAACAGGACCTCTGTAGGGTCTTCTAGCCCAAAGAACAGAGTCGTGCAGCCGGTTCCTGACAGTTTGATCTGAAATTCGACGAGCTGCTGACATTGACTGGACTGTGGAGGACGCAGATGCAAGTCGACCCCTGAGGTGACGCAGCCGTATGAAGCGGTCATCGGCAGGAGTTTTGACTCTGGGTCTTCCACTGCGCGGCCGGTCTGCCACTGAGCCACTTTCTTGAAATCGCCTCCAAAGGCGACTAATGGTGCTTCTAACCACATTAAATTGTCTGGCCACTACACTTTGTGGCTGTCCAGTCTGTAAACGTCCAATGATGATGAGTCGTTGTTCTGTAGTGAGATGAGCCATACTTGCGCATTGAATTTTCAACTGAATTTATACAAGGAGCGTCAATCTTTTATAGGCATTCAATAATATGGTCAGAGAGTTTTGTGTTCAGTAAGTTTCACGAGATTCTCATGAACATGTCACGAGTTATTGTCAAAAATGTTGTTTTGACCTTGACCTTTTTCATGACCTTACGAATCATGAGGTGAGTACAATTCAGGTAACCACGAGAAGTTAATGACCAAGTGGACAGAGTCGATAGGTTGACTGATGTCCAATCAGCGAATATCTTTTATAAAAGTAACACCAAAAAAGTTGCGTTTCTTTTTTTGAACAGTATATATATTTTAAACGATTTCATTGCATCTTTAAAAAAAATGTATCGCACTTTATTTTCTACCTCTCTGAACACAGAGTTTATTCACTCACTTAGACACACACATCTTCATTCACTAACTCATGTGCTCGCTCGCTCGCTCGCTCGCTCGCTCGCTCGCCCACCCACTCACACACACACATATATATATATATATATATATATATATATATATATATATATTATATATATATATATATATATATATATATATATATATATATATATATATATATATATATATATATATATATATATATATATATATATATATATATATATATATATATATATATATATATATATATGATGGGGCATAAAAACACCCCAGGAGCCCCCTCAAGTTCATGTCATATTTATGTGTTTAACGCCATATATTTTCGACGTGCGCGCTCTAACGAGTACGCCAGCACACGTGACTACGCGAGGGCGACAATAAAGCCCCAGCTCGCATGACTGTGTGAGCCCTCAAAGCTGGCGTGTGAAAAGTCTAACGCAGGAGAAGAGGTGAGTTTGGTGAAATTCGCAGTAGAGGAAAGATGTGAGAGACCCAGAGTAAGAAACCAGACTCGATCTATAGATGCCTTGAACACATTAGCAACTGAGCCCTGGCTGGGTGTTTTTTTTGGCTTTGTTTTATTTGTTTAATGTTTGCTTTATGTGCTTGTTGTCACTGACAGGGTTGTATGAATAAATACTGCCCCTGCCTTAGAATCAGAGTTTTATTGTTGTTCGGGTCGGTTGCGAGTGTGCAAGAAAGTGATACATATCACAACAGCATCATCATCTCTCGCCCACCCTGTCACAATTGGCGTCGTCGGCAGGATAGGCAGACAGTGATACCGAGCCTTTAGCAAACGAGCAAATATTGTAAACACCCAGCAGTGCGGTCTTGCACCAAGATGGCTTCGAGGAGTACACGTGTTCCCAGCAAAGGGGAGTGCGAGAATGCAGAACCAACACCAGTGATGGGTGCATCAGTAGTGCAAAGTGAGGGCCAGAGCAATGCGCCTGTGAAAGTAGTTTACGTGACGGCACCGGAGGTAAGGCGATTTGGTGGAAAGGCAAGTCCCACTTGGCAAGAGTTTGTGAAAGACGTAGAGGCCGTGTGGAAGGTAGCGCCCTTTTCTGCAGAAGATAAGGTTGACGTTATCTGGAATAATGTTACACCAGTGGTATCTAGAGAATTACGGATACGTGGCGGAGCCAAGGCCAGCCCTGAGAAGTTACTCGAAATAGTGGAAGAAGCCTACAGTGAGCGACAACTAGTCAATGAGATGATTAGGGATTTCCAGGCCGTGAGTCAGGGGCCTAGGGAATATGCTGTTCTCTGGGAAGGCAAAAAGCCTGATACACTAGTGCAGATAGCAAGTGCAGAAGCTCACAATGAAGATGAGGCACTCAAAGCAGAAGTATCTCTCCTAAAGTCCCAGCTAGCACAGCTATCACAGACCAATTCACCAGTACAAGAGGAGGTGCAAAGAAAGAAAGCACCATGCCAACCGCGGAAACAGCCAAAGCACGACGAGGGGGGTGTGTGAGCAGGAACCTCAACTAGACCTTCTTGGATGTGAGAGTCAGGCTGTTGACAAGGAAAGCTGTGCTATGACAGTAACAACAAACGCAGTTGCACCGACAAGGCGACAAGGGGTTTGCAAGTGGTATAGTGTCGACAGGGGATGGGGGTTTATTACGCCAGATGACGGACGTATTGATGTATTCGTACATCAGACCAAGATCTTCAGAGAGGGATTCAGGAGTCTGGCAAGGAACGAGCAAGTAGAGTTTGATAGCAAACCATCTGTCCAGGGCATGAAAGCAGTCTATGTATGCGGCATTGGCGGCCAAGAATGTAAGGGTAATAGGAGGCAACCTATGGCACAGCGAAAGCCTACAAGGTTGAGGTGCTACAATTGTGGAGAGTTCTCAGGCCACATGGCAGCCAAATGCCCTCAAGGCCAGCTTCCGAAACGATGCTTTAAGTGCAAGTCCACAGAACATAAGATATCCGCCTGTCTCTCAAGGAGCTCTTTCCCTAAACGTACTGCCACAATTAGGTTGCCTTTAGGGTGCAAGCCAAGAGATGGCCGTGACAACTGTCACCCTAAGGGCGCCGAGAAAATTGGCAGTCGTTTAGGGGAGGAAACTCGTCCTAAGCAGGTAGGAGGGAATGCACATCGGTGTTCAGAAGAGGAAACTCATATAAAGCAGATTGTGGGGAAGGTAAGCCACCGTCCACGCAAAACGAGTATAAAACCCGTAGAAGCAATCCCCCCTCCAAAGTCGACAGCTGCAGGCACTGGCAAGCAGACGTCACAAGCAAGCAGCGACACTGTACAAGTAGACGAATCTTCCAAACCACAACAACTGCCAGCCCAACAACGTAAGACGCGGAACATGATGACCAAGAGGGTCACAAGCCGGGCTGGTACCTCCTACAGAATCTGAGCCCCAAGCCTCGCCTCTCAGAAAGAATCAGACGCAGGGCCAACGGCGGAGAGTAGGTTGTGGGGACCACAACATCTTCAGGAGAGAGATATGTGATGGGGCCATAAAAACACTCCAGGGGCCCTGTTATGGGCTTTTCCAGGCTTGGATGATTGGGTTGATATTACGCTTCAATTCAAGTATTCTATATTCATCTCTTCTACCATCTCGACGTATCTTATGATGTAACTTCAGGTTCATTTATGTAATTGTTAGAATGTTCGTTTCAGTACTTTTGCAATAAACTTTGTATTCATATTATCTGGCAGTGTTTTATTTATTATTATTATTATCAGCCTGTATTTAAAGTATAATGTTCTGAACTGAACTTGAAAGGTTAACTATTAACAGTCATAGAACATCATTGAACTTGTAGAACATTCCAGGAAACAAGTCGATTTTAGACGACTAAACATATTTAATACAGGTCCCCAGTTTCCTCATGAATACTTAACAAGTTATCACACTTTAAAGACACTTCTTATCACAGTCCCAGGATATACTAGAGTTCAATATTTCCAGACATCGTACGTCTGTCCTGTAACCGTTTTTCACATAGCGTTAATGTCTGCAACCAAATCTGTTTTATTACGTATTTGGTATAACTATCACCTTTCGGATTAATAGTGATATAAAAATAGTGATTCACACATCTAACTCTGTGTCTGTTATATTAATACACTTTTGGCATACATAGCCAGGCTCTAACCGCCTTACATATTCTCAATTGCGATCGTGTTCAACGATTTTAGCGTTCCTACTTCGGACTCAATGGTCCTTACACATTCTAACTTTATTGCTTTTCCAGCATTACATTTACGGTTATACGCTATTATAATTTAAGTGGCCATGCCACATATATTAAAACACTTTGGATAAGTGGCCATGCCACACATTTTAAACACTGCCGTAAAGCCCAAGGCCACACATAAACTGTCGTTACTATGTCTAAAGCGTCATGTATCGATATATACGATCTATGTCATTTATTTATTCAACCAAGGTGTTCCATGGTGCAACCATCTGAATCGAGCTCAAACCCAGATGTTTGCAAACCAAGTAACAATCCTCAACATCATCCCCTCGATCTCAAACGTGACACTTGTGGCACGTGTGAGAGTGGTGGAGAAGACGTATACGTACGCACTCTATTAATATTATATTAATATATAATAATTATAATTAAAAGATAATTAATAGCAACGTTTGTCATAATACTAAATATCGTATTCCCACATAAAAAGTCAATTCACATCCTGTCCAGGATAATTCCTAGATAACAAATCAGCGAGGTTGTTATCTGTTCCAGAGATTGGTAAAATTGTAAACGAGAACTCTTGGAGTAACAGGTACCAACGGTGAATTCTCGCGTTCCGCATCGTTCTGGATGTGATGAAAGTAAGTGGGCTGTGGTCTGTCTGGATGTAGAAGTGTGATCCAATAATACTTTGATAGCTTCTCAAGGCACCAGACCACAGCTAGTAGTTCTCGTTCCCCTGTTGCATATTTCTGTTCGGCTGGGGTCAGCTTGCGGGATACGAAAAAAATAATGGATCTGGTATCCCCTCGTACCATTGTAGCAAACAGCCCCCGATGCCGTAATTTGACGCATCTGTTTGAATTACAAATGGAATATGTTGGTTTGGTAGCAACAAAATAGAAGGATTTGCAAATAAATTATTGAGTTTCATTAAAGCGCCATCGCACTCCGGTGTCCATTTAATTTTATTTGGACTACCTTTGGCTAGCAGTCCGGACAATGGAGCAGAAATTTGTGCGAAATGTGGAATAAATTTGTGGTAGAAATTAACTAAGCCTAAAAGGCTTCTAACTTGCTTCTTAGTAGAGGGAGTAGAAATATCTAAAATTCGTTTGACTGTTGTGTCATCAGGATATAATCTATGGTTACCTATGCGGTGACCAATAAATGAAATTTCCTGACAACCTATTTGGACCTTGGAAGGTCGCACAGTCAAACCGTGTTGGCGTAACGTAAGAAAAAGAGAAGTCAAACCAGTTATATGATCTTCCCAAGAATCATGAAATAGGCAGATGTCATAGAAGTATGTGATGACATCTTTTCGATCGCCAAGAAGGCATCGCATCATGCGCACAAAAGTCGCCGGAGCGTTTACAAGGCCGAAGCACAAGTAGTTCCATTGGAAAAATCCACATGGAGTTGTAAACGCGGTGAAAGGCTTGGCATGATTCGTAAGTGGTATTTGCCAATAACCTTTCGACAGATCTAATTTGCTGAAGAAAGTAGCATGGGATACTTGCGAAAGAAGGTCGTCTAACAAATGCATAGGTTCAGCGTCTGTAATTGTGATACTATTTAAACGCCTAAAATCAATACAAATACGTAAAGAATCATCTTTTTTCTTCTCAATCACCATTGGAAATACGTAAGGTGATTCTGATGGAGATATAACTCCCAAGCGTATCATATCCTTCAGTTCTTTCTCAACCCTATCTTTGTGATGTAAAGATATAGGATAGGGCCTTAACTTAATAGGATGGTAGTCTATAAGAATACTGTCATGGGAAATAAGTGATGTCCGACCTGGAAGGTCTGTAAGCACATCATCTAAAGAAAGAAGAATATCTCGAACCTGATCTTGTTGTGCAGACGACAAAGAAGATGAAATAGTAACATCTCCTCAAAATTCTGACGATTGTAAAGAACGCAAGGAAAAATGTAGAGGAATAGAAGATGTAGTGTCGTCATCATGAACTACTGCGAAAGAAGCGCTATGAGATGAAGAATCAGAAATAGAGTTAATGACAGGGATTAACTCTTGTGGTCTCTCCACTGCCAATTTCAGCATATTGACATAGAAAGTCTTCATTTTACCTCTGATATTTGCAGAATAGTCAACATCCGTGACACGTCTAATGATGTCAAAAGGAGCTTGCCACGATATTAACAATTTATTGTCATTATGAGGAAGCAGTAACCAAACTTTTTCCCCTGGATTAAAAAATCGTAAAGTTCTTGATTGATTATGGAGTAATCTTGCTCTTTGAGTAGCAGATTTGATACTATTAGATGCATAAGTGCACGCATCAATGATTCGTTGTCGGAGGTCAATCACTAACTCATAGCTATTACGAGTGGATGCATCAGCTGACGATCCAACCAACAAATTCTTCAGTATCATCATCGTTCGATTGAGCCGCACTACGATGGATAACATATAATCCAATACAAGATCTACAATACAATTTTGTGTCCTTATTAACCCCAGATCAATAAAATTGTGAAGTAACTCGAAACAATGTTCTTTTAATGCCCATGTGACCTGCCATAGGAGAGTCATGACCTGTTTGTAATACTAAAGGTCTATACTTTGTTGGTACCACTACTTGATGGATAATAGATACACCATCATCAAAATATCTGTTTAATATAGATTTCTTAAGTTGAAACCAATGTTTAGATGATTTTGTGTGTTTAATGACTTTATGATCTGCCAAGGCAAATAAACGTTGTAAACTCGGGTCATTTTTTTGCTTCTCTGCAAATGCAGTTGGTGTTTCAGCAACGACGCCCTGAGACAGAATCATATCTATAACAGGAGAAGGTGGTGTAGCCATGTCTGTAGCTAACTGTTGTGCCCTAGTTACAACAGCATTCGCCACCAGTGTGTGTGATTCAACCCAAATTGCAATCTCATCAGGAGTGCAATCTTTAACCCCTGGTATGTTCCCCAAAATTATGTCAGCCACAGGTGCTCTCAAACCGCAGGCATAAACATTGCCTGTGTAGAAAGGTGTTTCAATATGGACTCGTGCCACCGGGAACCTTTCTATATTCCCTCCAAAAGTGACACACTTAACAGATTAACATGTGAACGCAGAGGGATCAATAAGCGAGTGACGTATTCCGACCGTGGTACAGCCGCTGTCCCTCAAAACTGTTACTTTCTGTCCATACAAAAATCCCTGATGGAGTGTGAGACGTTTCAAGTTCTCACACGCAGACATTGCAGGAATAGTGTGACCACAACTAAGTGTATTTTTTTCTCTGATATATGTTGTAACTGACAAATGTAACAGGTATCATCCATGACATCACATGCATTAGCATGATTAGTCCCATCTTTATCATCATCCTTTTTGACAGTGCAGGCATTAGTATGCCTATGTTTACCTTTATTTCTCGAAGGAGATCTAAAATGACTTGACTTTTTATTGAACGACTTCTTCTTATCATAATAAATATCTGTAGAATCATCATTATTGGTACCCTTACTATATGATGATTTTTGTTCATTGTAATCTCTGTGATAATCTCTGTGATAATCATCACGATCTCTGTCTTTGTGATACCCACGATCATGAGGTGAGCAGCCTCGATAACCTCGACGGTAAAAATTTGAAGGTGAGCAATGACGAGGGAAGTTGTAAGACCCTCTATATGCTTGCCGAAAATCGGGACGATAACGTCCGTCAACGCTCTTCGATCGAGGTCGGTGATCATAAGATCTATGATCGTGGTGAACAGAGCACGCAGGCATAGGATCTCGAGGAGAAGATCTGTGGACATCCTTGTTTGGATGTGCGGTTATGAACTGTCTACCTACTTTTTCATATTCCTCAATGGAGTTTTGGTGTCACTCCTGTCTGTAAGAATGACTCCAATTAATGACTACATGAAGATAGAACCTTATCCCGTAGCATGAGATCCATTAAACCCTCATAAGTTTTGTTAATGCCAGACAAATCAATCCACCTGCTAAAGAAATGCTTAATAGATGCAACAAATTCACCAAAGTCAGCATCCTTACTTGGCTTAGCCGTATGGAAACGATCACGAAATCCAGATTTAGATAACTGGAAACGTCTAAGACGCACCTCTTTTACGACATCAAAATCGTTTCTACTTTTCTCATCCAGATTCATGAAACATTAGAGTGAGTCTCCAGTCAAAAAATCAACTAAGAGACTACTCCATCTCTCTGTAGGTACATTCAGACCTGTCACTTTCATGATAAATCTTGATAAGAAAGAATCCACACAGTCGCGAGTCTGATCAAAATGAGGCATCTTCAACTTTGGATAGAATACAGTTGAACCTGCTGAAGGCTTAGAAAGATCAGACTGCAATTTAGCCAATTCTAAAGTTTTTTCCTTTTCTGGATTTAGTCTTAATGCTTCAAGCTCAATAGCATTTCTATGAGCTTGATCTAATTGAAGAAGTTCCATTCTTCGTAGTTCCATTTCTTCATCTCTTTGTTCTCTATCCTTTTGTTCTCTATCTTTATCTTTTTGAATCATCTTCTCTTTCTCTAACTCTATTTCATATCTTTCTGAGCCAAATTTATTCGTTCCATTTCTAATTTTAAAGACATTTCTTTTTCTTTAAGTTCTTTTTCTTGGGCTAATTCAAACTTTCTAAGTTCCTCTGCCCGTTTAACAGATTCACGTTGTTCAATTCTTTCAAGATGAGCTAAGGGTTTCCCATACTTAGTCTCAGCATATTCCTCAAGTTCAGCTCCTGATTTACCTAAACTTTTACCAATGTTGATAAAATCTTCTAACGTTGACATGGTTATATGTTTCTCATTAACTTATAATAATATATTAGTTATCCTAAAATATACAACTACTATATAAACTCAATCAATCTGTAATGTAAATATGCTCTTCAATGTAAACTAGAGACGAGCACAGGTGACAAAAGACAATGGAAGGCACAAGAAAATGAAATACAGTGAAGTGATATATCCAATTATACGACACCACGTAACAAATATAAAGCAAATAAGGAAGACTCGGACATATTAATCAGAAAAAAAGAAAATATTAAAATAACACTGCAATAATAAACGAGACGTCGTTAAATAGACAAGTAAACAAGAGTTTAGATCACAAACGTATAAAATTATACACAGTACTGAAATTAGGTCATGAAAATTAAAAATGACGATCGACGTGACGTCACAGCTAAGCACGAAAAAAATATGGTTCGTCTTGCAAACTGAAGCGAGACTTCTCTAACGAACTAATCGTTAGCACTTCAGTTAGCAAATACAAACACTGACCCTAACAGTCGTTACAATTACCTGAATTTTTCATAAGAAACTTCCAGGTAATAGTAAGCCCTACCAGCCGGCCACGAATATATGACAAAATATAAATTGTAAACACATAATGATATAAAGAAAAGTAAGGACGACAGCGAAGTGACAGTGGAGTTGACTGAAGGCCAAAGCTAGCTTTATGGACAGGACTACAGTATTTAAGCGCCTTAACACAGTCAAGAACTTATCTTATTTCCACTCCTGCCATTGTGAGAAATAAAAACTGCACCAAGATGCAAGCAGCTGTTTGTATCGTCACAGTGAACGGCTGATATCCGGTTGATTGAAGACAATTCGTTCAGCTTTGATATCGAACGACGATTCTCGAACTGCGTTCCACGGTTGATCTGGACCCACGGTTAATGTACAACTGTTTTACACTGATTTCTGGTTCGGATCAGGATCAATATTCACCGAAGTAACGATAAGTTTGACCACAGGACCCAGCGTTGAAATTTTCTGACCGTTTGATGCAGAAGTGACTTGACCTTGACATTAGCAGGTTGACATGCGCATTTGATTTGCCAGAAATTGAGTGAATTTCTCCGTATGTTTGAACTCCCACTGTGACTTCGACTGTATTGGACTCGATTTTCTTCAACCGTAACGTTCCCGCACTTATTGAAACTTGATAGATGATCGGTAATTCGTTCAAAATCGGGTAACGGAAGAGATGAATCCTCAACTTCTGACACCAGATATGTTATGGGCTTTTCCAGGCTTGGATGATTGGGTTGACATTACGCTTCAGTTCAAGTATTCTGTATTCATCTCTTCTACCATCTCGACGTATCTTATGATGTAGCTTCAGGTTTATTTATGTAATTGTTAGAATGTTCGTTTCAGTACTTTTGCAATAAACTTTGTATTCATATTATCTGGCAGTGTTTTATTAATTATTATTATTATCAGCCTGTATTTAAAGTATAATGTTCTGAACTGAACTTGAAAGGTTAACTATTAACAGTCATAGAACATCATTGAACTTGTAGAACATTCCAGGAAACAAGTCGGTTTTAAACGACTAAACATATTTAATACAGGTCCTCAGTTTCATCATGAATACGAGTACTTAACAAGTTATCACACTTTAAATACACTTCTTATCACAGTCCCAGGATATACTAGAGTTCAATATTTCCAGACATCGTACGTCTGTCATGTAACCGTTTTTCATATAGCGTTAATGTCTGCAACCAAATCTGTTTTATTACGTATTTGGTATAACTATCACCTTTCTGATTAATAGTGATATAAAAATAGTGATTCACACATCTAACTCTATGTCTATTATATTAATACACTTTTGGCATACATAGCCAGGCTCTAACCGCCTTACATATTTCTCAATTGCGATCGTGTTCCACGATTTTAGCGTTCATACTTCGGACTCAATGGTCCTTACACATTCTAACTTTATTGCTTTTCCAGCATTACATTTACGGTTATATGCTATTATAATTTAAGTGGCCATGCCACATATATTAAACACTTTGGATAAGTGACCATGCCACACATTTTAAAACACTTTGGATAAGTGGCCATGCCACACATTTCAAAACACTTTGGATAAGTGGCCATGCCACACATTTTAAACACTGCCGTAAGGCCCAAGGACACACATAGACTGTCGTTACTATGTCTAACGCGTCATGTATCGATATATGCGATCTATGTCATTTATTTATTCAATCAAGGTGTTCCATGGTGCAACCATCCGAATCGAGCTCAAACCCAGATGTTTGCAAACCAAGTAACAATCCTCAACAGGCTCCCTCAAGTTCATGTAATATGTATGTGTTTAACGCCATATATTTTCGATATGCGCGCTCTAACGAGTACGCCAGCACACGTGACTACGCGAAGCCCAACAATAAAGCCCCAGCTCGCTTGACTGTGCGAGCCCTCATAGCTGGCGTGTGAAAAGTCTAACGCAGGAGAAAATGTGAGTTTGGTGAAATTCGTTGTAGAGGAAAGAAGTGAGAGACCCAGAGTAAGAAACCAGACTCGATCTATAGATGCCTTGAACACATTAGCAATTGAGCATTGGCTGGGTGTTTTGTTTGCTTTGTTTTATTTGTTTAATGTTTGCTTTATGTGCTTGTTGTCACTGACAGGGTTGTATGAATAAATACTGCCCCTGTCTTAGAATCAGAGTTTTATTGTTGTTCGGGTCGGTTGCGAGTGTGCAAGAAAGTGATTACATATTACAACAGCATCATCATCTCTCGCCCACCCTATCACACACACACACACACACACACACACACACACACACACACACACACACACACACACACATACATACATACATATATATACATATATATATATATATATATATATATATATATATATATATATATATATATATATATATATATATATATATATATATATATATATATATATATATATATATATATATATATATATATATATATATATATATATATATATATATATATATATATATATATATATATATATATATATATATAGTCTAAATGCGGCATGCACTGTGCTTACAAAGAACCGTCAAATTTGTCGCTGACACTTGCTCCTTTAAAACGAAAAGGTAATTTGTTCAGTGACCAACAACTGGGGACAATGTCCTATGGAATGTCAGATGTCGATAAAACACAGTAAACAGGTTGTACCGAGAAGGCGTTTTTTAATTTCGAGAAAGGCAACGTGTTCATGCAACAGGATCGATAATATCATTCATCTAATTTGCTTGAGAAAGTTCGTTTGTGTGTGCGAGAGAGAAAGAGAGAGAGAGAGAGAGAGAGAGAGAGAGAGAGAGAGAGAGAGAGAGAGAGAGAGAGAGAGAGAGAGAGAGAGAGAGAGAGAGATCTTTAAAGTTAACGAAGTAACGATGCTACCAGAATATAATTAACTGTAATAGGAAATATTGCTGAACGTCGGTTGATTCTAAAATTTCCAGCGTTTGGAATAACTGGCCTAGGTTGGATGATGTCTACGAGAAAATAGCCCGGAAGTTGAGAAAGACATAGACACAAGATTATTACTTGCATAAAAACGTGATAAGTAATGGCACTGTAGCTGCTGTACGACACTTATTGTTGACTGCACATTCCAACAACCATAACATTTACCAGAACTGATATACGATCTTATTGTTAGTACAAGGGGTTGACAACATAGTCATCACGCATTTTTTGCCATTTTTTAATTTCCGTCTTCCTTGTTGTCACAGATACCTTCCCCCACCCCAAGTGACGTTACAAATCTCATACCCTCGTTTTTGTTTTGATAATAATGTAAAGAAAGAATGTAATCGAATGTAAATTAGTTAACTACTCCAGACACACATTTTAAAAGTAAAATAGTTGTTTTAAAATCTGTCTTTTACTAACACTGTTTTGTTGGTTAAATGTTGCCACGTTTATTACACATGGCGCCCACTTTGATTTAATTTATTTTCCAAAAATAAATATATGTAAAGTATACACATAAGCAACTTTATTCGTACTTATGTTAACGTTTCATGAAATAATGTTAAAGTCGAGAGCTATCTGTCACAGAATTGCCTCCCCTGCTTTGCATAAGTGGTCCAACAGTGACCAAAACTAAAGAATATCTAACATGGGTCTCCAAAGGTGTCTACCTTCGCACAAGATTACTCTTGGTAGAGTTGTAGATAGAAGGATAATGATGCTTCTATCTCAAATGAGTTTCATAAGATATTTCAGAAGTCAAGAAGAATGCTGCGTTGGGCAGGACCATTGTTAACCTAAATCTGATCCGCCACCTTTTATGAAGATTTATGCAATGATTAATTTCAGCTCGTTCAAGCCCCTACTCTGATTTACTCAGTGGAATTATTATTATGGCATAGCTCTGTTTAGAGTGTATTTAGTAAACTGACTGAGACAAACAGGCAGTACATTTAAAACGATTAAAACGACGTTAAATTTGTGTATTTACAAATAACAAATTTAATAATCAACTAAGTTTTAACAGTTAAAAAAAAATAATTAATATTTAACAGAAAATACTCATCATCGTGTGATGGTAGGTGTTTTATGTAAGAAGCCACTTGGCAGCTTTTAGGTTTGACTTTAGCTGCAAATGGTAGTTTCTGCTCTCGCTGGGTTTTTGGGTTCTGTGCAGATAAGTCACTGGAGTTCTCTTGTCTTTGATCAAGATTAAAGGCGCAGCACGTTCCAAGTAAGATCAGGGAGTAACTGCAAAGCTGGTCCCGCGTCTCTAAGACCCTCTGATGATGGTGTCTAGCTCCACGTCAGGCCACTTCTACCCTCAATTTATGCCAGAGATTAGTACCCTCAACTGGTACCACCAACTAGTATGGCAAAAGAAGAGGAACACATACCTCTGAGTATTGAGTTTCCCGACACATACTTATGTGTTCCTGTTGATGCTGCTTCATGGTGCGATTTTTATCAGGGCAACTTAATATTAGTTACAGGTTTTGTCACACCATGTCGTACCTCAACTGAACGCAAGAAATACATGAAAGCGGTCGCTGTGAGATTAGTATCTAGGTATGATGTGGACAGATTGGTATGTGACGTCATAGCGTCAAGATGTGTGTCTAAAATGGCTTGTGTATCAGCCAGTATATTTGTGTATTCAATAAATATTTCTGAGGATAAAAAGGGTAAGCTATATGCTTAAATACCCTGAGCCCATATCAGTAAGGAATCAGCAATTGGTACAGACAGATACCTTCACATACCTAGGAAGCATAGTAACACCAGACGGCGGGGCAGGCAAAGACATCAACATCAGAATGAATAAGGCAAGAACGGCCTTCTTTAGCCTAAACAACATCTGGAAGTCCTCCCAATACAGCACAAGCACAAAATTAAGATTATATCAGAGCTGTGTGCTTTCTGTGCTTCTCTATGGTGCGGAATGCTGGAGAGTTACAGAGAAGGAAATGTCGAAATTGTCCTCCTTTCACACAACATGCCTAAGAAAAATTCACCGAATCTTTTGGCCGAATACCATCACTAACCAAGATCTGCTTACTCGTAGCAAGCAAGAGGACATGCACACCATCATAGCTGGCAGACGCTGGAGCTGGGTTGGTCATGTCCTCAGAAGAGACCCCGATGCCATCACAAAAGTTAATTTACACCGTTATTAACTTTATGCAGTACTTGAGACGTTGATATAGAAAGGTGTATACAAGACGGGTGGTTGCCAGAATATTCAACAATATAAACCAAAGCAAGATGAATGAATTCTCACTTCTTCAATAACACAAATAGACCCTAGACAACAAAAGAATTCGGGCAATTTCTCCATCCCTTAACAGTCCCCATCTTCCTATTCAACCATCCCATCTACCTCAGACTTTACCCTCGATGAGAACTGTCACGGCGCTATTTCTCAGTGACGAAATATCAGACTGGCAACACTGAGTTTTGGCAATATTGGGATAACTACCCGCAAGTCATGTGATTAGCGGAAGCGGGAATTTTTAGGCGCCAAGATAGGGATTAGTCTTCTAGCCGCGTTCGGGTGACGACGTACCTATGTTATCCCTCTCCAGCATTCTTGCTGAGAAGTGTGCCATGAGATGTGTATTCTAGGGTTTTGCCTTCTTGCGGATTAAGGGGATCATATTGTGTAATGCTAGTTTTGGGTGTATTATCTAGTGGCATTTTCTACATACCGCAGAGTACAAGTTGTCTATGATTAGAGTATTTTCATTGTCATAGATTTTGGCCGCTATGGTGAGCGGTAATCAGTGCATGGCTTGTACAGGGCCGTCATATTGTTTTGTATGAGGCTAGTAGATAAATTTATTGAGGCAAGTTTTCTCTGGCATTGATATATGTATTTCATATGTTTGTTAGCCGTGTGTGGCGGTAGTGTGTGCATTTATTCATTAAAGGGAAGTACCTGTAGAAAGTGTTAACCTTTCTTTGTTAGCCATTATATGTTGTGGTCATGCTCCTAGGGAGCGAGCCTATAATTATTAATATTGTGTTATGATAAATCCACGATATATTTTGGTGCTGACAAGAACTAAGATTTATCCCTCGAGAGAAACCTTTCTTTACATTTAAATTGAATATCTTTATATTTACTTTACATTTGTAATGAAAAGGTTAATATTATAGATTGAATATGTTTACATTTACATCTACGCTAATTGAAAAAAGTTAACAATATAGATTTAATATGTTTTCATTTACATCTACACTGGTTTGAAAAGCTTGAAAACTTTCATTATTTTTAAAGTGAATATGTTTACCTGTCGCCTTATCTTTGCATACTCCCCATGGATGATGTCATCAAGGTATGTAAGGAGAGGACAGGAAAGTATTCAGTGGGGTACTGGAAGATGAGACAGGTCTGTATTTCAGAGCTGGTATTTGCTGATGATGTCGCTCAGATTGCTAAATCAGAGGCACATCTTCAATCCAACCTGCAAGTCTGGAAGGAAGAGCTGGAGAAGAGAGGGATGATCATAAGCAGCTCGAACACAAAAGCCATGGTGATATAACTAAAATGTGATGAACCAATGGAAAGAAGACATCAGATTAAGCTGGGAGAACAGGTCCTGGAGAAGGTCGACCACTTTAAAAACCTTGGAGCTGTCATAGACCAGAAGGGAGGCACCAAAGAAGAGTTGGCTACCCGAAGAGCAGCAGCTGGGAGACTTTTTTAAGCTATAAATCGGGGATTCTTCAGCATAAGAGAAGTTGGTAAGAAGACGAAGATGGCTGTATACCGCTCCACCCAGCCTTGATGTATGGATGCGAGTCATGGGCAATGACTACAACCCACAAAAGCCAGATCCAAACTCAGAAATGAGGTATATGAGGAAGGTGGTTGAAGTAACCAGAAGAGGCATGGTCCGCAACCAGACGATACGTCAAGGCCTAAAAACCCAACCCCTGCAAACCCAAGTAGAACAGTCCCAACTAAGATGGTTTGGCCATGTCTGCAGAATGGGAGAAGATTGGCTACCACGGCAAGCATGGGAAACTAAGAGCCAGGGATCCAGACCTCCAGGACGACCCAAAGTCTGCTGGGAGGACAACATTAGACAATCTTTGAAGGACAAAGTACTAGAATGGAACCAAGCCAGGAGGAAGACAGCCGATATAATAGTATGGCGCTCTCTCTTACAAATCTCCACAAAATTTCAAGGGTTTAAAAACTGAAGTCTGTATTACGTTATTAGTTCTCTTCTGTATCATTATTCCACGGGAAAGTTAGATGCTCCTCCATTGAACAAACTAGAAATTAATTTTTTTCCCAGATTAGCATCATGCTGTTGTTGTTGTGTAACTAGGGCTGCTGAGCATCTTGCTCTTTTTCAGCCAATACCAAGTTGAAGACTCATTGGTGTTATCTACACTGTAGATCTAGGCTTTCACTGTGGCTTTTCTGCCATTACGAAACGTGTTGAGTTGAACATGAGCTCCAGTTTCTCCAGCTCGGCTTGCACTTAAAGGAACGTCGTTTCTGGTTCCAAGCTAGGAGTACGAAGCGTGTGTCATACTGTGCATTCACCGTCATCCAAAGTGGGTCTCCAACTATGCAGAGCTAAAATACTGTGCTCTGGTTCTGGACTCTCCCAAGAAATTGTCACGTCCTGCACAGAGCCACATTCTCGGCTCCCACTGCCTATCATGGGTGCACAGTGAGATCTTCCTGCATGCAGCCGACCAGGTGAAAGCCATAGTTATGTCTGAGGCTCAAGTAACTCCTCCAAGCTTAGTGAGCAATGCTGGGTTTTCAACAAGTTTCACTGCGTGGGAATCCCCGGAAGGATATGGATGATTTCAAGAGTCAGTGAGGGTCTTTAGCTTCACAAACAGAGGTTCACTAAAACATATGTATATTATAGCACTGTGCATAGCTGATGGTCATATAAGGATGACTCATGATATGCTTCGATGCATATTACCATAATGTAAAGGAAAGGTATGTATTATACTGTTCAAAAAAAAAAAAAAAAAAAGAAACGAAACATTATTGCAGTGGTAATGGACACCAAATTTCAAACTTGTACCAAAATTTTATTTTACGGAATTAATGTTTCAATCTTGGCACGAAGAAACTTTCAGACTTTAACTATGAAATGATGTTCATTAAATTTGGTTTGGACTTTTATTCTTTGCGACTGAGGTTTCCGTTTCAGTAAGGTGTATGGCCTCCTCTGGCCTCTACCAGAGAACGACATCTCCTTGACATGGATCCGATTAGCCGTTGGATCTGTTGTTGTGGGATGGCTGCCCACTCTTCCCGCAGTGCAAAAGGCAACTGTCGGAGATTGGCTGGAGCCACGTCTCGCTGGTGGAGTCGTCTGTCGAGTTCATCACATAAGTGTTCTATGGGGTTCATGTCTGATGATATGGCTGGCCACGGAATGGTCTGGACGTTGTTGTCAGCGAGGAACTGGGTGGTGAGTTGTGCCACATGAGGTCGAGCGTTATCCTGCTGAAAAATCGACCCTCGTGCAGCCAGAAGTGGAAAGACGTGAGGACGAAGAATTTCAGCGACGTACCGTTGGGCATTCAGGCGTCCTTCAATTTGCACCAGGTCACTTCTTCCCATGAAGTTGATCGCCCCCCACATCAGTACACCTCCACCACCATGTGGAGGAGCCTCATCAATGCTGTTCTGGGCGTAGCGCTGATGGACTCTGCGGTAAACTCTTCTCCGTCTATCGTGTCGCTGGAGCACAAAAAATGATTCATCACTAAACCAAACCCGTCTCCAGTCATTCCCAACGGTCCATTGACGATGCTGGTTCGCCCACTGCAGTCGGTTCTGGCGATGCCGGTCCGTAACAACAGGACCTCTGTAGGGTCTTCTAGCCCAAAGACCAGAGTCGTGCAGCCGGTTCCTGATCGTTTGATCTGAAATTCGACGAGCTGCTGACATTGACTGGACTGTGGAGGACGCAGATGCAAGTCGACCCCTGAGGTGACGCAGCCGTATGAAGCGGTCTTCGGCAGGAGTTGTGACTCTGGGTCTTCCACTGCGCGGCCGGTATGACCAGGTGGACACAGTCGATAGGTTGACTGATGTCCAATCAGCGAATATCTTTTATAAAAGTAACACCAAAAAAGTTGCGTTTCTTTTTTTGAACAGTATATACATTATTTAAAAACACAAAAAAAGAATATAATTTAAAAAAACCAAACAAGTTAAACCAATTAAAGGTTACAACAATTTAATTCGAGATTATAATGTTAATATAAGGGAACGAGGGAGCTGTTATCTATTGCGGATAAAAGTAGATTGTGAGGATGGAGGCTACAAAATCTATTTTGTTCCGACATCATTTAAGAAGGAAGATATCATCACTCGAACTTTTTTGTTGTTGTGTGACGTCAAATTTCTACAAGCCTGCCCCCTCTTCCGCAATTGTCACACTTCATCACAAAATTTTGCTTGACGTCACTGTTAAGTCCTTTTGCGCGTGTAATTTAAATGTTGAGCACATCTAAGAAAATGTACATATGATTAATTATTTACGCGCTGTCATACACGATGTTGAACACAAAAGAGCAACGCGGTGCGCTCGGGTGGCCAAAGAACAATTACGTTATAAAGGATGCCTAATGGCTATGACCTGAGACGGTCGTCTTTGGACGGAGCTGATTGGAAGTCTTGCCCAAATTGTGGGAAGCATTCATGAAGATATTATAAACCTCCTTGTATGGAGTATCTACGTTAGCCAGTACAGGGCTCGTTTGCATCATTATATATTATGCTATTTTCGTCATTTCCAAGATCTGGCTGAACTTCGACACACATACGCCATGTTGTGTCGCTAGTGGGTTCCAGATCCTTACCGAAGATTATCGGGATTATTCTACAATATATTTAGAGGGTTATTCAATAAAACCCCTGTCGTTTTATACAAGCTCCGTAATGAAAGCCATGGTAGAAATACTTGCCGTAAAGTTCATCGCCGTCCTTGAAGGGTCGGCCGTTATAGAATGTCGATCAAGTCCATGATCAAAGTTATATTAGAATGCAATGAACTATGATGTCTTGATATTATAACCTAAACTATTGATATGATGCCTACTACTACAATGATTGATCTTCTGTATTGCGTCCACCAAATAAACGTGTGTCTGATGTCAAGCCATAACTCCAATCAACATTGATTACCAGTTGGTCAAATTATGTATTAACCTTGGCCCATCTTTCCGCCCACGATGTTTTATTATTCGCGTTCTATATTAGTCGGCAATCCTTGTAAGCCCGACCAAGACTGACAACATTTTAAGTCAGTAGAGATATTGACAGTCTCGTATAAAGACACGCCGTGTTAACCAAAACATATATAAAAACTGCGGCGTATCAGTCACATGTGGCCGTTGCCTAAGATAGAAAGACTAAGTGCATATGTCAAGAACAACCAGACTCGTCCTACATTTTAGCAGCTTCGTAAATTACTTCATTGTTTTCCTACTGGAAGCTAATGTAAACTGGTCAATACATCTGATGTGAAAAAAACTGGTACTTTGACCATTGTCTAGCTGTTATAGGTGTGTCTCTCTGTGTTATTGTGTGTCTGTGTGTGTTATTGTGTGTCTGTGTGTGTTATTGTGTGTCTGTGTGTGTTATTGTGTGTCTGTGTGTTATTGTGTGACTGATTACAGCTTCAGCAATTATTCTTCAGTGCACGAAATGGCATTTAAGGGGGGAGGGGGGGGGGGGAAACAAAAAACTAAAAACAGATAATGCATAACAACAATCAGTAAATAAATGTGTCAAATAAACAACTTAACTGGCAGTATCCTTTTGAAATAAAGATTAACTGCATGTTTTATCCCAAAATGGAATATAAAATCTCCATCTAATTAATTTGTTTGTATGTTGTCCTCTGTCTGTTTAGTTTGTGCTGGAACGAAAACACAAAATCACTACACCGGCTACTTTGTTATTGTGCTCTTGGAAAATTCTAAAACTGCTTTATTTTCTATGTCTTCAATTTCATTGCAGTGACCTAATTCGCTTCAGTAATAACCTTGAATCTATGCAGTCCGAGGCATTTGAGATAACGATTATATAGTCAGGTTCAATTATGATCTTGGAGCCTACTGTGAAGATGAACTGAATGTAATACAATGTGTTATTGATTTAGCAGTGGCCACCTAATTTGTGTATTTTTGTAAATATTGATTGTTTATTTTTCTTGTTTGTATTTCCATCCACTTGTGATACAAGTTATATTCCCCTCTTAGCGTTAGGCAATAATTATCAAATAATGGTTCTTGTGCCAACGCGGAAATCAGATCTTCTGTTCAAGGTGACGATAGCAGCTGATTAGGCTGCATGATAACAAGGTTTGCAAACATTCTAATTTGGTTTCCGTGGGCAGTTGACAATAATATAAACAACAGCGAAAACATGACAATTAAAACAACTTTGTTTCCCCGGATTTGCTATGTAGAAGTATTTGCCAGGAAAAGCAAACATTAACCATGTTCCAGCAGTGATATTTGTGAACAACATATCGATTTTTTTGTATGGCTATCACATAATTTATTATTTTTGTCCCACTTACTGAGCGAGACAGAGAGAAAATGAGAGGCAAATAGAGATATACCGGTATATGTATTGAGAGAGAGAGAGAGAGAGAGAGAGAGAGAGAGAGTGTCAATGGAGTGATTGACAAAGAGGCCAATGTGTTTGGTTCCTTCGTGACTATCTTGCACAGAACTGTCAGACTTTCTCTGAGATATGTGATGTGAGAAAATCTGGGCATCTATCATTCTTCAACAGTGTAGTCCATGAATCACATTCATAGTAAATCTAATTCCGTTGATATCTTTGCGTTGTTTCTATCAGCATTGGACATATTTTAAGTTACTTCTGACATTTACAAAACGCTGTTTTCGTATCAGGATTAATTCATCCTGCATTGACCGCCACATTTCTTTTGCACTTTGTACTGCTGTAGTCAGTAGCAAATGAAGGTTATTTTTACATGTCTTCCTTCATGACATAAATGCGAAATTGTTCACACCGGTTAGTCCTTTACTATCATCATCATCATCATCATTTATCATCACCATCTGCTACTAATTATTCAGCATTCGAGCCTTCAAGACTGCAAACAGTCTGTTTCTGTTCTTCATCATTTGTTGTTGTTGTTTTGATTTTGGTCTTGTTATTTGTTTGAAATCTGATTTTTTATGCCAGTTTTTGTTTAATGAAAATGATCACGAGGGCGATACATTCTGCAAAGTCCGGGTTAAGGCCGAGATAGCTACACCAAGACGGACATCGTCTTTTGTCTGCGATATAACTCAGTCAGTGGCAGCTGTTACGGGTTGCCTCCCCTTTTATCTGCAGTAGTGGTCCAACAGTGGCCAAAACCTAGAGTAGCTAATGTGGGTCGTCAAAGGTGTCTACCTTCGCACAAGATTATTTTTGGCAGAGTTGTAGATAGAAGGATAATAATTTAGCTCGTTAAAGCCCCAAGCTGATTTAATGCAGCGAAATTCCTATTATTACCTCGATATATATATATATATATATATATATATATATATATATATATATATATATGTATATATATATATATATATATATATATATATATATATATATATATATATATATATATATATATATATATATATATCTATATATATATATATATATATATATATATATATATATATATCTGCACAGCGGATTGATCAACCGCTTGCTTGTCACATCGATTACGGAAACAACAATTAATATTCTGTTGTACCAATAAACGCCTTTAGGCGTAACGGAACAACGGATAATTTCTTGTTGCCCTAAGACGCCGCAAGGCGTAATGGCCACTGACTGCTTGGTCGGTCTTTGGCTAAGGACGGACGAAGAAGAAGAAGAATATATATATATATATATATATATATATATATATATATATATATATATATATATATATATATATATATATATATATGAATATACAGTAGAGGTTGTGAGTCATACGTGTGCCTTTCGCTCTGTAATAATTAATTCAACTATGAATTTGCCAAAATCAACATATACAAATTTAATGATCCATTACTTTAACACTTGTAAATAAATGTTCGTTGGTGATTTTAAAAAATAAGTTTCTACACAGAAATTATTTAGGCTTGATGAATAAAAGCAAATAAAGTTCGGTCGTGTTTGGCCTGCTAAAATTGGGACTTGCCAAAATGCTGAAGTGCTGATGATGCTTTTCCGTAGATTCGTCTCTGTAGTGAGGGCACGTTTCCAGACCAGGCAGGAAGTAACCGCTTGTAGTAAGATCCCCGATACCCCGATCAAATAGATAAAATATTATCGATTATAAATGCAAATACTATAGAGATAAAATAGGGAGTTGTGCTCAACGTCTTCGCCATCGCCCGCAGTCGCGCAGGTTTTGAGAAGCCTTAACGCAAAGTGAATGGTACCCTCTCTTAATATTACAAGCTTTTCATACTCCGTCCTTGAAATTAACTATAACATCTTGACAGCCAAGGCGTGTTTCGTTCCAAGAAAGAGGGAGAGAGAAACGGAGGAGTGACGGAGAGAGAGGAACTATTAATAGAACGACAGGCGACAGTGGTTCTAGGCAGTGCGGGATTTTGCTACTAGCAGATTTGGAAAAGCGGTGCAAATCCACTACAAACCACCTGCCCACCCCGTTCACTAGTAGCGCAGTTTGAATGAATAAACACTTAGATTGGGAGACGGTAGTAAAAACACATAGACAAGCTCGCATTTCCGGTAAAGTTGTATTTTCTGATGAAATTCAAACGCGTTGCTTCATTTTGAAAAAGAACGAGAGAGGGAGGAAAAACGGTGGTGGAAAAGAAAAAAATTACGGCTAACTTGGAAATTTGAATACCCACTAATGTGTAGGGCTGGAGATGGCGAAAGTGAAACTTAGAAGGATAGATAACGGGGGGCCCAAGGAACATCGATGCAGAATAAAAAAAACGAAAGGACAGTTGACAAATACAATGATCATACTTGTTTATTGGAAGACCCCCCTACACATAATGTTATATTACCTTACCGTAGAGAAGAAAAATATGTTATTTGAATAACTGAAGAGGAAAAAGGCAATAATGAAAAGTATGATAAAGAGAGAAATAAAAATATAACGACTATATGACAGACAATCGTCTGATTAATAATTGCCTTTTCTCATTAAAAACGCTTAGATAGTAACAGAAATATTGTAAAGAAAAGACAGAGAGACAGACGCATTGATGTCCTCACTCAACTTTTCCAGTCTGGGGAGAGGGGGGACGTTACATTTTTTTTGAAAGTGTAATTTATTTTGAAAAAGAGGCAAGTGGGCATAACATAATTCGATTGGCTGTGGGAAAATAGACGAATGGTAGTAATAAAACCGATTTGAAGCCAGCGTTAGTTGCCACTTGAAGATAAAGATTTCAATAGTAGTGTTATCATCAAACGCAAGGAATTCATGACCATTGCCTTCGCTGTTCTGCACCAGTGGCGATCTTAGTGTGACCATTGATCGCCGGTTAACCTACAAATTGTGAATTATTTCATTGATGTGGTAAGATAAACATTTATATAAACATCATTATTGAGATGTATCTGTATTATTGAATGTGTATGCAGTATTGATGGGTAGAGGCAAAACCAGAAAGGCGCCAAACTCAACACTTTGTGTTATACCACAAGTGCTATTAGGGAAGATTACCATTTCTTTTAAAAGCCAGGCAGGCTTACTTAAACTTTGGGAGAGAATGAAAAGACATAGTTGGAAATAAAATAGGACATTATTGTGATTGGAAGGCCATAAAACCACTGGCCGTCTTCAGCAAGTCACAGTGTTTTCACATGACTTCATAAATTAACTAAAATTTTCCTATGAAAGGAATGTATCAAACTGATGATTGAAATTTACCTGAGTATGAAGCTGTCACCCCATGAGATAGGAACGATAGCTATTTATGTAGCCATAGAAACTGATCTTGAAACTGTTGATAATGCTTAGTTGGTTAGGGAAGGAGAGATATGTTTGAAATACTGAGGAGGCCTTAATCCTCTTATTTTCAGGGTTCCATGTTGAAACATTCAGTGAGCCATACCATAATTATTGAATCTGCACGTTCGAGGCAATAAGTATATGATTGCCCAAAACTCTGAAGAGGGCAGTAGCAGTGTCTATACTTTGCAGTCGTGAAGACTATCGTTGGAGAAGAAAGACCACAGTGCACCAGGACTTTAAGATAAAAACCATCCAAGGGTTCATGATTTTTCACTTGACATAATCTCTCCAGTATTAAATCAACACAGCGTTCTTGAGGTGATGAACACAATCGTTCCTCATAAGAGTGACCCTTTATAGAATTTAGTGCTTCAACAGGACATTCCAAGTCAGAGACATTTACATAATACAAATAGACAAGTTGTCTTTTTAATTCACATTACTGTAAATACAGTTACATTCTATTTTGAGTTTTAAACATTCCTGTACCCAAGAAATTGAGGTACAGGAAATTAAAATTGTAAAAAATTGTTACTCAAACTTTAACCATTGATTTGTTTAATCATTTTCATTGATTTACATTAGTGGTTGTTGTCATTCTCTCTACATCACATAGCATATTACCCTAGACATCTAGCCAGATAACAACCAGACACCTTTACATAAAAGTAGGCTCAAAATATATCGCAGATTGAGGTCGTAGGGTGGTAGCAGTCAGGTACCCTGAGAACAAGCATCATCAACTATTAGACTCAGGGACTTGCATAGCTGACCTCACTCTGTAGACAAGTAATATTCATCTCAGTAACATCTAAACCCACCACACCGCTCCTGGTCAAAGCAAGAATCTTCACATCCCGTGGAATGTAGGTTTCAAGTGTCAATTACAAGCTTCGAGCCACTGAATGGTAGGACAGCAAATGGTCTCTTCGGGTCGTACCACAAATAGTCGGGTCGCCTCGTGCTGGTACCACAAACTTTAAAGGGAATAAAAGAACTAATTATGCTGCTAAGTCTTTGGTTTCCTGATGTTAATCTGGCGCCTTTACCGCTGTCCGTCAGCCGTTTGTTTTCTCAAATTTTCTACTATACTTGAGCGTATATTATATCATTCAAGGGATATGATGAAAACTCACCATTATTTCAATTAATTTAATGAAAAATTTGTGACTGGACAGCGGCAAGTGACTTGTGCCTGAAGCAACGTATTAAGTTTACGTATAAAAGGGGTCTGGGAGCTCATCAGTGGTAGATCAACAGCGCTCTGTTACGACGGGTAAGGCATTAGAAGACCTCGGCCAGGAGTCAATCCACAGCTCGGAGAATATTCTAGTTGATCTGCCTGATGATGATCTCAGACACTTCTTGAGCGGGAAAAGAGATACAAGCAAGTTTCCACCTGCCAGTGCAAAGGGCTTTGGGAACAGCTGGACGAAGCCTTGTCAAAAGAGTTGGATAACAACCTAAAGCAGATAACCTTGGAGTCAAAGCTGGAAATCTTCGGCGACATAATATATTCTCAGTATCAAAAAGGGTTTATAGTCAGGGAGGCAATGGAAAGTAACCCACTACAGAAAAGTAGAAGACAAATGAGAATAGAAGAGATCTGGAAACAGAAGAAGCATGACCAAAAACAGTTCAAGAACGCAGTACACAGAGAAGGAAGGATTACAACAGGTTTGGGAGCACCTGAAAGGCCAACATAGTGCTCTTTGTAGAGCAGAAAGCTTATGAAGGAAAACACGGAGGGATAGGGATTCTTCAGGGAGCCCTTCAAGTTTGCCAAAGAACTGTTTGAGCAGCCACGGTCGGGAATACTAAACATCGGGAAAGACGATCTGGAAAAACACATCAGAATGACCTATTCAGATGATCACAAAGATGAGCCACTCAGCAGCATGGAAGGCCTTATATGGCCTAGTAAACCACGAGCTGAATTCAACACCAAGCCCCCAACAATGCAAGAAATAGAAAGCATTGTCCAGAAAGCACGGTGCAAGTCAGATCCAGGTCATAAGGATGTCCCATATGTTATGTATAGGAGATGTCCCGAAGTTCTGAAACGGCTGCTCCATCTGCTGAAAAATGCTTGGAAAAACCAGCTTGTAAGCAAAGAATGGAGAAAGGCGAATGGAGCCTACATTTCGAAGGAAAACAATTCCACAGACATCAGTCAGTTCAGGCCAATTTCACTACTAAATGTGGAAGGGAAGATATTCGTCTCAGTGACGGCTAAAAGGCTGACCACATACCTTCTGGAGAATGGATACATTGACACTAGTAAAGGAGGTATCAGAGGTACACCATTGTTTCTAAAGCATGCCACAATGGTCTGCGAAGCAATTCAAAAGGCAAAAGTCTGACAGAACAAATCCCCATGTAATCTGGTTGGATCTAGCTAAAGCGTATGGATCAGTTCCACGCCAGATGTTGTGGTAGGCACTGGAAATGTACCATGTTCCACAAGAAGTTGCAGCAATGCTGAAGATGTGTTTCTCAGGGCTCTCTGTCAGATTTTCACCCGCATAGTACACAACGAAGTGGATTGACGTACACGTTGGAATTGCGATGGGATGTACCATCTCTCCGATACTATTCGTATTGGCTATGCAGGTAATCCTCAAAGCGGCTGAAGGATTTGCAACAGGTCCGAAGCTCAGTGGAAGGTGTCACATGCCACCGCTTAAAGCATTCATGAATGACACAACAATTCTGACATCA
The DNA here is from genome assembly GCA_024509875.1 of Oreohelix idahoensis. NCBI lineage: Eukaryota > Metazoa > Mollusca > Gastropoda > Stylommatophora > Oreohelicidae > Oreohelix > Oreohelix idahoensis. Next base: position 403,179 of record JAMPIV010004558.1, read on the forward strand.
AATGAACACCAGGCCCGGAGAATGTTAACACGCCTGGATGAACTAGGCAGCTGGTGCAGAATGAGCTTCAAACCTTAGAAGTCTAGAAGCCTATCAGTTAGGAAAGGGAAGATATCTGAGGTCGCATTCATGGTTTCAAACCAAAGAATCCCTACTGTCATTGAGGAATCTGTGAAAAGTCTTCGCAGGGTTATGATGCCTCATTAAAAGACTCAAAGGCATTTTAACAGACAATAGAAATGACAGACAGAGGACTACAGATCTTAGACCAAAGAAAACTACTAGGAAAGTTCAAACTGTGGTACCTCCAGTTCATGTTGATACCTAAGTTGCTGTGGCCAGTGCTTGTATATGGAATAAGCACCAGTACATTGGATGCTATAGAGCAAAAGGTCAATAAGTTCACGAGGAAATGGCTAGGAGTACCATCAGGTCTATCAGTCGTAGCATTGTACTGCAAGAAGGCAAAGCTTGTGCTTCCCTTCAAGTCAGTTGTTGAAGAATACAAAGCTGGAAAACCAAGGCTTGCAATGATGCTGTGCGAGTCAGCAGATGACGTAGTTAAGTCCATTCAGCCCACACTGAAAACGGGAAGGAAGTGGAAAGTGGACGAAGCTGTTGGTGCTGCCCAAGAGACGTTCAAGCTGAGGAAGGTAATCATATACTGACAGACGAATATACGGGGATTTGGTCATGGAGACATCCGTTGGTAGTTCAAGGCATCAAACAGGGAACACAGAGATATGGTAATTCAGGAGGTACGAGGAGCTGAGAATGATAAGAGGATGCTAAAAGCGAGGCAGCAGGCCCTTCAAGGCTAATTGACTACATGGGAAGGAGTCCTGCAAAGGTCCTTGACATAGAATGATATATGGCATATGGCATCTCTTAGACTACCTTGTGAGATGGGAAAAGTCTGATGCTGCTCAGTGGCCCCTGTGCTACGAGAGGCAGACACTTGAACATGTGCTCTCAGCTTGCAAGGTGTCATTAGGGCAAGGGCGATACACATGGCGCCCTTACAAAGTACTAAATGAGCTGGCTACTACAGTAGACCTGGCAAGGGTGAAGGCGAACAGCCAAGTCAGACCGGGCACTGAAAATACATACTTTCTGAGAGTAGGAAAGTCAGCACATCCCTAACCAAGTAAATCAAGTAGCAGTTTACTGTCTCTTCTTGACTGTGCAAATGACTGATGGATGACAGTAGACCTACCTGGACTAGGGGCATATCCAGAAAGTAGCAGAATATCTCGAAGACGGCCATATATAGTGCTGCATTCCTCATCATCGCACAAGATTATAATGATTGAACTGACCGTGCCATTTGAATCCAGATAGGACGAGCAACACTCGTTCAAATTAGTCAAGTATAATGATCTGGCCCCGGACTTAAGACGCGAAAGGATTCACTGCAAGGGTCATGGCTGTTGAGGTGGGTGCAAGAGGTCTCGAGGCTGCCTCACTGTATGATCTACTGAAACTTTTGGGGTTGAGGGGGCAGTCAAGAACAAGAGCACTTAAAAGGCTCACGAAACTGCGGCAAAGTCATCGTGCTGGCTGTGGAACAACCGCAACGGGCTATGGAACTCGAGACAGTAATTGTTTTCAACATAGGGGTTACTTTCACAATTGCCTCCAGCTGGCAGGAAATAGGAGTGAATTTGAAAGCTGTAACCAAGGTGGAGTGGGCTCAATTCTCTACGCTAGCCAGCAGGAGGCTGATACTTGGGAGTCATGACTTAAGTGGGCCCGCCTCCTCTCAGAGTGTAAAGGAGATTAAGGGGCCGAAACACTTGGTCGACGAGGCGACACTTCTGATGATCAGATTGACTCCTGTTGTATCGCTGTGTATAGAGTTTCCTATTGTTGCAAGTGGATCTGTTGCAAGGCGTGGTTTGGTTAGCTCTGAACAATGTTCCATGTGATATTAATAAAACAGTTATAAATGTCTGGCCATTGTTTTATCTTCTTGATATTCTTGAGTGATCGTGTATCGTGCCTTCTATGTAAGATTACGCGAATGCAGGGGTGGAAGATTCTGAACAATAATTGAACCTGGGAATACGATTGATGTGACAAGCCGGTTCATAGAGTCCACAAATATTTAATACAGTTTACACGTCAAGACGATTCATGCATGTTGATCACAAAGGTACATATTATAACTTGAAAATATATGGCATAGATATGTAGATATCCTATCAGTCCTTGTCCAATAATCAAATTACTGTATGCAGATTGTCATAGCTGTATGCACGCGCGGTTGGGGTTTTCCAACGGCCGACAGTGAGTCTATGAGTCTGGTAAAATCAAATACTATGGACTGTAATTCATCCTTCCTTAATTTTCACTTTCGTACTGACCTTTAATCATTTCAAATCTTCGTAATAGCAATGGACTGACCCATGTCCGTACTTGCATAAAATATATCTGTATGGCAATACCATGCTCAACATTGGAAGGAAAGTCAGACGCGTCTTAACAGCTTGACGGTCAATGTAAAAAAGGGTATGGTTTCTTAGTTACCGACTGTGTCCTAAACAACGCTATACACGTCATAATCGATCGTGTATGAAGCGTTCAGTAATTGAAACATCTATCGCAATATATTAAATGTCTTAACCTTTACAATTGCACGTCTGGTAACCTTTAGCAGACGGCGTTAATATCATATACCGTAACACCTATCATCATACATACATTCACACAATGATAATATACAAATATACACATGTTGATGTAATCATCACTCATTCTCTGGTCCTTTTGTAGTCTGTGGTTACCTCTTGTCGTGAAATATTCTAATCCACATATATAAATTATCAGGTAAATATAAAGCCTAACAAATACATTTAATAAAGGAAAGAGAAATGGTAAAAGAAACAGGGCTGTCACAATGGCAGTACTCGAAATCCCCTTTGTTTTATGCTTCGTCTGCAAATTGTAACGTTTCCACGTTAAATATAAGCCACTGCATAAATACAAGCGTTTCCACAACACATTAAAACGGGTATTGCATTTCTAAGAAAAACATCGAGAGGCACACTGCGTAATGACCTAAATTAATCCTAACATTAATTATACTACGTTACCAAAACGAACGAACAGATGGACTAAAGGATAGAGAGAAGGGAGAGGCAGAAAGCCGAACACATGCAACACTAAACTCGCGTCGCGCGATACACAATTACTACTATCACGCGTGTAAGGCCACATGCACTAATTTTTTTTCAGACGGACAGTGATAAAAACCCTAACCTTCCCAGAGTTAGGTTTTAAAATCCTGGAAAACGCTTACTAGAAAAGATAACATTAGATGGGTTTACGTTTGAAAACATTACAGTACCCAGACAGCACATCTTCGAAACAGGAGGTAGAAGAAATTGCATATGTTGAACGCAGCCACTTAGCTCTTTTAAATTTGTATATTTGGGTTCCTTAGGGCTTGCTGACAAAGAATATGTAAAACGTTACGCAAATAGTCTAGGAATTAACAAGTTATAGCCAAAATAAAATGATGGTGCTGTCAGACAACACCCAAAATCAGAATCGCTCAGTGGTAGATTTTTTAAACCACCATTGTACGGGAAATGGGCCACAAGTTACATTTGAACTGATTGGCTGGAATGATATGTAAGGCTAAACACGATTAGTCGGACTATAAATGCTATCCTTGGTTGTTAGGGGAGACGTAGGAAGGTAAAATTTTTTCAAACACTTGTCGAAACGTGGCTCCATTGGCCAGACTCGCTGATATAATCACTTAGGAGCGTTAGTTCGAGACCACTAGTTCAAATAAGCTTGATAAAGCAACAGTGCGTTGAAGCCAGCTCATATTTTTGCTAAATAAAAGCCTGGAACATAAGCAGATGGGAATTTGTGCCAGTATTTGTGCCAGAATTCATTGCTAGTCAACGTACCTGTTTTTATTTCCATGAATTGTGGTAAGCTTGAAACATTCAGTATCTTTTAATGAAAATTGAATGTGAATTGTTAATTTATGCCTGTATATATGTGTAATTCAGTAGCAAACATGATGTAAAGCCTATAATGCTCCAGCCTGAACAGAAGGTGTCGGAGGAAAGTAAAACTGCATGGAATGGCCAAACAGTACACTGACACCTAGATTATTGATTAGACAGAAATAATGCTGGAAGTGCAGAGGCGTAGTAACCATTAAGGAGGTTAATACTGGTATAAAGTATTTCAGATGAAGCTGACAGTTGGCCTAACGCTCTGAACTCAATGTTTGTGATGTATTGTGCTCAGTGTAGAACTAGAGTATCAATTAGTTATGAAGTAGAAGGTACATCCTTCTTGTTTTCAGGGACTGTGGTCTTAACGTTATTGAGCAGCACCTGGTCAGAGCTTTGCTGAATCCAGAGTCGGACAGCATACTCCTTGGTCCATTTAGCTATCAGTGAGGTGTCTCCAGAGCCCAGGGGAGAAATCGAGCAGAGGAGTCTCTTCCTGCCGCCATCACGCAAGATAAGCTGATGTGGCCAGCTGAGCTCAACATTATGTACCCCCATCTTAAAATGACCTTGTAAAAATAACATTAAGAGGGGAATTTAATTGTTTTAATATCAGGAACTGAGAACATCTCCAATACTAGTTCCAATAAAGACAAACTATTGAAGTCATGATGACAAATACCAACAGAGCTTGAACAAAACAAAACCAGTATTACCTCATATTACTACTACACAACTGACACACATAGGATACTTTTAATAACATATGTCACTACAAGATTCATATTAATAAATTCTGTACATATAACTTGTAATTAAAATTGATTGTGATTCCTGGTTCCTTTGTATTTGAATCAGGGCACATATACATTCATGACAGCAATGAATACATATTGTTATTTGAAAAGTTATCAGTGACTCCTTTAAGATATCCTTGTAGAGTGTTTTATGTATGTGAGTGTCACAGTGTTGTCAAGTGTAGTGGAATAAATTAAATTGTTTATCTGTCTGTTGTTGTTTTGACTTACACTTCATCATACACATACCCTAGACATATAACGTAGTCATCACACTATTCCAGAATAATTCTGACTGAGGTATACATATGTGGCAGCAAGTAAGGTTATATATAATACACTACTCTTATTAGCTATATATACCTTCACAGCTGATCTCAGTCAGTACACTAAGTCCCCTATAAATATTTATAACATCCCACTTCACCACATATATTGGGGGCTCGCTCTTGGGATTTTGAATCTTTACCTATTAAAAATAGTGGGGGTAATTCACTTCAGGGAATATAAGAATTAAAAGGTATCCTTGGGTGGAATTAAATAAGGTTGAGCTCTCGGTGCCTGTGTTGTCCATTAGATATATATTTAGAGATTGAATTGTTAGTTAGACATTGTATAAACTTACCTGATAGACAATGGCGGACCTAGCCAAATTTCGATCTGCTGCTGTTCAGACTGCAAAAGAGTTAGGATTAGATGGGCAAGTTATGGTTGCCTATGTCACTACGGAATGTGACAAATTTATTGAACGCGAAGAAAGAAGGTTTGAAGCCGAAAGAAAGTTAGAGGCTGAAAGGGAAATTAAGAAGTTACAATTTGAGGCTGAGGCTGAGGCTAAGAGGTTGCAGATTGAGGCTGAGGCTAAGAAATTGGAAGCAGAAGAAAGAAGATTGACTGCAGAAAGGGAAGCAGAAGAAAGAAGATTGACTGCAGAAAGGGAAGAGAAGAAATTAGCTGCAGAAAGGGAAGCAGAAGATAAAAGATTACAAAGGGAACATGAGTTACGACTAAGGGAGTTTGAGTTTCAGGGCCATGCTCCTGAAAATGGTGCCAGTCCCTTTGCCTCTGATGCCACTGCTAGCCAAGGAGCCTCAACCTCAGCTATGAATTTTCATTTAGATCATTTTGTTGAGAAAGACGATGATATAGAGAGCTACCTAAATAGGTATGAACTATTAGCTACCACGTATGGGTTAGAGAGAGAAAGGTGGAGCTTAAAGTTATCTCAAGGACTTCGTGGGGCAGCTTATGAAGTTTTTGCAAAAATGAGCAGAGGTGATCAGGAAAATTATGACATGCTAAAGCAGGCTCTTTTGTTAAGATATGAAAAGAATGCAGAATTTTATAGGAAAAAATTTAGGAATGCTAAACTACTGTCAGGTGAAACCTATCACCAGTTCTCTGCACGAATAGAGACATACTTGGAGAAATGGACTTCTCTGGGGAAAACCCAAGATCTTAAGGAAATGGTCCTTATAGAGCAACTAAGAGAGTCCATGGCTCCAGACCTGAGAAAGTTTCTCATGGAACAAGGTGCAGAGAGGCTGGGTGAGCTGCTAAATGTTGCTGAAAGGTATCAAGCAGCTCAAGCAGAGGTAACAGGTAATAAAAAGAAACAAGTGGATAACTTTAGGGCACCACAGAACTTTAATAAATTTGATCCTAGGGATCAAAACCAAGGTAAGCACCAGTTTGATAGGCCACGGTATGAAAATAAAAATAAATTCCCACAATTCGATGAAAGGAAATATGATGAAAGAAAATCTTTCAACCAAGGAAAAAGGTGGTGTAAAAATTGTCAGATGGACAATCATGACACTGACCGTTGCAGAAGGAAACCTGTGTATATGGCAACCCTTCAGGTCAGGTCGACCTCAAGACAGGAGGAGGATATTATGTTGGATACCACTCCAGATGAGATGAGGAAGGCACAGGCTGGGGATAAAACACTCAAGCCTTGTTTCAGAAAATGGTCAACTTGTCATACAACTCCAGGCAAGGGAGATTTTTACATGAAAAACAAGTTGATGTATAGGAAGACTGGAGCTAGATCCAAAGGTCAGGGACAACTGGTACTTCCTAAAAGATATAGGGCAGACTTAATAAGGAGCCTACATGTGAAACCAGATGGGGACCATGAGAAAATAGGTACCATCATTCAAAAGGTGGCTCACAATTATTATTGGCCCAAAGCAAGATGGGACATTGAGAATTTTGTAGAAAGGTGTAGCATAGCACATGAGGGAACACCCACAAATGGGAACATTGATCAGGACCTGGACACGCCACGGGGCAAAATTAGGCCTGATAATAAAAAGAAAAATAGATTTGATAAAGTGGACCAAATGGAATGGGAAGCCCCTTTTCACGGACAAGCTTCACTTAACTGTTTTACAATGGCCACTATGCGGAGAGTGCAAACAGATGTCTTACCCCAGGATAAGCCGACAATCCCTCAATCGGACTTAAACAAACTGGAGGAAGAGGATGTAGAGAGGAAATCTCTCATCAAGAATTTTAAGTGGGGAGAAAGCCCAAAAAGAAAAATTGGTAGCGGTCGTTTTGTGAATGATAATTCTGGGAAGAAAAATCATCACTATGGAGCTTCGAGTGGAAGAGACCATACCGGTGCATGGACAAATAGGTCCACACAATTAAAGGTCCACATGTAGCTTTGTTAAGAACGTGGACTGATGAAAAGGCAGAGGAAAACATTACATCTTCATACCAATATGTGAATGAGCTGACCACTCGTTTAAAAACTGGCTGGAAACTTGCCAATGAAAATTTGAAACAAGCCAGGAAGAAACATGCTGCCTATTATAACAGGAAGGCGAAAGACAGAGATTTGGCTGTGGGAGAGAGAAGGTACTGCTTCTTTTGCCCGGGAGTCAGAATAAGTTACAAATTGGATGGCAGGGTCCATATACAGTTTTAGAGAAGGTGTCTAGAACAAATTATAAGATAGATAAGAAGGGGAAAGAAAAAATCTATCATGTGAATCTCCTGAAGAAATATTTGGAAAGAGAACATCAGGAAGAGACACACTTGTTGACCTTGTCCATCGCCATGGAGATGAAAAAGGAACCACTTTCATCATTTGAATATCCATTACACCCCTGTGAGACAGCAGCACAGGTGAAAATCAGTACACATTTAACGAAAACTCAGAAAGAGAGAGTGCAACAGGTTCTAAATAATCATGCAGAGGTGTTAACAGACCGACCAGGGCATACAAACCTATTGGAATATGATATGAAACTGATAGACCCCACACCTGTCTGTATGAAACCATATTCGATTCCGTTTGCTAAGGAGAAAGCTTTGAAGGAAGAGATAGACTATCTGTTGAAGGAAGGAATTATTTCGCACAGTGAATCTTCGTATAGTTCCGGTGTTGTACTCTTAAGGAAGCCTTCTGGAGAACATAGACTCTGTATAGATTACAGGAGACTGAATGCTATTACAGAAGGACAGGTGGATCCATTGCCGGATACAAATCAGCTGTTTGCCAGACTAAATAAAGCTAAATATTTCTCAAAAGTGGATCTGAGTAAAGGATACTATCAGATTCCAGTAAAGCCTGAGGTTAGACCATACCTAGCTTTTAGTACATCAGAAGGACACTATGAGTTTAATAGATTGCCATTTGGATTGAAGAATGCGCCTAGTGTCTTCTCTAGAATGATGAGAAAATTGTTGGATGTAAACATTTCGGAGGAACGTAATGAATCCCTGAGTTGCCTCTTTGATTGAGGATATTCCGAATGTTTCATACAGGATAATAAGAAGATTATGGGATCCACTACGAAAACTCTGCTATCACCAGGTATATGTTATCTCCTCATAACGTACATTTTGAGGGAAATATAATGTTCTCTGGACATGTCATTGCGCAGACTCAGAGAAGAGAAATGGTGAATACGGGTTGCGAAGCAGCATTAAGACAAGCATTCACACTTGCGGCTGTTCAGTAACATAACCGAAATATATTATTGGTTGTAGAAGTCTGAGGCAGATTTCAAGAGTAGTGCCTACTTTGAATGGACCCAACTACATAAAACCATGATAGCACCACAGCAGAGTAAAGTCAAGTTGACTTACATTTATCTATGTGTATATAGAATAAAGGACTGACATGGGATGTCTGTTTTAAGAGGGGAGGTGTCGTGAAATATTCTAATCCACATATATAAATTATCAGGTAAATATAAAGCCTAACAAATACATTTAATAAAGGAAAGAGAAATGGTAAAAGAAACAGTGCTGTCACAATGGCAGTACTCGAAATCCCCTTTGTTTTATGCTTCGTCTGCAAATTGTAACGTTTCCACGTTAAATATAAGCCACTGCATAAATACAAGCGTTTCCACAACACATTAAAACGGGTATTGCATTTCTAAGAAAAACATTGAGAGGCACACTGCGTAATGACCTAAATTAATCCTAACATTAATTATACTACGTTACCAAAACGAACGAACAGATGGACTAAAGGATAGAGAGAAGGGAGAGGCAGAAAGCCGAACACATGCAACACTAAACTCGCGTCGCGCGATACACAATTACTACTATCACGCGTGTAAGGCCACATGCACTAATTTTTTTTCAGACGGACAGTGATAAAAACCCTAACCTTCCCAGAGTTAGGTTTTAAAATCCTGGAAAACGCTTACTAGAAAAGATAACATTAGATGGGTTTACGTTTGAAAACATTACAGTACCCAGACAGCACATCTTCGAAACAGGAGGTAGAAGAAATTGCATATGTTGAACGCAGCCACTTAGCTCTTTTAAATTTGTATATTTGGGTTCCTTAGGGCTTGCTGACAAAGAATATGTAAAACGTTACGCAAATAGTCTAGGAATTAACAAGTTATAGCCAAAATAAAATGATGGTGCTGTCAGACAACACCCAAAATCAGAATCGCTCAGTGGTAGATTTTTTTAAACCACCATTGTACGGGAAATGGGCCACAAGTTACATTTGAACTGATTGGCTGGAATGATATGTAAGGCTAAACACGATTAGTCGGACTATAAATGCTATCCTTGGTTGTTAGGGGAGACGTAGGAAGGTAAAATTTTTTCAAACACTTGTCGAAACGTGGCTCCATTGGCCAGACTCGCTGATATAATCACTTAGGAGCGTTAGTTCGAGACCACTAGTTCAAATAAGCTTGATAAAGCAACAGTGCGTTGAAGCCAGCTCATATTTTTGCTAAATAAAAGCCTGGAACATAAGCAGATGGGAATTTGTGCCAGTATTTGTGCCAGAATTCATTGCTAGTCAACGTATCTGTTTTTATTTCCATGAATTGTGGTAAGCTTGAAACATTCAGTATCTTTTAATGAAAATTGAATGTGAATTGTTAATTTATGCCTGTATATATGTGTAGTTCAGTAGCAAACATGATGTAAAGCCTATAATGCTCCAGCCTGAACAGAAGGTGTCGGAGGAAAGTAAAACAGCATGGAATGGCCAAACAGTACACTGACACCTAGATGATTGACTAGAAAGAAATAATGCTGGAAGTGCAGAGGCGTAGTAACCATTAAGGAGGTTAATACTGGTATAAAGTATTTCAGATGAAGCTGACAGTTGGCCTAACGCTCTGAACTCAATGTTTGTGATGTATTGTGCTCAGTGTAGAACTAGAGTATCAATTAGTTATGAAGTAGAAGGTACATCCTTCTTGTTTTCAGGGACTGTGGTCTTAACGTTATTGAGCAGCACCTGGTCAGAGCTTTGCTGAATCCAGAGTCGGACAGCATACTCCTTGGTCCATTTAGCTATCAGTGAGGTGTCTCCAGAGCCCAGGGGAGAAATCGAGCAGAGGAGTCTCTTCCTGCCGCCATCACGCAAGATAAGCTGATGTGGCCAGCTGAGCTCAACATTATGTACCCCCATCTTAAAATGACCTTGTAAAAATAACATTAAGAGGGGAATTTAATTGTTTTAATATCAGGAACTGAGAACATCTCCAATACTAGTTCCAATAAAGACAAACTATTGAAGTCATGATGACAAATACCAACAGAGCTTGAACAAAACAAAACCAGTATTACCTCATATTACTACTACACAACTGACACACATAGGATACTTTTAATAACATATGTCACTACAAGATTCATATTAATAAATTCTGTACATATAACTTGTAATTAAAATTGATTGTGATTCCTGGTTCCTTTGTATTTGAATCAGGACACATATACATTCATGACAGCAATGAATACATATTGTTATTTGAAAAGTTATCAGTGACTCCTTTAAGATATCCTTGTAGAGTGTTTTATGTATGTGAGTGTCACAGTGTTGTCAAGTGTAGTGGAATAAATTAAATTGTTTATCTGTCTGTTGTTGTTTTGACTTACACTTCATCATACACATACCCTAGACATATAACGTAGTCATCACACTATTCCAGAATAATTCTGACTGAGGTATACATATGTGGCAGCAAGTAAGGTTATATATAATACACTACTCTTATTAGCTATATATACCTTCACAGCTGATCTCAGTCAGTACACTAAGTCCCCTATAAATATTTATAACATCCCACTTCACCACACCTCTGCTTAGAGTTCTCTGAGACAACCCGCATGAAGCAGTCACCAGCGCTATCTGTAGTGGTTCATGAATGTTTCCTTTTCGCATGCTGAAGTTGCCAGCCTTGTATGGATTTTTATCACCACCAGCAAGTACGAAAAGGTCAAATTCAAAGCATAAAAATAATATCTTACAACTCACCTCAATAATTGAGAAATTATTCTTGCTCAGGTAAATAGTCTTGGCAACTTAATATAGATGCCTAGAATACAAGTCGGGGTATTTAGATCTATTAACAATCCCTCTGCGACTTTGTGAGTAAGTCATGTACAAGTCCGGTTTCTGTATGAATAACTTAGGGTTTTCTTGCTATAGTGTTCAGAAGTGTTCCTTTAAGTCCGGTACTATATAAAGTCAGAATCTTAACTTCTATTCTCTCCTGGCTTTAGTCTGAGCTGTCTGCTTGACGATTTCGGGAATGCAGTGTCATGTGTCTAAAAAGTCCTACATTATATCTCAGACTTCACCCACGCACTCTTGTTGTCTATTACTAGGCAACTCCCAATTAAAGCGATTGCATACAACAACTCGAATTGCCAAACCAATGGCAATCAAAGTACCTGTTATTATAGAGTAGTGCTTATAGAATTTCCTGCGTGACTCATACGTTTGAGAATTTGAACCGCCACTTTCTATATATGGAATTGTGATGTCCGTATCGGGTTGTCAAAGTCTACTTATATCACACTTCCCGCTCACTCTTCAAAATGTCTTCAAAGACTGCGTTTATCTCTAATCACATATGCAAAGTAATTCGGAAGTCTGATTACTTAGTTTATCAGACTCTGTCGATCTCGTTTATCATATGACTTGTCGCAATCCAACTGCCTGTGTAGACAAATCGAGGTATATACAATTAAGCCAGTATTGCAAGACAATTCTACTGTCGTATCAGAAGTGATTATGCAATCTTGAACCAACACTTTATGCTCGCATTTACCAGAGTCAGTGTGGTATTATCATTTTAGTGATTCAATTAATCTCTTAGGGATGGGCTATTGTCTGGCCAGACCAGAAGTCTTTGTTACGAAAGAAATACGCGAGTCCGGGACAAAATATAGACATTTAAAGTCATCTTTTAAAGTAATTAGCATAAGAACAGGGAGAGCGCTGTTGACAATACAAGAATGACATTTCCCTTCACTCTAATCACATTTTATTGGCATTGTTATTGTTAATCAGAATCGACATAACTGCACTCCGGCCAACCCAAAGGCGCTCAGTTCCCCTCAACAAATGTTGAAGAGTATAAATGCTAATTGCTCCTGTTGCGCAGGTTTTACACACGGCAGATGCATCCTCTTATACGTCTACAGCTGCTAGTCGGAGTCTTACGTTTGATGCCAAGTTCATGTCATTTTAGCCTTGATAATTCATCGATTGCAGTGTGGTTCTCTAACAGGTTATCATTAATGGTCCTTGGTATCTCTAGAATCCTTATGGTAAGAACCAGATTGAACAAAGACACGATGAAAAGAACTGGCGATAAATGAAAATGATGAGGAAAGCATGGACAGACCTTGAACTGATGACATGTGACAGGAGGCGGGACTTGGCATGACTTTTTTCAAGGTCATTGCTTCTTGGCTGCCATCAATGGTACCTATACCTTGTAGCGGTATGGCAGCTTGCGTACCCTGACAATCCCCAGAGCTATGCCAGTGGGAGTTTTACTCCTGGTAGGTTCAACCAAGCTGGACTGGTCTGTGTGGGTAGGGGTCAGACAAAAGCTGGTACCCTGGTCCTCCAGGTTGGGGGTTTTAGCATAGGGCTGACACCCCTGTCTGTGTAAAAAAAAATGAAGTTACGGAAACAACAATAAATGAACAAACTTTGCTGCGGGATGGACATTCAGAGTCTGCGGCTCGTATGACTGTCAGTGGTGAAAGCCGAAAGGAAGCCACTGACATGAAAACGGATGTCCTGACCGCAAAACAGGATACAAGAATAGGTTTTTGGAATGTCAGGACAATGTACGAGACAGGTAAACTAACACAGGTCACGGCAGAAATGAGAAACTATAGGTTACACATTCTAGGGATAAGCGAGAGCAGATGGACAGGGGCAGGAAAAGTTAAAACAGCAACAGGAGAAACAGTACTTTACTCTTGAAGAGAGGATGGACAGCACAATGAAGGCGTAACCATTATTCTACAGAAAGGAATAGAAAGGACATTACTGGAATGGAAACCCATCAACAACAGACTGATAAGATTAAGATTGAGAGGGAGATTCACCAACATTACAATAATACAATTGTAGAAGGTGTAAAATATATATAACTCTCTTCAAGATACGTAGAAGGTAGAAATTCTGGCACTTGAATTGTAGAGTATCATCACTAGACACCAGAGATGATGAAGGCGGAGAAGTATGGTGTCTTTGGTCTGGTTTGTGTATATGATGTAGATGTGGAATCAAACAGATAGCAGTAAAGGTAGAGTCCACACAGGACGTCACATAAACTCACGACGTAGAAAGTCAATGAACGTTGTAACTGCTAGTGACGTTTCCATCATTTATTGGGACGCCACAATGACAAGATGTGTAGTCATTAACATGTAGAACAGTCTTCATTATATCGACATAGTCAGCACAACATTTGACAGCAGACAGCATAATAATGGTGAATCAAATCATGGGCTTCAATGCATCATAATCGACTGTAAATGTATTCAGGTGTGGAAACCATCATCCTTTTCTATAACAGCCGATGTATATATATATATAAAGGTAGGAGATTAAATCCCTTCTCCTTCTCTGACCTCCAGCAAGACAGGCATGACTTCTGGAGTATCAAGTAATGTCCTCTAATTTCCTCTAATAACAATGGTATCAAACCTAAACTGACGTGGAACCGCCAGAGCAGCAAAGTCCAACAAGCAGATAGCCTTTAGGACATGCATCAACCCGATGCATAACAACATGGTGATTCGTGAGTTGAAAACATCTCATAACGTAGACTCTTTCCCGCCCAGGGAAAGTTGACAACTAGGCACAAAATGTCAATCATGAAAGCTAGCGACAATGATAATCAATGTAGAGCAATTACCTTCTCTTCAGGAATAAATACACAACTCACTCGCCTCCAGGCGCTGTAAATCACAAAGGGAAATATCATCTGAGATGAACACTATAGAGGACTTCCATTTCCCGAACAATATGATCATGATAGACGCTGAAAACGCGTTTATCTCTCTCGACAAAATCTGTGACACTGCCGGGCGGAAGCGTGTACAAAAACCCACAACCAAAAAACAGACATGCGCAGAAACGTTCGATTTGAATACAATTCACACAACGTCGAAGCTATGGGCAAATTCTAAGAACGACACTTAAAATCGAGCCTTATAAGGATAGGAACTAACTATCGACGCAGGTTGCCAAACGTTTACAAGAAAAGTGGGCCTGAGTGCTCCATAAATGGACATGACCCAAGATCGGTCAACCCACAACCGAAGGGCATAAGAACAGGTAACTACTTAAAGTAAAAAGTAACTTCAATTCCAAGAGTTATATACCTTGCATTAGAAAAATTGAGTACACAGATAACATAGTAAAATTCTTATGTGTAACATATATGCTACGCACCAACGAATGATAGCGATGAGGAGGTCAAGGATGAATTCTATCAACAACTGCAGAAAGAAATGGAAGACACACCTAGATATGATCTTGTTATAGTAATGGGAGACCTCAAAGCGAAAGTTGGTACACACAATACATATAACGAAAGAACAATGGGGAAATGCGGCAGCGGAACAGCAAACGAAAATGGGGACAAACTAATAAGTTTCTGTAGCATTAACAACCTGGTCATTGGAGGAACACTCTTCCCACATAAAGAAATTCACAAATTAACATGGGAATCACCAAATGGTCGGGACAGAAACCAGATAGACCACATCATGGTTAACGGTAGATGGAGACATGCATTACAAGATGTGAAGGTAAGAAGAGGTGCAGATGTGGGAAGTGATCACCATTTAGTAGTAGCAAAACTGAAAGTGAAACTAAGAAGGGCTGGACCAACTGTAACTACACAGAAAAGGTTTGACATCAGCAAATTGAAGGACTCAATTACCAGAAAAGCTTTTGCGGCCGACATAAAGAAACGATATCAATTTGCCAAAAGTCAGGAAAAGACATTGACTGATGATATAGACCAGAATTTCAACACCATTTCAACAATATACAAAGAAAGCAGCAAATCATGCTTGGGATTCCAGGAAAGGAAGAAGCAAGACTGGATAACACCAGAAACATTAAACACCATAACGATGAGAAAGGAAATGAAAAGAAAGAAAACAGAAGCGAAGTCCCCCAGGTTAAAGCAACTATATAGCGAACAGTACAGTCACTGGACAAGGAAGCTAAACGCCAAACCCGAGCCAACAAAAGGAATTTCCTAGACGATCTTGCAAGACAGGCAGAGGAGGCAGCACTGAGAAATGAACAAAGCACAGTATACAAAATAACTAAATTCATCAGCGGAAAACGAGGTGCAAACAATATTACATTAGTAAGAGATAAGCAAGGTAATCTCATCACGACAGCAGAGGGACAGGAAACAAGATGGGCAGAGCACTTCAGAGAAACTCTGAACAAGGAACCACCAGAGACACAACTGAATGTTCCTGAAGCTGAAAACGATCTAGATGTGAATACAGACATTCCACGCAAAGAAGAAATCATCACAGCAATCAAAGGGCTAAAGAACGGCAAAGCTCCGGGCCATGATAACTTAAATGCAGAGCTATTTAAGACAGACCCTGAGCTAGCAGCAGAACTATTAGAACCACTATTTGCACAAGTCTGGAAAACGGGGACAACACCATCAGAGTGGAACAAAGGAATAATTGTCAAATTGCCCACGAAGGGAGATCTTGCAGACTGCAATAATTGGAGAGGAATCACTCTTCTCTCAGTTCCCAGCAAAATACTAGGCAGGATAATTATACAGAGAATTTCAAAGGCAGTAGACCACAAACTGAGGAAAGAACAAGCAGGATTTAGAAAGAACAGGAGATGTGTAGATCATATATTCACTCTCAGGAACATTATAGAGCAGTGCTCAGAATGGCAAAGACAGCTTTACATTAATTTTGTTGATTTTGAAAAGGCTTTCGACAGCATACATAGGGACAGTTTATGGAAAATACTGAGGGCTTGAATATGCAGATGACATTGCACTACTAGCACATTCACATCAACACATCCAGGAAAAACGGATAGACGTAATAAGTTTAGCCAGCAGGTGGGCTTGAATATCAATTTAAAGAAGTCTGAGGTCATGACGCTCAATGTGAGCAACCCTGAGCCCATATCAGTAAGGAATCAGCAATTGGTACAGACAGATACCTTCACATACCTAGGAAGCATAGTAACACCAGACGGCGGGGCAGGCAAAGACATCAACATCAGAATGAATAAGGCAAGAACAGCCTTCTTTAGCCTAAACAACATCTGGAAGTCCTCCCAATACAGCACAAGCACAAAATTAAGATTATATCAGAGCTGTGTGCTTTCTGTGCTTCTCTATGGTGCGGAATGCTGGAGAGTTACAGAGAAGGAAATGTCGAAATTGTCCTCTTTTCACACAACATGCCTAAGAAAAATTCACCAAATCTTTTGGCCAAATACCATCACTAACCAAGATCTGCTTACTCGTAGCAAGCAAGAGGACATGCACACCATCATAGCTGGCAGACGCTGGAGCTGGGTTGGTCATGTCCTCAGAAGAGACCCCGATGCCATCACAAGAACAGCTATGCTTTGGACCCCTGAAGGAAAACGAAAGAGAGGCCGACCAAAAACAACCTGGCGGAGGACTGTGGAGGCTGAGATGCAAAGAATGAACCAGAGTTGTGGCACTGTACGAAGGATGGCCACCGACCGAGCAAAGTGGAATCAATTTGTTGTTGCCCTACAAGACGCCACTAGGCGTGATGGCCACTGACTGCTTTGACGGTCGTCGGCTAAGGATCAAAGAAGAGAAGAAAGAAGAATTGCCTCTTGGGGAGATGCAGTGTCAAGAATGAATGAATTTCTCTGGTTTTTGTTATCATTGTCACACCAAAACGGTGATACTGTCATAACGGTGATACTGTCAAAACGGTGATACTGTCATAGACTTTAGTCCCGCTGTCCCACGCAAGTACGGAGTTGTGAAACTATGTAACATCTTGACGTGTTTGTTGGTCCTCATGTTTCAGAGTCAAACATCACGTCTGCTGTAGTATTTTAGTTGACAATCTGTTGTTTTGTTGTTCTAAAGTTGGACTGAAATACTACGATATCTATATATCACACATCCTGTTATTAGCGGTTTATTCTGATGCTTGTACTGACAAGACTGACCAAATACAGGACATCCATTTTCTGTTTCTGTCTATAATTGTATTTATTCCCTGTTTCAAATCTACGTTTTCTGTCTAACGTTTTAAGATATTTTAAACTGTTTTTGTTCAGTATTGTTCTCGTACATCTTTTTTTTTCCCTTCACGCTTTGATCGTCATATGAGAAAAAAAAAAAGAAAAAAGAAAACGAAACGCAACACGAACATGTTTAGTGTCTCACACGCAGGCGTTCAAAGCCGATTATGATATTTAGAAACATTCGGTAACTCAACATGTGAGCGACGACTACCACTGCAGCCCCAGGTGGCCCTTTGCAGGATCTTGTGCCGTGTGAGGATCATTGCGCAGTAAAGCAGCATTCGCAGTAAAACAGTATTCTCTGTGGACACTACTCGCTCCCCCAAGTAATAAAAAAATATAAGCCTGGTATGCAACAAATGTGAACCCCCCCCCCCCAACAAAAAAAAAACAAAAAAAAAAAAACACACACTACAGAGCACCAATGGCATACTCTTGTTGTAAAATGTTTTAATGTTTTTTATGACAATGAGTACGTTTCTTTAATAATTTCTTTTTATTTGAAGAAAATTAAGAGACTCCGAAGCTAGAAGTTACATAATTTTGTTGTGTTTTCTTTATTGTCCTGAAATTGCGTTGATTATTTTTGAGCAGTTGAAAATTCTTTCCCCACCATTCTGGACACCACTAGGAAGGCCATGGGAGTTTAAAATAATGAAACATCGATTACGTAAGATACATTTGTGCCGACGTTTATTTATATGAAAAAAAAAAACAAACAAACAAACAAATAAAACCGTTCCACTTCAGGAAATCAACGGATCTGTTATCTGAAAACTGGGGGTTAGATTACGACAAGCTGTTTTAAAATGAAGAATGAGGAAACAGGGTGGTGGTGTTATTAAATAAGAAAAACAAGAGAATAAGAACTAGTAGTAGTAGCAGTAGTAGCAGCACCAGCAATAGTATTAATAGTAGAGTAGTAGTAGTAGTAATAGTAGTATTAACAATTAGCAAAAGCCTGAACTATTGAGGGATGGGCGGAAAAGGGGGGGGGGGACTAAAAGCAACAGCGAAGCTAGGGGGATGTGGGGGTAGCGGTCGTTCCTCCTGAGCACGTTCTCCAACACATCTTCCAGGCACTTTAAAAAAAAAATATTAATGAAGAAAAATATCCCGTTCAACCTCTGATGGGTTATAATTATGATATATATTGTTTTCAATTCCAAATAATATGAAAAACTGCCGATATGAGAAAGTGGCATCACATTTGTCAAATCATTGTAAATAGGGACAATCATAATTGTGCTTATACGTTAAACAAAATAAATAAAATAAAAAAACCAAAAAAAAAAAACCAACCAAACAAACAAACAAATAAACAAAATCAAGAAGAAACTCTGAACAAGAATAATATTAAAGTGGAGGGGTGTAAAGGCCTGGTCGTTCCAGTTATATAACTGACTTTAACAGATAATTAATTGACTTTCATCTGTTAAAAGTCATAAGCATTGGAATAACAGCATCAGACCTTGACATTCCCAGCCACTATATATTAACATTTGTTCGTGTTAAATATTGTTTAACTATGCGCCTACATATTAGAATTGCTTTTTCCACTATAGCCAAATACACACCACTAAGGCTAGAAATTTAATGACCTAAAAATTACTAGAAAATGATCTATAATAATGTATTTATAACCATAAAAGCCCCAAAAATGCCCTATAAAATAAAAATAAAAATCTAAAAAACAACAAAACAAAGCCTTCTTTTTTAATTTCCGAGCTAAACTAAAATTATTTTGTCTTATTAAAAGATGAAAATGAATGACATAAAAGAAAACAAAAGAACCTAAAATATAAATTAAGTTCTTTGCTGTTACTGTGCCAAACTGAAATTCTTCATGTTACTAAAATAAAATAAAAATTAAAATGACCCAAAAACATAACATGGAAAAAAAAATATAAAAAAACACTTCATTTTTTTTTTTTACACTTTCTATACCAAACTGAAAGTCTATTTTATTCACCAAAAACATGCATTCTAAGAGACACACACATGCAAACACATACACACACGTTAAAATGCAATTTAAATTTTAACAGTCTCTGTGCCAAACTTAAAATTTTATGTTTATTAACACAATAATTCCTTATTTAAAAAAAAAAAATAAACTATACATACACAAAGGACATAAAATTACAACTGAATATCTTTAGTTTCTATGACAAATCATGAAGTTCTTAATTTAATGAGTCCCTAATTACTATCATCATCATCATCTCAACCCATAACCCGTCATGGGTCGTAGGGGTGCCATGGTGGAAGCATCAGCAGACAGGGTCCTCCACTGCTCTCTATTCTCAGCAATGCGTACAAGTGTGGAGAAACAGTGTCCTGCCCATTCTTGGATGTTATCAGCCCAGGATTTTCTTTGCCTTCCTCTTCTCCGTTTACCTTCGACTGTTCCCTGGAGGATCGTTTTCGAAAGGGAGTCATGACGAGTTACATGCCCAAACCAGGCAAGCTTTCGACGTTTCACTATTGACAAAAGTGGTTCTTGGTGGCCTGCATAGGTGTTTATCTTCTCTCTAACATAGACATTTGTTTTGTGCTCTTTATAGCAAATGCGCAAAATTCTTCTATAACATTTATACTCGAAAGCCTGAATCCTTCGCTCCGTATCTGCAGTGAGTGTCCAGCCCTCACACCCATACAAGAGAATAGATAATACAAGTGATTTGTATAATTTGATCTTCACAGGAAAACTGATGTTACTTTTCCAGATCACATTCAACCTTGTCATGGCAGCTGAGGCCATCTCAAGTCTTGTCTTGATTTCTTTATTTGATCTTCCATCACTACATATAGTGGACCCGAGATATTTATAGGTGTTAACTTCTTCTAACGTTTGCCCATTTAACGTAATGTTGGTCGGAACATGTTTCTTATGGCTATAAACAATGAAAATCGTGTCCGAATACCATCACCAACCAAGATCTGCTTACTCGGAGCAAGCAAGAGGACATGCACCCATCATAGCTGGCAGACGCTGGAGCTGGGTTGGCCATGTCCTCAGAAGAGACCCCGATGCCATCACAAGAACAGCTATGCTTTGGACCCCTGAAGGAAAACGAAAGAGAGGCCGACCAAAAACAACCTGGCGGAGGACTGTGGAGGCTAAGATGCAAAGAATGAACCAGAGTTGGGCACTGTACGAAGGATGGCCGCCGACCGAGCAAAGTGGAATCAATTTGTTGTTGCCCTACAAGACGCCACTAGACGTGATGGCCACTGACTGCTTTGACGGTCGGTGGCTAAGGATCAAAGAAGATGAAAATCGTGTGCAGATTTTCAAAAGAGAATGACTTTCTATAGTCTGCCAACAAAGCTTTAAACACGGGAAAGCTTCTTTCCACTACTGCTGACACCACAGGAGCACAGTTGAAATAAACTACGTCAAGTGGTTCAAAGTCCGCTGAAAATTCACTTTGGGAAGTTTTTTCCCGATAGCACATCTGAAATTAAGCACAGCATTTCATAATCAATATGTTTGTCTCAAGATTTGCTCAAATTTCTTTATTTTTATTTTTTGGTTCGGTTTTTGCCTTCTTCTGGCGAGGCGCGTTCCTTTCAACCTATTTGGTTATATCAGAGCGCATTTACCATAAAAAAGAGTCAACTCTGTTGACTGCTAACCCGATCAGCGTTAAGCAGCGCTTTTCCCACATCTCCATTCACACTAAGTCATTCACAATTTTCTTCATCAAATCAATCTGATCCCCCAACAGAACTGCTAACCTCCAAGGAAGTAATGGCACTAGGCAGAAATCCAAATTTTGACTATGTAGGAAAATTTACCAGCAACATTTGAGTTCAGAGGTTTAGGGAACATTTTTAAGCAGCATGGGGAAAACAGAGAAGTCAAGAAATTTGTAAGCAGCATGGGGAAAACAGAGAAGTCAAGAAATTTGTAAGCAGCATGGGGAAAACAGTCAAGTCAAGACATTTGTAAGCAACATGGGGAAAACAGTGAAGTCAAGACATTTGTAAGCAGCATGGGGAAAACAGTGAAGTCAAGACATTTGTAAGCAGTATGGGGAAAACAGTCAAATCAAGACATTTGTAAGCAGCATGGGGAAAACAGTGAAGTCAAGACATTTGTATGCAGTATGGGGAAAACAGTCAAGTCAAGACATTTGTAAGCAGTATATTACCGGGGCCCGAAAGGGGAGCAAAGAATAGTAACACTGTTCCCTGCCAAGCATATCGTAGAAAGTTGGGGTTTGCTGTTTATGCAGAGAGTGTTAGGTTTAGATACTAGCTTGTCCGCTAGAGTTAGTGATTGCTCTCTTACAGTCTTACAGGACTTCACCAGGTTCTGGGACAATCCTCAAGGATGTATTGGGTTAGAGCAGATGTGTTTTATTTCTGATGTACAAGTGTTCGATTAATTTAGTATAGATTGATTTGTTTGCATGATGGCCAACAGTAAGTATTTGATTTCTTAACGGCATTGGTTTTCACAGAAATAACTTTTATTAGCCTTTGCTTGATAAACACTGAACTTGGTCAAATACAACAAAGTTTTTGATAATGGCATATTTACAGCAATGTACAAATTTGTGTAAAACATCTGGTATCATTCCATTTGTGCAAAATTTCCTTTGCACCTTTTTTCAACATCTTCATTTTTTTTGCATATGACTAAACTCCTCGGTTCTATTTTGTTCCTACGTTGAATATCTAGATTCTGTCTTTGCAAATATACTGCCGGCTCTTCAGTATAGTTCCTTATTCAAAAGCTTTCTTTTGAATCATGTGGGAATCCATGAGTTTAATGTTTTCCATCTCAAGGGGCATTCTTTCTCAGCAAGACTTTAAGTTTTATTTTTCATTGGATCTTCGAACCTAGGTCTGCCGTAGCCATGACTGTGTGATCTATTAAGCAAGTGTAGTTATTGGTAGTCAATACTTACAAATGTTTTGAATACACAAAATCACAAATGTCCTGAATACACAAAATCACACAATATCCTAGAATGCACAATTGATAAAATAGGGGTGAAGTTGATCTCTTCAACGAAGTATTTCACGGCGCTAGACTAAGCACGTCTGCTAGGGTACGCTTTACTTCCCTCACTGAATGGCGTCTGTTCTACATTCCTGCCGGTAGAAAACATGCTGAGCTCCTGATTGGTCAGGGAGATCACATGACCACTCTGTGACACGTGAAGCGAAGCTCACCCCAATTAAAAAATGCATGTCATTGTCTTCCATATGTTCTGTTTCTCCTAAGAATTTATTTTTTATGTTAATCTGTGCCTCTTTCTGTTTTTGTAGTGGGATATAGTCTGTATCTGAAGAAAATCACGGTATACGCGGCTACATACAGATCACGGGGCCCTGCAAATGTATCCCGTAGGGAGAGATTTGTATACTATCAATATCCCAATTATCCTAAAAATTTTCTAAGTAAAAAAATTTTCAGAAAAATTTAAAGTCCAAAAAATTTTCTAAGTCTAAAAATGTTTCGAAAAAATTTAATCTAATTCCTACACTGGAGTCCTATGTCTATATGAGATCAACTTCTATATAAAAACTTAGTGATGGACATCAACTTCGAAAAAAATTTAAACTATCCAGCATTTTACAACATTTTTCATCAAATTCTCAAATTGGCAACATTGGCCAAATAAAATCTTCAAAACATTTATAAGGTCATCACTCAAAAAAAAATGTGACAAGTGGCAACACTGGGAAATATGAGCAATAGTATATCATATTTGCATAACTTAATCATAAACTAAATGCATGTTGACAACATATCATTAGTCATAGTGGGGAGCCGGGTGTAATATCATTTGTGTTCCTGTCATTGGTTTCATATCCCAAGGCTTCAAGTACTCTAAAAATGTTGAAGTTATTTTCTTCCTGATGTTCCATAATCATGGGTGTAATTTATTTATTCGTTTGATTCCAAGTATTTTTACAGTTTATTCATAGAGATTTTGAAGGTGTCCACATCCTTATTGTCATGTTGATCTAATGAAACAGTTTATCCTTCCTTGGTTATCCATCATGTTTTCTTTTCTAGTAAATGATCTGGTTGGTCATTGTTATTATAAAAAAACATTTCCAGTCATATGGGTGAAGACTTCTAAATTATAATGTAACCATTAACATGTTCACAATAAAAGCATTAAAACCTCATAGCTTATCCTTATTTAATTGTGTCTGAATGTTTCCTGTATTTGACATTTTCCAAATGGTAAGTGCATAAATTCGTTCCAAGTCCATCACTGTAGAGAATGTTCTATATATTTTTTCTCAAAATATGTGATGTTTGTCTCCAATATCCACATAGGTAATAGGTCTGGTAATGATCCAGTCCATTTATGATTCAGCCATTTTTTTTTTTATTGTTTGGAATCTTTCTTTTTCTTTCCTGTTTTCTGTCAACACGTTATTTTCATATATGAGCCATAGCTTAACATTATTTATTATTACTAGTCTTTTGCAAAAATCAACCTTGCAATTATCATACATCAACTTATTCAATCAATCATCAACAGAATACAACATGTCATTGTAATATTCCTATTTTTCTTCTTTTTTTCAAGACAAGGTTCCTGGCAGTCTGGCGACTATGTATCCTTACTAATCTCTGGTTCCATGTAACATTTTTCTTCTTTTGTTCCTTTTTTTTTCTCAATGTATCATTTTATGTCTTTCCACAATTCCATGCTCTGTGGATCCTGTCTAGTTCTCTTGTTATAACCAGAAATATATCCTTAGTGAACCTTATGAGCTGTATCTGTCAATATTTTTTTTTTCAACAACACACCATACAATTGATCATATATATAACTATCAACTCTAATGTCTCAATTCTGTAACAGTATAAAAAAACATATTATACATAATATTTTCATGTTCAACACCAGTTCTGCCTTCGCAGGTCGAAGGTTTTTCAGAACTCTATGGTGTTTATAACATCTGCTGCTACAGCCAGATGATCAATTTATTTTCATAATAATTTTAGTTACTTATTATTATGGGGCATGAGGGTACATGTATTCCAATTGTAATCCGTGATTCAGCAATATGGATGTCCAATGTAGGTAGTCTTTTATAATATTATATCTATCCATTGTATATGGATCCATGACACGTCAGTCCATGGGGTTACATTGTTCTTGGTCCATATATCGTAAAGGGCGATCCAAGCTCAGTATTGTCACAATGTCTCAATCATATTTCAATCCTCTGGTTTGTTTTATTATTTAGTTTAAAATACCATAAGCATTTCAATATAATCATCGGCAAGCTATATTCATGTGCTATATTAATCAGGTTCACAATATGAGGCAAGTGGCAAAAATATCAAAAATTTTCTTCTCCCAAAATGTGGAGATATTACAC
This sequence comes from Oreohelix idahoensis, assembly GCA_024509875.1. NCBI lineage: Eukaryota > Metazoa > Mollusca > Gastropoda > Stylommatophora > Oreohelicidae > Oreohelix > Oreohelix idahoensis. The sequence continues at coordinate 428,378 of JAMPIV010004558.1, forward strand.
AATCTCTTGTCTCTAACCAATATTTAATCAGTTCATTCCATTAGTATTATTTTGTCCATAACCTCTGTGGTTCTATGGGATATGCATATTCCATTTGTATATCATTTTTCCATGAGTGATCCAAATCTCATATAGTTCCATTATTTTCTGGGTGCATCAGCATTCAATCTCTTTTTTGTTTTTTATTTTTTATTTAATCTCCATTGTGTCCTTAACACCTTTGGTACCATAGGATTATCATAATTCATTTGTATCTCTTGTCCAATAATGATCCATACATTTATGGTTCTCATATGCAGCAATCATATTCCTCCGATTTGTTCTATGTTCATAGAACCCAGAAAATTTCAATTATTTTCTCTGTTATTTCATAACAACCTCAAATTATTCATTTTCCCATTTCGATGTGGGCATAAGTGCATAAACCGCACAACAAAACTTTAGTTGTGTCAACATAAAGTTTTATCATAATAGAAACTGGCATCTTCATCATCATTAAACAGTTGCTTCATCCTCTCATGTGCCATCAGTGGCTATCATCCGGTAATGGGGTGTTCAATGTGGGGTCAGCATATACAAATGCTATAGAAGGGTATTTCATTTGCTAAGTCAGCATGTGGAAATGTCATTTCTTTTTTTTTCTTTTCTTTTTTTTTTTGACATGGGGCAAAGGCAGCATTAACAATTAGTTGCAATTTTTCAATCTGGGGCCAGCATATACAAATGCTCTCAAAGGATATTTCCATTTGCAAAAATTCAGCATGCGCAAATGTCATTGGGGTACTTGTCATAGGCAGTATCAACAAAATACTGCTGGAGTGTCAGAGATCATGCTGGTGGGGGTATGACTGGTAATGGGCAGTAGGAGTAAAAACTAATTTCTCACTCTGATATGGTGATTTATTTTCTCTTTTTCTTTTCTTTTATGTCGGCTGCTAACATCAGGGCAGTCAATGTTTCACAATATTGGCTTATCATCATATCATCAAAACGTGTGAGGGTGGCATATAAACAGATAACACATTCTATGAAAACATTCCAATTGTGTTCTCTTCTCATTTTTCTTTTATGTCTTGTCTCTTTTCATTTTTCAATTTCATTTCTTTTTCTGTTTGATTTCTTTTCTTTGTATTTTCTGTTTTGTTCATCTTTTCATCTTTTCGAGTTCCAAAAGGTTGTTATTGCCGGGAGTTGTAGTGAGGATAAGCTCTCACTGCAGATAAAATACTTCTATGGCACGCGCCTCAAACAGCCTCTGACAACCAAGTCCAGCTCCCGGCCTTCACGTGTGGCTCAATTTGAGCCCGGCGGAACTGTTTCCACTGACGGGAGAAGGGGCAAAGGCGAGCGACTGGCGCCTTAAAACCAGCAGCTTCGGGCAGATAGGGCTCATGATCCTTGGTTGGTAGCTTATCTAAGAGAAGGAACTCTGAATTCAAACCACCGCTTCCTTGCGGGAATATCCATTTATGGAATTGGCTTCGGGAGTAAACCCTGAGGATAAATCCGGAGTCGGAGTCCCTAAGGCAGTCTAATGTCGATTCGACATTATTCTGGCAACTCCTGCGAGATGGCTGGTACCAAACTGTATCGGCTACTGCCGTTCCTTTGGATCTACCGGCTGTGTGGAGAGGGGGAACATGCTGCATGGGCAACAGCTTGATCTCCATATAACTGTGCCCAAGCTCGCGCCCTGGAGAGGACACCCCAGCTTCACCCTATAGGTGTCGGCAAAACACGGGAAGTAGCAGTTACCGGTTATAAGCATTTTGCCCAATTGGCGTAGGGCATGGCGCCAGGGGCTACTTCCGACAGTGGAAGAGGTTCTAGGATCTCACTGGACAGCTACCGTCCGCTTCAAGCTGGGCAGCCCCCAGTCAATAAGGTGTTGTCCCGCCACTGTCTGCTTTCCCCATTGGGTGCATGGGGATTAGGGTCAAACCCGAACTGTGGACAGAAAATTTTGCACCAAGCAATTATCGAAAAAATAGAAACAAGCAAACTCTCAGATTGGGATGCTGGAACGTCCGGACTATGTTGACTGGACTATCCGAAAACCTACAGGATGTAAACGATGTAAGGAAGACAGCCATAATTAATGGTGAGCTTAAACGACTTCAGGTGGATGTAGCTACACTTCAGGAAACGCGCAAGGCGGGCTCTGGAACGGTGAGCGAGAAGGACTACACATTTTATTGGCAAGGGAAAGATCTTAATAAAGCTAGAGAACACGGAGTAGGCTTTGCGGTCAAAAAATCGCTAACTAAAATGGTTGAACCAGGCGAGAATAAATCAGAACGCCTGTTAACGCTCCGCCTGCAAACTAGCACAGGTCCCATCACTATTGTCAGTGTGTATGCTCCTACTCTGTACTCTGCCTCAGAAGCTAAAGATGAGTTCTACGAGAATCTAACAGCAATTACACTGACAAACAACATTTTTCTTTCTTATATAAGAATAAGTGTTCTTAGGTCAGTTTCTTGCATTGATTTCAAATCTGAAATCCGTTTATCTCTATCACGTCAGGTTCTTAAGATATTTGTGAATAAATATAATTTTGGGAAACCGTTATTTGCTCCGTTTCATTTTTACTATATAACTTATTAAAAATTAATAAAAAGCAACATAATTCTACTTTTTATACTGCTAAAAGATGCATGACATATGTTACGCTACTTTTTCAAATAGTTACTGTATTTTGAAATAATTCTGAGCAAAATATGGCTTCTAGAAGTTGTAGAAATTCGGCTGATCTGTTCTGTTACGTGTGCGGATATTTTACCGATCGTGTTGACCAGAAAAACTTTACACCATTACTAAAGAAAGCATATGAACTTTATTTCGATTCGAAAGTTGAAGATGCAAATAAATCTTGGAAGCCAAATGCAGTTTGTTCGACTTGTGCAAATACATTGGCAGGTTGGTTACGAAAATCGCCGAAGCATAAGTCGATGCCTTTTGGAGTGCCAGTAATATGGCGTGAACATACAAATCACACTACTGATTGTTACTTCTGCTTGACAAATATCCATGGTTTCACTTTTAAAACTAGAAAGTCTGTGGTTTATCCAAATATTGAATCGGTTTTGAAACCAGTGCCTCGTGATCCAATCACGTGTCTGATCCAAGTACCACCAGAACAATATCCGCTGGATGTGAATGAACCATCAGAAAGTGATAGTTTACCTGCTTTAGAAACTAATTCTTACTCAGATTACATACCGTTGAATGATGGTGTTTACTTAATTAACCATTCAGAACTTTCAGATCTAATACGTGATCTCGCTCTTACCAAAGGACACGCGGAATTACTCGGTTCGCGACTCAAAGAATGGAATCTTTTAGCGCCCAATACTCCGATATCTAAATTTTGTCATAGACACAGAGAACTTGTTCAATACTTTGAGATGGATGATGACATTTGCTATTGCAAAGATGTAAATGGTCATGAGCACATAGTCAACGAATGACGATTTTTCATCGATTCTTCCAAGACTAGTCTAAAAGCCGTGTTATTGCATAACAGAAATTTATTTTCATCAATTCCAGTCGCCTACTCTGTTCATATGAAAGAAACTTATGACAATATGGCTATACGTTTGGAAAAAATAAAGTACAATGACTACCAATGGCGGATTTGTGGAGACCTAAAGGTCATTGCAATTCTCACGGGCATGCAGACTGGGTATACTAAATTTTGTTGCTTCCGATGTGAATGGGACAGTCGCAACAGACAGGAACATTATGCAAGAAAGGTGTGGCCTATCCGGGATCGTATGCAGCTCGGGCATAAAAATGTAATACACGAGCCATTAGTTAACAAAGACAGCTTTATTTTACCACTGTTACATATAAAGTTGGGGCTCATGATAAAACGAGCAAAGCTTTTACTTATCTTCGAGAAAATTATGACGGTGGAGTGTGAACATGCTTGCCGATTATTGTTGGATGCTTCATCGTGATGTATCACATGCGATTCACCGATGAAAGTCGATTGCAAAGAAATTCAAGCCTACATAACTGTTATACTTATTGTACGAATGATGTTGTAATACTGTATGCGTTGTTAAAAAACTTCAATTGCGTATTTCTAGAGATCCCGACCTGATAGAGAAAAACGGTTTGCAGATTTAAAAACAGCGCATTAAAATTGACCAGAAAAACATAGAAATGTTAGAGAAAGAAAAAAAAAGTTTTTTTTTGTTAGTCAGTGAATTATCAAAAGCATACCTAGGCAAGAACAGCTTGTTCTCCTTGGTGACTTTAAGTCTAGAGTGGGTGCCGATAATGTTTCATGGCCTTCATGTCTGGGCAGGTTTGGTATTGGCAAGATGAATGAAAATGGACAACGGCTCTTAGAGTTGTGCGTCCACCATGACCTCTGCGTGACCAACACTTACTTTCAGACAAAACCCCAGCATAAGGTGTCATGGAGACACCCACGATCCAAGAACTGGCACCAACTTGACCTGATTCTCGTCAGAAGGCCACTCCTCAGGTCTGTGCTCTCCACGCGCTCGTACCATAGTGCAGACTGTGATACAGATCACTCCTTGGTTTGCTGCAAAATCAGAGCACAACCAAGAAAACTCTATCGTGTCAGACATGAAGGGAAACCACGCATTGATACCAGCAAGATGTCAGACCCTTTCATGATCGCTCAATTCACTGCGACCTTCGAGAAAGTGCTCAGTAGCCCTCAGCATGGTGATACTATTACAGAGAACTGGGAGCATCTACGGAACACCATTCAAAGTACCGCACTTGCCACCTTTGGTAAGAAAACAGCAAAGTCAAATGACTGGTTTGATGCTTCATCAGATGTGATGGCACCTGTCATTGAAGCTAAGCGCAGTGCTATGAATGAATACAAACGTTCACCGAGTGCCAGAACCCTACAGATCCTGAGGGCTACGAGAAGCAAAGTTCAACAAACTGCTCGACGCTGTGCAAATGACTACTGGCTCCAGCTCAGTGAGAGCATCTAGATCGCAGCGCAAACAGGCAACATTAGACAAATGTATGACGGTATAAAGAAAGCACTTGGCCCCCATAAAAGTAAGACGGCACCGCTAAAAACCATCAGCGGAGAGAAGCTAACCGATAAGGGTAAGCAGATGGAGAGGTGGGTCGAGCACTACTCTAAGCTTTACGCTAGAGACAATACCGTTACGCCTGCAGCCCTTGATGGTGTCAACAGTCTGCCAACTATGGAGGAGCTGGATGCCGAACCAACATTAGAGGAACTCAGCAAGGCCATTGATAGCTTGGCCTCTGGCAAAGCACCAGGCAGTGATGGGATTCCTCCTGATTTAATCAAATGCTGTAAGAGCACGCTATTACATCCCCTGCATAGGATGCTGTGCCAGTGCTGGGAAGAGACAACTATTCCTCAAGACATGCGAGATGCCAAGATTGTAACACTGTATAAAAATAAAGGAGACATAAGTGATTGCAATAACTACAGAGGCATCTCTCTTCTTAGTATTGTTGGTAAGGTTTTTGCCAAAGTCATCTTAATGCGACTACACAAGTTAGCTGAGCGCATATATCCAGAGTCACAGTGTGGATTCCGAGCTGGCAGATCAACAACAGACATGATCTTCTCTCTCCGCCAGCTTCAGGAAAAGTCAAGAGAGCAGAAAAGACCATTATGTATCGCCTTTATAGACCTCACAAAAGCATTCGACCTGGTTAGTAGGGATGGACTCTTTAAAATCCTCCTGAAAATAGGCTGCCCTTCTAAAATGCTGGAAATGATAAAGTCATTCCATGACGGCATGAAGGGAACAGTCCAATATGCTGGAAGCACGTCACAGCCCTTTGATATACGAAGTGGCGTTAAACAAGGCTGTGTTCTGGCTCCGACCCTCTTCGGAATCTTCTTTGCCTTACTCTTGAAACATGCATTCAGAGATGCAACTGAAGGAATATGCCTTCACACTAGGTCAGATGGCCGTCTGTTTAATCTTTCAGGCTGAAGGCAAAAACAAAAATCAGAAGGGTCACTATAAGAGACTTGTTGTTCGCTGATGATGCTGCAGTCGTCACTCAAAGCCAACAGGAGCTTCAGAGCTTGATGAATCGCTTCACTAAAGCATGCAAGGACTTTGGCCTCACAATAAGTCTAAAGAAAACGAATGTGCTGAGTCAGGATGTGGGTGCTGCACCAGTTATCACTATCGATAACTATGAATTGGCAGTGGTGCACCACTTCACATACCTAGGGTCTACCATCAATGACAAACTCTCACTGGATACAGAAATCGACAGCCGCACTGGCAAAGCTGCAGCTACCTTTGCCCGCCTCACATCGCGTGTTTGGGGAAACTCTAAACTCACAATGAAGACCAAAGCTGCGGTATATAATGCCTGCGTCACCAGCACACTCCTATATGGCAGCGAGACCTGGACGACCTATGCTAAGCAAGAAAGAAGGCTCAATACCTTCCATTTGCGGTGTCTACGCTGCATCCTCGGCATCTCGTGGAAAGATAAAGTGACAAATGTCGAGGTGTTGTCACGTGCTGGCCTTCAAAGTATGTATACGCTTCTTAGGCAGCGCAGACTTCGCTGGCTTGGCCATGTTCGCCGCATGGAAGATGGTCGCATCCCAAAAGATATCTTCTACGGACAATTAGCAGATGGCAAGAGAACAGTTGGGCGACCACAGCTGAGGTTCAAAGATGTGTGCAAGAGAGATATGAGGGCACTGGACATGGATCCAGCAACATGGGAGGATGAAGCTGCCGATCGCACTAAGTGGCGATGCTATTTACGGCACCACCTCAGATTGGGCGAAGAGAGGCTCACACAAGAAGCAGAGGTGAGGAGAAAACGTCGAAAGGAGCACCAGGAAAATAAGCAGCTGAGGGCTGTCACCTCAGGGGCGCATTCCCATAGTCAGTTATGACTGAAGGGGCTATTATTATTATTACTATTATTATTATCATCTTTTCTGGTTTACAAATTTTTCCTTTCTTTCTTTTCAATATATCAAAATTTCAATTCTTTTCTGTCAATATATCACAATTACAAGTGGATGATAATAAACAGTTCTCTAAACACTAGAGATACTACCAATTCTAAACAATAGGGCTGCAAGCAATAGTTAGGGTCAGAAAAGAATTTATATAGTGGTATCTGTTGTCAAGAAGGAGTGAGGACAGGGTACTGTAAGTTCTTGATAGATAGGAAAAAATTGAAGGTCTCTAGATTACAACATTCGAAAGGATGGAAAATGATTTGGATAGAAAAACTCATGTCTAGAATGTCATCTCAAAATAGTGGAAATGAAAATAGTAAGTTAAGGAGGTGTGATAGTGGAGTGAGGAAAATCTTACAATAGTGAATTAAAGGTTGGATATACAATTTCTTTTGCAATGTAAACAAATTTTTGTGAACATGCTAAGATAAATAAATCCTGTGGAGAAAATAGGATAGCATGCAATAATAATTACAGATGTCATGGTGGTGTCAGTGTGATGGATCTAATTGATACATAATAGATGAGGTAAGATAATTGGAAACCAAGACATTAGTATCAGGTAAGAAGAAAATTTCTCGTGCAAGGGTTGCCTGCATGAATGTGCACTAAGATGCACGGAAAATGAATCACTGGGCTCTGGAACTGTAAGGACAAGAAGTCTAGTAAATGAAGCGTGGAATATGATCAGTTACAAAAGTGTAGATCAATGTTACGACAGAATCAGTGGAACACATGTGCTATAAGTGAGGTTGTGTAAGTTAACATTTTAAACATCAAAAACTGTCTGACTAATAAGTGTTCTGTAAACAAGGAACATTGTATCTTTTGTGTCATCTTTATTTCAATAATCCAAAAAAAGTCTAATTAAAGTCATCTGTGGGCTGTTCTTGAGTGCTCGCTGGTCATCAGAAGTGATATGGCCGGGAAAAACTTTCTGGCATTAAGTCATCTAGAACCGTCAATCTGAACATAGTCTGAAAAGAAAGTACATGTGAAAGTTAGAACATTGTTAAACAGTAAGTGCACATTTGCGTAGACCGTACATGGGATGGCATGTACATGAACACTTGGGCGTGTTTTTCAGAACAGCTTCGCTAGTTCCTTCATCATCTCTAACCTTGCAATGTCTCGACTGGTTAGGCGAGGATCATATTGAGTAACTGTGGGTTCAGTAGGTACGTTGGCTGTTTGTTGGGGTGCTGAGGACATCAACAAAGGCGGTGATGGTTTCAATGTGGTTGGGGGTTGCATGGCTGGAACATCTGGTAGTTTTGAGGCAGGTGTATGTTTCGCCTTGATTTTTCGTCTGACCTGGTTCTGCGGTATGTTAGCACCGTTTACAGTGGGCGCAGTAATTTGCACACTGTTGTTTTTGACAAGTTGAGCTGAGGCTAATACCTCTCGGCTTGGTTTTGGAACATTCCTACGTTTCTTCAAAATCTTTCGTCTGATATAGTTCTGCGATATACGAGGAATCTTGGTAATAGGAGGTGAGTGATCAGATTCTGTTTTATAGGCGCGTTTGACACTGGAGCTGACTGGTATAAATAATGTGCTATCCGCATCACTGGTTTCAATAGAACTGGCTGTGTCTGGTAAATCAATGTCTGTTTCTTGTTCGTATAGTTCCACCATTTCTCTGTCATTTTGTTCGTTGGGGTGTGACAAAACAGCACTGGGGTTGACACTGTTTTCTCCCATTTCTTGTTCCGTTTCGTCTCCATAAGGATTGGTGGTATATGGTTCCACAAACTGCTTGGGGATGGTTTCTTCAGGATCTGATTGTTCGTAACGACCAACCTTGTTCTTTTGGTATAGCAGTGGTTGTTCTTCACTAGTATTCCAACTGAAGCTGCCTGAACTGGGAGTGTGGTACGTATCCACTGACGAATGGTCACTGCGGGAGTAAGTTTGAGTGTGGATAAACGTTGACTTGGTGTTGTCAGTTTGTGTTGCTACACAAACCATCGTTGTTTTTGCACAAATCATCTTGGTTTGAGGTTCTTGCGTTGTCAGCTTGGGTTGATTTATTTTCATGGGGGTCAACTGTGTCTTGTTATTATGGACTAAATTTATTTGTTGGTGGCTGTTATCTTTGTTTCCTGACCTTATTGGACCTATTTGTGCCCTCCATCGATCTTCTGTTGATATGAGGCAAACTTGTCCGTTCTTCGATGTTACGTTATGGAACTCCCATAACTTTCTGTTTTGAACCGCAGGAATGAAATTTCTCACTGTCATTCTTTGAGCTCGTTTATTCAATGTGTTCCAGTGTTCGTCAGCTGCCGTCGTGTGCCTTGTCTTGTTGTCATTATACCTGATCGATGATAGTATACGTGGTCTGCTTTCTGTTTCTCTGTGGCGATAATATGGAGGTGTTTGTCTCATGGGGGCATGGGATTTTGTGTGCTGGGGATTCGAACGGGGAACAGCGTGGATCGGATACCTCCGTTTCTGCCATGTGCTATGTGGTTTTTCGTATGTCCGGTAATCAATAAATCGTATATCTCTGTCAAGCTGAGGACGACTTTTCCGTTGATATATGTTGTTTCTACTGTAAACACTGTAACTTCGCCTATCCGAGTATGTTACTGTAGATTTCGTTGTACCATAAGGACGTTGATATCCGCCTGGACAGAAACAATTTTTATTTTCAACAGAGGAACGCATCCTTAGGGTGTATTGTTGTGGATAACCTCTCTTCAACAATATTTTCTCCGACATGTCAGAAACGTAGGGGTAATGAGGGGCGCAGCTTGGGTATGACTGTAGGGAGAGGAAAGGAGAGATACGCCTCTGACAATATTTCCGTTGTCTCTGATAAGGAACAGTGTAACTTTTTGCTTCCGCATATGTTACTTTGTACTCCGTGGTGTAGAAATCGTCAGTAGACCTGTCCATTTTCATTACGGGTAAAAGATCGTTGTACATTTTCCTGGCGATGGCCTTTAGTGGTTTAATATTCCTTCGATTGCTTATTTGCTCCTTATAGAGGACTGGCACGGGCACCATATAGCGTTATAATTACGGTAATGTACAAATTTGATTATCGATAGTATCATTCCATTTGTGCAAAATTTCCTTTGCACCTTTTTTCAACAGACTTTAAGTTTTATTTTTCATTGGATCTTCGAACCTAGGTCTGCCGTAGCCATGACTGTGTGATCTATTAAGCAAGTGTAGTTATTGGTAGTCAATACTTACAAATGTTTTGAATACATAAAATCACAAATGTCCTGAATACACAAAATCACACAATATCCTAGAATGCACAATTGATAAAAATAGGGGTGAAGTTGATCTCTTCAACGAAGTATTTCACGGCGCTAGACTAAACACGTCTGCTAGGGTACGCTTTACTTCCCTCACTGAATGGCGTCTGTTCTACATTCCTGCCGGTAGAAAACATGCTGAGCTCCTGATTGGTCAGGGAGATCACATGACCACTCTGTGACACGTGAAGCGAAGCTCACCCCAATTAAAAAATGCATGTCATTGTCTTCCCTATGTTCTGTTTCTCCTAAGAATTTTTTTTTTATGTTAATCTGTGCCTCTTTCTGTTTTTGTAGTGGGATATAGTCTGTATCTGAAGAAAATCATGGTATACGCGGCTACAAAAGCGACTAAGGAGGGTTGGGCATGGGGCCGGTTACCCCACCCTGTAAAAAATTTAAACCACAAAAAACTTCAACAAACATGGACAAGTCAATTAAAGAAAATAAAACACAGCCATCCAAGACAGGGGAAGGTCCTCTCGCAGGGAGGCGTATGATGCAACACAGAGAAAGCCGAAAGGAGTCTGTATTGCTGACTAACCTTCTTTCTTCTAGGAGAACTTCCAGATTTGGCACCTGGAATGTTCGGACATTAAACGAACAAGGAAAAGTGGCACAAGTAGCAGCAGAGATGAGGGAATATAAAATCGAGGTTCTGGGACTGTGTGAAACAAAGTGGAAGGGGGTAGACAGGAAGAAACTCATCACAAGTGAATTGGTGCTGTCCTCAGGACATGAAGACGAAAGTTCACACCACAGTGAAGGGGTAGCTCTTATGTTATCTAAAGAAGCACAGAAAGCACTCATTGAATGGGAAGCCGTTGGATCCAGAATAATAACAGCTTCTTTTAAAACAGATAAAAAGAAAATAAATGTAAGTGTCATCCAATGTTATGCACCAACTAATGACAAAGAAGAGTCTGTGAAAGAAGCATTTTATACTAGACTACAGGAAATTATGGAAAAAGTAAAAAGAAGAGACATCACAATTTGATGGGTGACATGAATGCAAAGATAGGTACAGTCAACACCAGCTTTGAAGAAGTCATGGGAAAACTCGGGCTAGGAATAATGAATGAAAATGGGGAACTATTCTCAAACTTCTGTGCTTCAAATCAACTGGCTATAGGAGGAAGCATGGTTCCATATAAGAGAATACACAAGGCAACATGGATATCACCAGACCATAGAACAGAAAATCAGATTGATCATATATGCATAAACAAGAAGTTTAGATCATCATTGCAGGATGTATAGGCATATAGAGGAGCAGATGTGGCATCAGATCACCACCTTCTGATAGCCAAAGTAAAAATGAAACTCAAGAGATATGCAACATTGCAAAATTATAGACAACAATTTAATGTAGGACATCTAAGAAATCAAGAAACCAGAGACAAATTTGCAGTCACAATATCCAACAAATTCCAAGTGCTCCAACAGCTGGAAGATGCAGAGAATACAGAAGACTATTGGCAGCAAATCAAAACGGTATGGAGTGAGACATGTGAAGAAATACTGGGGAAAAGGGAACGACAACAAAAAGCATGGATAACAACAGAAACCATCAATAAGATAAAAGGCAGAAAAAACATGAAAGCAGGTTTAAACACAAGCAAAACCAGAAGTTCCAAAGCCAAGGCTCAAGAAGTGTACACAGAAGCAAACAAAGAAGTAAAAAGAAGTATCAAAAGAGACAAGAGGAAGTATATTGAGGAGTTGGCAAGAGAGGCAGAAGATGCTGCAGCCAAAGGGAATATGAGAGAACTGTATAACAGCACAAAGAAGCTAACAGAGAAATACAAGCAAACAAGTTGCTTCATAAAAGACAAGAATGGAAAACTGCTCAGCAATATACAAGAGCAAATGAAGAGGTGGACAGAATATTTTGAGGACCTTCTCAATAGACCAGCTCCATAAAACCCCCCGGACATCCAGCCAGCAGAAGAGCTACAAATTAACGGTGAAAGACCAACGAAGGAAGAAATAAAGAAAGCCATAAAGCTTCTAAGAGATGGAAAAGCATCTGGACCTGATGGCATTCCAGCAGAGGCCATCAAAGCAGATATCGACACGGCTACAGAGATGTTATATAAATTACTTGGTAAAGTCTGGGAAAAGGAAGAGATACCAGCAGAATGGAAGGAAGGATATCTGGTTAAGTTACCTAAGAGGGGAAATTTACAAGAGTGCACAAATTATAAAGGAATAATGTTACTATCAGTGCCAGGAAAAGCATTAAACAGGATTATACTTGAAAGATTAAAGAGTCCATAGACAAGAAACTGAGAGATGAACAAGCAGGTTTTCGACAAAACAGATCCTGTACAGACCAGATAGCCACTTTGAGAATAATAGTTGAACAAAGTCTGGAATGGAATTCACCACTATTCATCGGATTTGTGGACTACGAAAAGGCATTTGACAGTGTAGACAGAGAATCACTTTGGAAATTGATGAGGCACTATGGAGTTCCCCTGAAGATCATTAATTTAATAAAGAAAACATATGAAGACATGACATGCAGAGTTCTTCATGAAGGACAGCTTACAGAACCGTTTGGGATAAGAACAGGAGTGCGACAGGGATGCCTCTTGTCTCCATTTCTTTTCTTACTAGCAATAGACTGGGTTACGAGAACATCGACAACACACAACAGAAATGGAATCCAGTGGACTCTGGCTAAGCAGTTGGATGATCTGGATTTTGCTGATGACTTAGCTTTTCTGTCCCATAACCGTAATCAGATGCAGGACAAATTGAAAACACTCGATGCGAGGTCACAGCAATTGGGTCTGAAAATACACAGGGAAAAGACAAAGATAATGAGAATAAATACAGGTAATGATAACAGGGTTGAACTTGAAGAAGCACCAATACAAGATGTAGAATCGTACACATATCTTGGCAGCAATATAGACAAAGTTGGAGGGACAGACAGCGATATCAAAATAAGAATACAAAAAGCAAGAGGAGCTTTCATTGCATTGGGAAATATATGGAGATCAAGAGAAATCGGATCCAACACGAAAATAAGAATCTTCAACTCAAATGTGAAGTCAGTCCTATTGTATGGCTCTGAGACATGGAGAACAACAAAGACAACAACTAAAAAGCTACAGACTTTCATAAATGGGTGCTTGCGTAGAATAGAGGGATTAAAATGGTATGACAAGGTTACCAACGTGGAACTGATGACAAGAACTAGACAAGTGCCATTGGAACAATAGATGAGAAGAAGACGATGGCGATGGATAGGACACACACTGAGGAAACCTGTTGATAGCTATACAAGGCAGTCTTTGTTCTGGAACCCCCAGGGCAAGAGAAGCAGAGGAATACCAAGAAGCATATGGAGAAGAGAGCTGAAAACAGAGGTGAAAATGATAAGGAGAACGTGGAGAGAACTTGAGATGATGGCACGTGACAAGATGACTTGGCATGTGTTTGTTGAAGGCCTATGCTCCTTTGGGAGTGGAGGGTTATGAATGAAATGAAATGAATGGGGAAAACAGTGAAGTCAAGACATTTGTGAGCAGTATGGGGAAAACAGTGAAGTCAAGACATTTGTAAGCAGTATGGAAAAAACAGTCAAGTCAAGAAATTTGTAAAAAAAAAAAAAAAATTAAATGAAAACAATAAGTAAGGACACAAACAATGCCTATTTTATGTTGTTTTTTTTATGCCAAAATATGCAAAATAATGACTAAAAAAAAACAACAAAAATGCATTTAAATGACCGAAAAATATAAATTATTATTTTAAGAAATGCTCTAACATGCCTAAAGAGGCAACAAATGCAAAATAATGCCTTAACAAGGGCTTAGATTTTTTATGAAACACATTTGTATTCAACTGAGCAAATTTCGGTTATGCCAAAAAAATAAAAAAACAGAAAATGCAAAATCATTAAAATCCTAGCCCTACTTCACTATGGATAGTTTGTAATAGTGGTCTGTTTACTAAGATGTGCGGATTGTTGTCACTTCTTCTTCAGTTTGAATAGGTTGCATTTATTTTATGTGATTCTATTAAAGGATAGAGAAGTTCAGTAAGGAGAAATAAAATATCTGTATGGGACGGAAAGAAGATGAAGGGAGATCCAAATCGAGTGATAGCCTCGTCAGAAAACGTGAGGACGGATATGTAATTGTCATTCTACACGCACATCGCGCCTTTCGCATCAGAAGTGTAGACGTTTTTGCGAGTCCTCATGTTTCAGAGTTATACATCAGGACTACCTTTGCATTGTAGCTGACGATCTTGCAGTAGACTTGCAGCCGACTTTTATATCAAGAAAAAGAATGGCACATTAAGACTGTCTTGTTGACATTAAAAGAGAACAACCAAATTATCCACGTCTGATAGTCCGTGCTGTGCCTAAAGTAGGGCCATGTGAGCCAGGGCGTGAAGATAATTTTGACAGTTGTCTAAAAGATGAAGCTGGACATAATTTCAGTACAGCAAAATGGCATTCTAGCAAACGTGTACTCAGATGTGATCGACAGTAAAACCGTCCCCACAAGAGTTTGTTTGATCTGTCCTTGTGAAAGGGAATAAACAACCGCACTAGTTTTCTTTGGGACAATACGGAAACGGCGTGCTTTGAACTGCACTTTGAGTGAAAGCTATCTTGAACACCCATTAACATTATCCCAGGTGGAGGCTAACAATCTGTTATTCGAATTTCACAGAATTCTTCAAGAAATGAAGGAAACATTTACAAATTTAGTTTCATGATAAAGAAGCTACCCAGTAATTGTTCTTGTTTTTAAAAAAAACTGTAGCATTTTGTTAAATATAAAGGTAAAGGGACCCTCCCCCCCCCACAAATACCACACACACACGCACGCACGTAATATCACAGGCTTTAATAAGTTTAACGAGTTTAATTCCACGCATCAATTTAGGGCTAATATGTACCAGCTTTCTTGTTATCTTGATACGACGTCGACCTTCTGTTATTTTCGTTTTTACCATGACTATCACCAAAGCACAGGGACAATAATTTAATTATTTAGGGGTACCGGTATACCTAGTAGAAGCAGTTTTAATTTAAAATAAATAAATACTGTTTTTATGTTTTAAATGCAAAAATAACACATGAACTTGCTGTGAAACAGTATCATTCTTGTGTTTGATCTTAAGACAATAAATAATGTATAAACAATTTTTTAAAAGGTAACAAGTAATTTGATGTGTGAAGTGGTGCTTTTTATATGCGTGCCCCCCTCCCCCTTCCCGTTTAGAACCTGACTGCGCCACTAGCTAGAAGATGTCAGGTATTACTACTGTACTAGCAACAACCCGCCAAAATTGGCAGGTTTTAAATTATATTGTGTTGTTTCTGTTACATGTATTACATTGCTGCTTCTTCTATAGTCTCACTTGCTCGCTGTGAATGACGCAATCGTCTCTTCCTTTTAGCCATCTTATAATTTTGATCCATAATAATAAGTCTGCAATACTTTAAATTAAAATTTTGTCTTGAAGAAACAATTAAAAAACTTACACTTTAAGGTTATTTTTAAGACAAGAAATTACGAGTTAAATCCGTTTCCCGAATGAAACTGGACAGAAGAGTATCTTGATTGTCTGTTGATTTAATGCACACCATCACACTTTTCTTTTTTCGCGAGAGTACATATATGGGGAAACAATATAATTGTTGTCTAACTTTCAACCACAGTTGCATGGGACAGGTTATGAGAATGGACTCCATTGATCAGTTCGCTTGATTCCTAATCGGCGGCCCTCATTTCATTCAACCAACTCGTTCCCATAGCTTCCCTAATTAGCATGCACGTTTGTTACGCATTAGCCATGCCTTTCTTGCTATCTGTCTAACGCATAGTTTAGCCACCCCTATTTCTTTTTCTCTGTCTCACCGGCACTAGTGAGTGTTTACAAACAGACCTATTAGCTAGTCCACGACCGGACAGGTAACAGCCAGCAAGTAAGAGCCGTTAACTGAATTATCACGCGAGCGATTTAGCAATCGTTGAATAGTGACAGATCAGACAATGAACGCGTGTAGGAAGAGAACGGGTCGTTTAATTGTAGAATCAAGGGCGATAAGACAGAAGACGTACCTCTGATGGTTACATTTGACAGGGGGAATTAAGCGAATGCAAAAAGGGGCGATAACCGCATTTACCGACCACATCCGTTTGTTCGTGTTCCCAGGGGACGTAATTGGCAACAGAGAGAGACGGGATCAAAAGACGTCTGCTCGCTAGCTAACGTCTATGCTGTCGGCAAAGGTGCGCAGAAAATCTTTAATTCGGGAATCGAACAGTAGATTTGCCCTGACATGGCCGTAGGTGCGAATTGTCGCACTAATGAGGGAAAGAACAGCATTTATAGATATATACCTCGTCTCCCCAAACTCAGATATCAGTCGCTGCAGAAAGATTTTTGAAATATATCTAGTTCGATATCTTAGAGCCATAGTACAAAGTGGATTACTTAAAATTCGTGGAGATAGTTTCATTTCTCTGTTTTGCGGTTGTCGTGGAATATTCTAATCCACATATATAAATTATCAAGTAAATATAAAGCCTAATAAATACATAAAATTAATAAAGAGAAGAGCAATGGAAAAATAACAGTGCTGTCACAAGGAATGTACTCGAAATCCCCCTTGTTTTCTGCTTCGTCTGCAAATTGTAACGCTTTCACGTTGATAGTAAAGCTTACTGTATTATTACCCGCCTTCTTCAATGAAACGTGTGCTGTATTTCTTGGAAAAAACATTGAGAGGCCCTGCGTAATGACCTAAATTAATCCTAACATTAATTATACTGCGTTACCAAAACGAAAGACAGATGGACAAAAGGATAGCGGGAAGGGAGAGGCAGAAAGCCGAACACTAAACACGCTTCGCGCGATACACAAATGCTGCCATCACGCGTGTAAGACTACATGCACTAATTTTTTTTTCAGACGGACAGTGATAAAATACATTACCCATCCCAGAGTTAGGTTTATAAATCATAAAAAAAACGCTTATTAGGAAAGATAACAATAGATGGGTTTACGGTTGAAAACATAACAGTACCCAGACAGCACATCTTCGAAACAGGAGGTAGAAAATACATATTTTGAACGCAGCCACGTAGCTCCTTTAAATTGGGATATTTGGGTTCCTTAGGGCTTGCTGACAAAGAATATGTAAAACGTTACGCAAATAGTCCAGGAATTAATAAATTATACCCAAAATAAAATAGTGAGGATGCCTGACAGCATGAAATCATTTCTGCTCATAAAATTTTTTTATAACGTGTTTGAAAAAACCTTGCGTTACAGAAAAATAGCCTACCATGTAAACTCCAAATTGATTGGAGCGCAACAAATGAAAGACTAACCACGATTGGTCGGGCTATAAATACTATCTTTCGTTGTTAGGGGAGACGGGGAAAGGTAACATTTTTTTCAAACACTTGTCGAAACGGGGCCTCATTGGCTAGACTCGCTGATATAATCACTTAGGAGCGTTAGTTCGAAACCACTTGTTTAAATAAGCTTGATAAAGCGACAGTGCGTTGAAGCCAGCTCACATTTTTGCTAAAATAAAAGCCTGGAACATAAGCAGATGGGAATTTGTGCCAGTAAATGTGCCAGAATTCATTGCTAATCAACGTATCTGTGTTTATTTCCATGAAATTGTGGTAAGCTTGAACCATTCAGTATCTTTTAATGAAAATTGAATGTAAATTGTTAATTTATGCCTGTATATATATGTGTAGTTCAGTGGCAAACAGGAGATAAAGCCTATAATGCTCCAGCCTGAACAGAGGGTGTCGGAGGGAAGTAAAACGGCATGGAATGGCCAAATAGTACACTGACACCTGGATGATTGATTAGACAGAAATAATGCTGGAAGTGCAGAGGCGTGGTAACCATTAAGGAGGTAAATACTGGTATAAAGTATTTCAGATGAAGCTGACAGTTGGCCTAACGCTCTGAACTCAATGTTTGTGTTGTATTGTGATCAGTGTAAAAGAGAATATAAATTAGTTATGAAGTAGAAGGTACATCCTTCTTGTTTTCAGGGACCGTGGTCTTGATGGTACTGAGCAGCACCTGGTCAGAGCTTTGCTGAATCCAGAGTCGGACAGCATACTCCTTGGTCTTTTTAGCTATCAGTGAGGTGTCTCCAGAGCCCAGAGGAGAATTCGAGCAGAGGAGTCCTTTCCTGCCGCCATCACTCAAGATAAGCTGTTTGGCCAGCTGAGCTCCCCACATCTTGAAATGACTTTGTAAAAATCACCTTAAGAGGGGAATTTAATTGTCTTAATATCAGGAACTGAGAACATCTCCAATACTAGTCCCTAAAGACAAACTATTGAAGTCATGATGACAAATACCAACAGAGCTTGAACAAAACAAAACCAGTATTACCTCATTTTACTACTACACAACTGACACACATAGGATATTTTTAATAATATATGTCACTACAATATTTATATTAATCAATTCTGTACATATAACTTGTAATTTAAATTGATTGTGATTCCTGGTTCCCTTGTAGTTGAATCAGGACACATATTCATTCATGCCAGTAATGAATACATATTGTTATTTGAAAAGTTATCAGTGACTCTTTTAAGATATCCTTGTAGAGTGTTATATGTATGTGAGTGTCACAGTGTTGTCAAGTGTAGTGGAATAAATTAAATTGTTTATCCGTCTGTTGTTGTTATGACTTACACTTCATCATACACATACCCTAGACACATAACGTAGTCATCACACTATTGCAGAATAATTCTGACTGAGATATATAGATATGTGGTAGCAAGTAAGGTTATCTATAATACACTACTCTTAATAGATATAGCTACCTTCACAGCTGATCTCAGTCAGTACACTAAGTCCCCTATAAATATTTATAACATCCCACTTCACCACATATATTGGGGGCTCGTCCGGGATTTTGAATCTTTCCCTATTAAAATATTGGGGGTAATTCACTTCAGGGAATATAAGAATTAAAAGGTATCCTTGGGTGGAATTAAATAAGGTTGAGCTCACGGTGCCTGTGTTGTCCATTAGAGATTGAATTGTTGGTTAGACATTGTAGAAATTTACCTGATAGACAATGGCGGACCTGGCCAAGTTTCGATCTGCTGCTGTTCAGACTGCAAAAGAGTTAGGATTAGATGGGCAAGTTATGGTTGCCTATGTTACTACGGAATGTGACAAATTTATTGAACGCGAAGAAAGAAGGTTTGAAGCCGAAAGAAGGTTACAAGCTGAGGCTGAGACTAAGAGGTTGGAGGCTGAGGCTAAGAAATTGGAAGCAGAAAGAGAAGACAAAAGATTAGCTGCAGAAAGAGAAGAGAAGAGATTAGCTGCAGAGAGGGAAGCAGAAAAGGAGGAGAAAAGATTACAAAGGGAACATGAATTACGACTAAGGGAGTTTGAGTTTCAAGGCCATGCTCATGAAAATGGTGCCAGTCCCTTTGCCTCTGATGCTACGGTTACTCAGGGAGCCTCAACCTCAGCTATGAATTTTCATTTAGATCATTTTGTTGAGAAAGACGATGATATTGAGAGCTATATAAATAGGTACGAACTATTAGCTACCACGTATGGGTTAGAGAGAGAAAGGTGGAGCTTAAAGTTATCTCAGGGACTTCGTGGGGCAGCTTATGAAGTTTTTGCAAAAATGAGCAGAGGTGATCAGGAAAATTATGACATGCTAAAGCAGGCTCTTTTGTTAAGGTATGAAAAGAATGCAGAATTTTATAGGAAAAAATTTAGGAATGCTAAACTACTATCAGGTGAAACCTATCACCAGTTCTCTGCACGAATAGAGACATACTTGGAGAAATGGACTTCTCTGGGGAAAACCCAAGATCTTAAGGAAATGGTCCTTATAGAGCAATTAAGAGAGTCCATGGCTCCAGACCTGAGAAAGTTTCTCATGGAACAAGGTGCAGAGAGGCTGGGTGAGTTGCTAAATGTTGCTGAAAGGTATCAAGCAGCTCAAGCAGAGGTAACAGGTAATAAAAAGAAGCAAGTGGATAACTTTAGGGCACCACAGAACTTTAATAAATTTGATCCTAGGGATCAAAATAAAGGTAAGCACCAATTTGATAGGCCACGGTATGAAAATAAAAATAAATTCCCACAATTCGATGAAAGGAAATATGATGAAAGAAAATCTTTCAACCGAGGAAAAAGGTGGTGTAAGAATTGTCAGATGGACAATCATGACACTGACCGTTGCAGAAGGAAACCTGTGTATATGGCAACCCTTCAGGTCAGGTCGACCTCAAGACAGGAGGAGGATATTATGTTAGATACCACTCCAGAAGAGATGAGGAAGGCACAGGCTGGGGATAAAACACTCAAGCCTTGTTTCAGAAAATTGTCAACTTGTCATACAACTCCAGGCAAGGGAGATTTTTACATGAAAAACAAGTTGATGTATAGGAAGACTGGAGCTAGATCCAAAGGTCACGGACAGCTGGTTCTTCCAAAAAGATATAGGGCAGACTTAATAAGGAGCCTACATGTGAAAGCAGATGGGGACCATGAGAAAATAGGTACCATCATTCAAAAGGTGGCTCACAATTATTATTGGCCCAAAGCAAGATGGGACATTGAGAATTTTGTAGAAAGGTGTAGCATAGCACATGAGGGAACACCCACAAGTGGGAACATTGATCAGGACCGGGACACGCCCCGGAGCAAAATTAGGCCTGATAATAAAAAGAAATATAGATTTGATAAAGTGGACCAAATGGAATGGGAAGCCCCTTTTCACGGACAAGCTTCACTTAACTGTTTTACAATGGCCACTATGCGGAGAGTGCAAAAAGATGTCTTACCCCAGGATAAGCCGAAAATCCCTCAATCGGACTTAAACAAACTGGAGGAAGAGGATGTAGAGAGGAAATCTCTCATCAAGAATTTTAAGTGGGGAGAAAGCCCCAAAAGAAAAATTGGTAGCGGTCGTTTTGTGAATGATAATTCTGGGAGGAAAAATCATCACTATAAAGCTTCGAGTGGAAGAGACCATACCGGTGCATGGACAAATAGGTCCACACAATTAAAGGTCCATATGTAGCTTTGTTAAGAACGTGGACTGATGAAAAGGCAGAGGAAAACATTACATCTTCATACCAATATGTGAATGAGCTGACCACTCGGTTAAAAACTGGCTGGAAACTTGCCAATGAAAATTTGAAACAAGCCAGGAAGAAACATGCTGCCTATTATAACAGGAAGGCGAAAGACAGAAATTTGGCTGTGGGAGAGAAAGTACTGCTTCTTTTGCCTGGGAGTCAGAATAAGTTACAAATTGGATGGCAGGGTCCATATACAGTTCTAGAGAAGGTGTCTAGAACAAATTATAAGATAGATAAGAAGGGGAAAGAAAAAATCTATCATGTGAATCTCCTGAAGAAATATTTGGAAAGAGAAGATCAGGAAGAGACACACTTGTTGACCTTGTCCATCGCCATGGAGATGAAAAAGGAACCACTTTCATCATTTGAGTATCCATTACACCCCTGTGAGACAGCAGCACAGGTAAAAATCAGTACACATTTAACGAAAACTCAGAAAGAGAGAGTGCAACAGGTTCTAAATAATCATGCAGAGGTGTTAACAGACCGACCAGGGCATACAAACCTATTGGAATATGATATGAAACTGATAGACCCCACACCTGTATGTATGAAACCATATTCGATTCCGTTTGCTAAGGAAAAAGCTTTGAAGGAAGAGATAGACTATCTGTTGAAGGAAGGCATTATTTCGCACAGTGAGTCTTCGTATAGTTCCGGTGTTGTACTCTTAAGGAAGCCCTCTGGAGAACATAGACTCTGTATAGATTACAGGAGACTGAATGCTATTACAGAAGGACAGGTGGATTCATTGCCGGATACAAATCAGCTGTTTGCCAGACTAAATAAAGCTAAATATTTCTCAAAAGTGGATCTGAGTAAAGGATACTATCAGATTCCAGTAAAGCCTGAGGTTAGACCATACCTAGCTTTTAGTACCTCAGAAGGACACTATGAGTTTAATAGATTGCCATTTGGATTGAAGAATGCGCCTAGTGTCTTCTCTAGAATGATGAGAAAATTATTGGATCCTCTGAATAATCCCTGTATAACAAATTTTATGGATGATATCCTTATAGCAACAGAAACCTTTGAGGAACACATTGACTCTCTGAACATGCTGTTTGATCGACTTAGGGAGGCAAATTTAACAGCCCGACCAACCAAATGTTGCGTTGGATGTAAAGAATTGGAATTTTTGGGACACACAGTTTATCAGGGAAACATGACCCCTGACCCAAAGAATTTAGAGAAACTACAGAAAGCCCCGAGACCACAAACCAAGAAGGACGTGAGATCCTTTGTCTCATTATGTGGTTTCTACCAGAAGTATATCAAAAACTTTAATTCCATATGTGCACCTTTAACGGAATTGACACGTAAAGGACATCCAGATCGCATTACATGGACACCACAATGTGAAATGACTTACCAAGAATTGAAGGAAAAGCTCACAAGTAAACCCATTTTGAAATTACCTGACTTAAGTCAAGAATTCATAGTAAGGACGGATGCAAGTAATATTGGGTTAGGTGCAACTCTACTACAGAGATCAGATGCATTGGATGGGGAATTAAGCCCAGTGGCATATGCTAGCAGAAAGTTGAATAAAGCTGAAATCAACTACTCAACTAGCGAAAAAAGAATGTCTTGCAGTAATATGGGCGATAAAGAAATTCAATATTTATCTATATGGGAAGGCATTTAAGTTGCAAACAGATCACAAACCTTTATCGTTTCTAGCACAGTCTAGGCATGAGAACTCCAGGTTACTCCGATGGTCTTTACTTTTGGCTCCCTATAATTTTAGCATTGAGTATATATCTGGAAAAACCAATTTGGGAGCGGATTTTTTAAGCCGCCATCCGTGTGATGAGAATCACCGTAAACCCCAGAAATAATAATAAATTTCTCTATGTGTATATAGAATAAAGGACTGACATATAATGTCTGTTTTAAGAGGGGAGGTGTCGTGGAATATTCTAATCCACATATATAAATTATCAAGTAAATATAAAGCCTAATAAATACATAAAATTAATAAAGAGAAGAGCAATGGAAAAATAACAGTGCTGTCACAAGGAATGTACTCGAAATCCCCCTTGTTTTCTGCTTCGTCTGCAAATTGTAACGCTTTCACGTTGATAGTAAAGCTTACTGTATTATTACCCGCCTTCTTCAATGAAACGTGTGCTGTATTTCTTGGAAAAAACATTGAGAGGCCCTGCGTAATGACCTAAATTAATCCTAACATTAATTATACTGCGTTACCAAAACGAAAGACAGATGGACAAAAGGATAGCGGGAAGGGAGAGGCAGAAAGCCGAACACTAAACACGCTTCGCGCGATACACAAATGCTGCCATCACGCGTGTAAGACTACATGCACTAATTTTTTTTTCAGACGGACAGTGATAAAATACATTACCCATCCCAGAGTTAGGTTTATAAATCATAAAAAACGCTTATTAGGAAAGATAACAATAGATGGGTTTACGGTTGAAAACATAACAGTACCCAGACAGCACATCTTCGAAACAGGAGGTAGAAAATACATATTTTGAACGCAGCCACGTAGCTCCTTTAAATTGGGATATTTGGGTTCCTTAGGGCTTGCTGACAAAGAATATGTAAAACGTTACGCAAATAGTCCAGGAATTAATAAATTATACCCAAAATAAAATAGTGAGGATGCCTGACAGCATGAAATCATTTCTGCTCATAAAATTTTTTTTATAACGTGTTTGAAAAAACCTTGCGTTACAGAAATAGCCTACCATGTAAACTCCAAATTGATTGGAGCGCAACAAATGAAAGACTAACCACGATTGGTCGGGCTATAAATACTATCTTTCGTTGTTAGGGGAGACGGGGAAAGGTAACATTTTTTCAAACACTTGTCGAAACGGGGCCTCATTGGCTAGACTCGCTGATATAATCACTTAGGAGCGTTAGTTCGAAACCACTTGTTTAAATAAGCTTGATAAAGCGACAGTGCGTTGAAGCCAGCTCACATTTTTGCTAAAATAAAAGCCTGGAACATAAGCAGATGGGAATTTGTGCCAGTAAATGTGCCAGAATTCATTGCTAATCAACGTATCTGTGTTTATTTCCATGAAATTGTGGTAAGCTTGAACCATTCAGTATCTTTTAATGAAAATTGAATGTAAATTGTTAATTTATGCCTGTATATATATGTGTAGTTCAGTGGCAAACAGGAGATAAAGCCTATAATGCTCCAGCCTGAACAGAGGGTGTCGGAGGGAAGTAAAACGGCATGGAATGGCCAAATAGTACACTGACACCTGGATGATTGATTAGACAGAAATAATGCTGGAAGTGCAGAGGCGTGGTAACCATTAAGGAGGTAAATACTGGTATAAAGTATTTCAGATGAAGCTGACAGTTGGCCTAACGCTCTGAACTCAATGTTTGTGTTGTATTGTGATCAGTGTAAAAGAGAATATAAATTAGTTATGAAGTAGAAGGTACATCCTTCTTGTTTTCAGGGACCGTGGTCTTGATGGTACTGAGCAGCACCTGGTCAGAGCTTTGCTGAATCCAGAGTCGGACAGCATACTCCTTGGTCTTTTTAGCTATCAGTGAGGTGTCTCCAGAGCCCAGAGGAGAATTCGAGCAGAGGAGTCCTTTCCTGCCGCCATCACTCAAGATAAGCTGTTTGGCCAGCTGAGCTCAACATTATGTCCCCACATCTTGAAATGACTTTGTAAAAATCACCTTAAGAGGGGAATTTAATTGTCTTAATATCAGGAACTGAGAACATCTCCAATACTAGTCCCTAAAGACAAACTATTGAAGTCATGATGACAAATACCAACAGAGCTTGAACAAAACAAAACCAGTATTACCTCATTTTACTACTACACAACTGACACACATAGGATATTTTTAATAATATATGTCACTACAATATTTATATTAATCAATTCTGTACATATAACTTGTAATTTAAATTGATTGTGATTCCTGGTTCCCTTGTAGTTGAATCAGGACACATATTCATTCATGCCAGTAATGAATACATATTGTTATTTGAAAAGTTATCAGTGACTCTTTTAAGATATCCTTGTAGAGTGTTATATGTATGTGAGTGTCACAGTGTTGTCAAGTGTAGTGGAATAAATTAAATTGTTTATCCGTCTGTTGTTGTTATGACTTACACTTCATCATACACATACCCTAGACACATAACGTAGTCATCACACTATTGCAGAATAATTCTGACTGAGATATATAGATATGTGGTAGCAAGTAAGGTTATCTATAATACACTACTCTTAATAGATATAGATACCTTCACAGCTGATCTCAGTCAGTACACTAAGTCCCCTATAAATATTTATAACATCCCACTTCACCACAGCGGTAAATTATATACTAGCATTTAAGTGATTTAATGTGCTAAAGTTTCTTCATTATATTTCACTGGGATTTTCTGTGTTAATTTAATATCGTATTAAATAACATATAGCTAATTTTTCCAGCTGTCACGTAAATTTTAATTACTTGCTATCACCCAGTAAGAGATGTTTTAATTGACTGGAAAATACATTGGGCAACTGATAACTGACGGAATATATATATATATATATATATATATATATATATATATATATATATATATATATATATATATATATATATATATCTATATCTAATTCACTATGTGTAATTTTATAAATGACTAGTGTTCATATCACGTGAAGCATCCACAGATATTATAATATTGTTGAGTCTTCGTGTGTGACCTGTGCGGTCCATTTTTCTTCATTTCATGAGAGACCAAACTAGAAACAATAATTGTAATATTATCTGGACCAGAACAGTACCAGATTTTTTATTTATATCGATCTCATCAGCCAGCTATGGCAGAATAGATATATTTACCTGGTAAATGACAGTAGTTTTTTCCACGAGGATTATACTCAAGACTCAAGAAAACTAACTGTTCAGACTCGGCCATCAACTCAGAGTACAGCCGATATTTACTAGCATACACATTTTCCTAACGTACCAGAGTGTCTCAGCAACCAGAGGCTAGACAGCACAGGAACAATATATATTTTTTCTTTCTATGACGGTGACCATCACGAATAATTCTTACTCCTACCAACTGTGAGCATTGATACAGGATTTATCCAGGAAAACAATTAACTCACTAACTTCAGCGACTACCTTGAAATTTGCAGTCAGCACCAAGGCTAGTCTAGGGCTGGATTTGGCAAAATAATCTGACACTGAATAGTCTTAGTATTTGTTAGTGTTTATTTCCACGGAATAGCTGCGTCAACTATGAATATGAGTGTGGCCACAGAATGAATGAATGAAAGACTAGAAATAGATAAACATATTGTTTTTTTCCACTGTTTCCATCTGTATACTATCTGTATCTTTTTTTTTCTTCCTCACTAACCTGATTATTTACGGGATAGTTTAACTAGGAACTGGCTCTTTGCCTTTAGTGACTATTCTATTACCCTTCTTGTTTACCTTTGACCTGTTGGGGTTATCAACTTCTGTTGGGATCTTTTCTCTAACAGAGGGGCGGGAAATATTGGGTTATTTCTCATTTTGTGTCTTAAACCATGTTTTTATTGATATGTACATGCTTGATGTTGTGAAGATTTCTTAAGTGAAATAGACTTAATAAAACTTAAGCTATCGTGTTGGTCGAACCCCTGCCCATATATATTATCCATAGTTTTCCCGTCTGTGCGTATTCGTCACGTAATTGTGTCTGTATGCGAGGTGTAACTTATATCTGTTATTTAAGGAGTGAAAGTACGTCTGATTACAATATAGTCGTATAGATAGACTGGAAAAGAGAAATTAATCACTCCAGAGACTGATCTTTCTCTTACACTATCACCACCCCTCGTGAAAAATCTATTTTCTTACACCTTATTCTCACACATTTTCCACTATCACCTCTGCTCAAACTGGACCATAAAAAGCAATAAACCTATCTTATAAAAATTACGACATTGCACCCCCTTAGCTATGCTTGAAAGTTAATGTACTATCTCGAAAATAGAAAAAGTGCGCAAATGACGGTGTGCAAAGTGTGACAGACCGACCGACCGAAGTACGTACGGCGAAAATTATGGTATTGGATAATATAATTGTCTTAGGCAAACATTTTCAAACTAAAGTTGCAGTCTGGAAATTACGTTGAAGTGGTACGCTTCTGGCCATTGTACTAAATTGCACGACGCTTAAAATATCGCGCATTTCTTCCTAATACTTTTCGGAATGCACTGTCAAAGTAAATGGGCCAGTTTAAAAACAAGTCAATAGATTCAAATACATGAGCATGTTAATAATATCGTGTGGATGATGCATCTCAGAAGTTAAGAGTAGAATAGCCCAAGCGACAGTACCATTTTATAAAATGAAAAGTATTTGATGCAATAACTTTTTGTAAATGAAAGTAAGAAAGAGAGTTCATTAGTGTTATATATTATAGAATCAATTCTGACATTGGAAGTGAGTCATGGACAATTAGTAAACAAGTAGGAAAAGCACTGGAGGCCACAGAGATGTGGTTTTACAGAAGGAATGTCACAATATAAATGAGTAACGAGGGGGTGTCTTGACAGAGGCTCATGTGTAAAGGAAGCTTATTCCTGAGGTTATAAGGAAGCAATTCATTTTTTGGACATGTAATGAGAAAAAAGAAGCTAAAGTATATCGTGACGACATTAAAGATACAAGCAACAAGAGAAAGAAGAACACAAAAAGTGAGGATTCTGGACTGTTTGACATCATGAAAGGATATAAGTGAGATAGTGAAAAAATGAAAGCGACAGATTCCGTGAGAGAATCAAGGGCTATTCTATTTAGAATGCCTGATATCTGCTCACACATTAAAGAACACTTTTCTCATTATCAGGGTAGTTCACTTTTGTGAAACTGAAAAGGAATATTTAGTAGAAAGGTAATCTGTATCTTTCTCTTGATTGAGTGATATAGAGACAGAGGATTGGTATTCTAGTCACACTTCTATCCCTTCCCTGATTGATTTAATTATTATTTCATTAACAATTATTTTCGGCTCGAGCCCCTAGGTAAAAGATCAAAGAATTTATCTGATAAAACTTATTACCACATTCAAGACAACAACCACACATTTGGCAAGTTACAAAGGAAAACAGACACGGTTGATTTAGTTATTCAAATATAAAATAGAATTTAAAAAAAAAAAACCCAAATAGAATCAAACTATATACAGAATGATTGTTACGCTGGTATTATTGCACGTTTAGTGTTACACTAATCACTTGGCTTCAAAGTTTGTGAAAATTGTATGTGTCGCTTCTCAAAAGATGTTGTTTGTTACTCAGCTTTTGGGAGATTTGTTGGTCTTCAGGGGTTGATGTTTGCGTTTTTGACTCAAGGGTTGCCTCGACTGTGGTCTGTCCTCTCGTTTGTATTGACTATTAGTGCAAATTCAGAATCTCTGTTCACTACAGTCTTGTACTTTGACGTTACTCAAGGTTCGAGCAGTACACACGTTCTCCCTATCCTCCCCAACTCACAATGTAAACCTCAGTATTACTAATATTCCTCGGGCTGCTATTGTTTGTTTACATTGGCCAACGAGGGCTTATCAATACTTAGGCCGAGCGAACGTTACTCTTTCGTTACTGTCCCACCTCTATCATTTATGCTAGGTTAATCATGGAAAATATAGAAGTACTTTTCCCCAAACAAATAAACTGACATAATGTGCATCTAAATAATTATCAATAATATTTCAATAATAAACACACATATTGTACATTTAAGACACAGTGATTGAACAGTTGATAGATTATTAACACAGAACTCAGCAATGATAGAAGTGGAAGTTAATGATATATATACTCTTCCTGGCTCCAGTTCGAGCAGAGGTACAACATTGGCTAGATGACCAAGGAAAGATCTATGTAGATCATAATGGATGAAATCTGTCTTGCTGTTCAGCACAAGTGATACAAAGACAAAGAGTAATTATGCGACTGAATAAGAAGAAGTTGCGAATCTTGCGTATATCAAAGAACAAGAGTTAATGTTACAATGACATGAGCATACAGCTACAAATACATCTCAATAGTCACAATAAATTTATATATATATATATATATATATATACAAATCAGCTATTATGAATAATAAAATTTATCGACATACCACTTCAACGAAATCACTACTGCTCTGGTTCTTGATAGCTTTAGGTCGTTAAGTTCAGTGACTTAGAATCCTAATTAAATGTTGCCCGTCCAGATTGTACAGTGTGAATCGTGGCTGTATGACCGGGCCCCAGTCTTGGTTCTTTGTTGAGTGCCAGAAACTGTAGGGTTCCGGATATTTAACAGGTCATCCTATTCCCTCCTAAAGCATCAATTGTTTGGTGGGCAAGTCTAAAAAATGTCAAAAGTATTCCTATTGTAAATAAGCTTGCGTTGGTCCAGAGTGGCACATTTAATCTCAAAATTAGGCTGTCCTTTATCTGTTTTATCTCTTCTCAGAATCGTCAACTATTCCCCGTTCAGAAACTTTATGGTGGGCAATAAAAATGTCTTGTTTTCTTTCTTGCCCGAATAATTAAACGGGTGTATCTCGCCTCCTAGTCTCTGAGTCGGTGAATTTTATCAATTACGCCATCTGTGGGAGGCATTTTATAACTCTTGACGTAAAGTGTTAACTTTACTGGGCTGTTATGATGCAACATCTAGTGGCCTAGAAGTCTGCAGTCGCCTCTATTCATAGTTCTAGCCTATCTTAATGTGCGTAAAGAATGACCAGAGAGGCGTTGACAGCAGATTATGGCAACAGTGCATGGCGTGCTGTTAAGCTACGCAGCAACAGTCTAATACTAAGGAAGAAAATTGTCAGGAAAATTGACGTAGTTATAGGAGAAAGACAGAAGAAACAGATGGACGAATTTTGGTTTCGCCACACAAGTCAACAACAGAATTGATCAATAGTACCGTAGTACAGAAAGTTGTTGAATGACATCATCACACAGGCATGGTACATGAAGAAGAAGATTCGTCATGAAACAAGTTACAACACCAAAAGCTAAAACTGAAGATTAAAATCGGATATGTCATGCATTACAGTAAGCTAGCGAGACGCCACAAAACAATGATGCAAACTGTGCTCTACATGCAGAAAGAAATATTCACTGGCTTCAGTCGAAGCAAGCCACAGAAACGCTGCGTTACGCCGAGCTGCAGATGCAAAGAGAAAAAGACTCTGGCGTCAACCGAAAACGCGGCATTACGTCAAGCTGCAGATGCAAAGGGAAAAGGACTCTGGCGTCAATCGAAAACGCTGCGTTACGTCAATCTGCAGATGCAAAGGGAAAAAGACTCTGGCGTTAATCGAAAACGCTGCATTACGTCGAGCTGAAGATGCAAAGAAAAAAAGACTGGCGTTAACGAAAGCGAGCCACAGAAACACCGAAAGACGCTGCATTACGTTGAGCGACAGTTTCGCTAAATAGCAGAAATGACATGCATCACATTGAGCTAATGGGTCGCCGGAAGATGCGGAAGACTTCGTGCTACAGATGCTGAAGTTTCAAGACTGCCAAAAATCGCAGCGAAACACTGTAGTGCCAGACAACGGTTCATTACGTATTTCCACCACTGTTTCCAAACTAGATACATTCAATGAAAATAATATCCATGTTCTCGATGGACTCGATGAACGTTGAATACCAGTTCTGCCACTAATTAAACTTTGCTTCCGAAAAATCATCCGACAACATCTTCAAATATTGCGGTGACAAAGGCACTTCTTTATTAGTGGACAATCACCACCAAATATGCAAGTTTTCTTAGTTATCAATATGTTTCTTGAGCAACTCTCTGACCATCCACGTTACCCATACGTCAAGGTGAATGTTCGTTTGTATAATTCTGCACTTAGTTTTGCTTTAATGGGTGCACATAAGTGGTAACATCGGCGGTATGAGATCTTACGTCTTCGAATTGCATGGCCAAATTTATCAACTTTCATTCCATTAGTTCAATTTCACTTCTCCTCGTGTCCTTTTTGAAAGGTTGCCACATGGCTTCGTATCTAATGCTTCCAGATAATTTTTACTACAAAGATCTAATGACGGTGACTTGTAATGTTAATGTATGAAATGACCAAAGTAGAAATAGGGCTGTCATCAGGATATATAACAAAACGAGAACACTCAAATGGAAATCCAACAATTTTGACGGGTTACTTACTTGTAAATATAGAAAAGTGATAAAAACCCATGATAGAAAAGTTAACGTTACTAATTTAATGGACGAATAAACAGCTGTATGCTAGCAACGAGTTAAAAAAAAACGAGCTCTAAAACGCAGTTGTTAAGAGCTGCTCTGTGGTACATGAAACTTCAACTGCTGTTTTTGTAGTGGGGGTTTTGTACCACAAAGCGGGTATAGTTAAACGCATGGAACGATGATGAATGCAAGCTTTGAAGGATGACATAGACATAGTTACATTGGTGGTGGAGGGGGGAGAGGGGGGGGAGGGGGGGGAGCGGGGGGGGGCATGCGAAGCGAAGCATAGCCAAGTCTAACTAAGTCGTATGATAACACTGACAAACAACATTTTTCTTTCTTATATAAGAATAAGTGTTCTTAGGTCAGTTTCTTGCGCTGATTTCAAATTTGAAATCCGTTTATCTCTATCACGTCGGGTTCTTAAGATATTTGTGAATAAATATATTTTTGGGAAACCGTTATTTGCTCCGTTTCATTTTTACTATATAACTTATTAAAAATTAACAAAATGCAAAATAATTCTACTTTTTATACTGCTAAAAGATGCATGACATATGTTACGTTATATTTCAAAAAGTTACTGTATTTTGAAATAATTCTGAGTGAAATATAGCTTCTAGAAGTTGTAGAAATTCGGCTGATCTGTTCTGTTACGTGTGCGGATATTTTACCGATCGTGTTCACCAGAAAAACTTTACAACATTGCTAAAGAAAGCATATGAACTTTATTTCGATTCGAAAGTTGAAGATGCAAATAAATCTTGGATGCCAAATGCAGTTTGTTCTACTTGTGCAAATACATTGGCAGGTTGGTTACGAAAATCGCCGAAGCATAAGTCGATGCCTTTTGGAGTGCCAGTAATATGGCGTGAACCGACAAATCACGCTACTGGTTGTTACTTCTGCTTGACAAATATCTATGGTTTCACTTTTAAAACTAGAAAGTCTGTGGTTTATCCAAATATTGAATCGGTTTCGAAACCAGTGCCTCATGATCCAATCACGTGTCCGATCCCAGTTCCACCAGAACAATATCCGTTGGACGTGAATGAACCATCAGAAAGTGATAGTTTACCTGCTATAGAAACTAATTCTGACTCGGATTATATACCGGTGAATGATGGTGTTCACTTAATTAACCATTCAGAACTTTCAGATCTAATACGTGATCTCGCTCTCACCAAAGGACAAGCGGAATTACTCGGTTCGCGACTCAAAGAATGGAATCTTTTAGCGCCCAATACTCCGATATCAAAATTTCGTCATAGATACAGAGAACTTGTTCAATACTTTGAGATGGATGATGACATTTGCTATTGCAAAGATGTAAAAGGTCTAATGGTGCACCTCGGTGATGAGCACATAGTCAACGAATGGCGACTTTTCATCGACTCTTCCAAGACTAGTCTAAAAGCCGTGTTATTGCATAATGGAAATTTATTTTCATCAATTCCAGTCGCCTACTCTGTTCATATGAAAGAAACTTATGACAATATGGCTAGACTTTTGGCAAAAATAAAGTACAATGACTACCAATGGTGGATTTGTGGAGACATAAAGGTCATTGCAATTCTCACGGGCATGCAGACTGGGTATACTAAATTTTGTTGCTTCCAATGTGAATGGGACAGCCGCAACAGACAGGAACATTATGCAAGAAAGTTGTGGCCTTTCAGGGATCGTATGCAGCTCGGGCATAAATATGTAATACACGAGCCATTAGTTAACAAAGACAGCATCATTTTACCACCATTACATATAAAGTTGGGGCTCATGAAGAATTTTGTAAAAGCGTTAGATAAAACGAGCAAAGCTTTCACTTATCTTCGAGAAAAGTTTCCGCAAATTAGCGATGCAAAGATAAAGGAAGGTATCTTTGTAGGACCTCAGATTAGGAAAGTTATTGCAGACAAACAATTCGAGAACTTGTTACATGGTAGTGAACTTCGCGCATGGATGGCATTCAAATCGATCGTCGATAACTTTCTGGGAAATCACAAATCTGTCGACTATGTGCATATTGTTAAGCAGTGCATAGATGCATACAGAATTGTGGGCTGTAACATGTCCCTCAAAATCCATTTGCTCGATTCGCATCTTGACTTTTTCCCTGACAACCGTGGCGAAGTCAGCGATGAACATGGAGAACGATTCCATCAAGATATCGCCGTAATGGAGTCACGTTATCAAGGACGGTGGAGTGTGACCATGCTTGCCGATTATTGTGGGATGCTTTATCGCGATGTACCACATGCCATTCACCGACGAAAGTCGACTGCAAAGAAATTCAAGCCTACATAACTGTTATACTTCTTGTACAAATGATGTTGTAATACTGTATGCGTTGTTAAAAAACTTCAATTGCGTATTTCTAGAGATCCCGACCTGATAGAGAAAAACGGTTTGCGGATTTAAAAACAGCGCATTAAAATTGACCAGAAAAACATAGAAATGTTAGAGAAAGAATAAAAAAAAATTTTTTTGTTAGCCAGTGTAATTCAAGTAAGTGAAAAATTTTTTGACGTAACTCAAGGGATGGAAGTCAGTCGTCTGTAGCAGTGTTCGCTACATTACGTTGTAAAAGTTTTACAGCTGGTGAACTAACCAGTTGACTATGTAACATTCCTGTCAAGTTGTCTAAATGATGACTACACGCCATTGTTTATAGAATCAGCTGTGCGTAAGTTGCATATTGTCGTCATCTTTTGCAAGATGGAGGTGATTTGTTGCCAATTATAACACATAAGGAAGGGAAACCCGAGGCATGTCAACAGTAAATAAAGATTAGACAAACATAAAGGTATGTTTTCAGGCACTCGTAAGAAATAAGAAGTAGAACACTACACAACAGAAAAACAAGACGTGAGTGGCTTACCTAGGACTCGAACCCAGGACCTTCCGTGCGACAACTCCGCCTAGCTATGCAAGCCTAGATGGCAGGGAGAATAGTGTGATTCCAGATTATTCATATGCGCATGCTATCATATAGACCGTCGAGCTGTCAAGAAACTACAAGTGTCAAGTCAAGCACTCCAGTTCTAGATCGAGATGGCTACACTATATGTACGATGGTATGCCCAGTGCGTTGGCAGTCCTTAATGCAGAAACTAGTACTGTTCATTCGTCGACATAATAAGGTTACAATCTGAAATAAGTTGTTTTCTGTATACGGCTGATTGTACACAAACTGTTTTGGGTAGGATCATCCTACTGTGTGACGGTATTGCGCACCCCCCCCCCACCCTTTGCTTTGCAGTAGTGGTCCAACAGTGACCAAAACCCAAGAGTATCTAAAGTGGGTCGTAAAAGGTGTCTACCTTCGCACAAAATTACTCTTGGCAGAAATGTAGATAGAAGGGTAATGACGCTTCTATCCCACGGGTGTATTCACAAGATATTCATAAAAGCGAAAACAATGCTGCATTGGCTGAGCACATTAATTCAGCTCGTTAAGCCTCCACCTCTGATTTACTTAGTGGAATTCGTATTAATCTGGTATAGCTCTGTTCAGAGTGTGTTTAGTAAATTGACTGAGACAAACATACAGTATATTTAAAATGATTAAATCGAAGGTAAATTTGTATATTAACAAATAACAGATTTAATAATCATTTAGTTTTAACAAGGGTTAAAATAATTGAATAGTTTAAAAGAAAATGTTCATCATTGAATTTTAGTAGGATTTATGAAAAAAGTTCACATTGGCAGCTTATAGGTTTCACTTAGCTGCCAATTGTAGTTTCTGCTCCCGTTGATGGGTTCTGTGCAGATAGGTCACTGGGGTTCTCATGTCTCTGGTCAAGATTAAAGTTGCAGCACGTTTCAAGTACAATCAAGAAGTAACTGCCAAGCTGGTCCCGCGTTTCTACGTCAGTACACTTCTACCCTCACTTTGTTCCAGAGATTAGTACCTTCACTGGTACCACCACCAACAACTATGGTAAAAGGATAGAAACGAAACGCTCTCCTGAGTATTGCGTTTCCCGACACATACTTATGTGTACCCTTTATCCTATTCTACCATTTCATCTATCTCAGAATTTACCCTCGATGAGAATTAAAATTAATCCCTCGAGCGAAAACTTTCTTTACATTTAAATTGAATAGCTTTATCCTTATTTTACATTTAAATGAAAAGGTTAATAGTACAGATAGAATATGTTTACATTTAAATCTCCACTGTTTGAAAAATGTTCACAATATAAACTGAATCTGTTTTCATTTACATTTACACTGATTGAAAAGTTTGAAACTTTCATTAACTTTAAGGTCAATACGTTTACATAGACATTTACACTGGGTTGAAACTGTATTTATTATACTTAGAATGTACATCATTTCTTTCATCTTTCCCTCCCTGCTCCATATGGAACTTGGGATTACCTTTTGCTTTTAGTTCTCTTTAAGAAACTAGCAATAAAGTAATCACCAGCCCGTGCAGTGGTGGTTGTCGTAATTTTTTTCTGAGAGAGTTCTGATGGATATTGGTCCCTTTAGAGTGTAGAATGATAGTGAAGGCTCTGTGGGAATAAGGATTTAGGAAAGTCAAGTAGTAGATTCACAAGTGCTGGGAAGAGTAAGGACAGTCTCTTATTACGACAATATTTGTCCCTCAAAAACTATTCCTACCACTCTTCTGAACAAACAATTGTTTGTCAGTTCCAGTCGCTCAGGCGCACGCACCAATTTGGTGATTCTGACGCTCAACGTACATGAATACGGACTACAATAACAAATATGGGAAATGTTAGATTTGGGCCAGCCGACACCAATGCTAATAAAGTTTTAATACTTTTATTATCATAAAAATCAAGTCACAAATAATTATCAATTTACAGTCAGAAATCAAAGGTTACAGAGTACAAATATGACAAGGGGAGGGGGGTTTTGAGGAGAAGTATCCCATACACCTTTTCCCGCTTGTATTTACTAACAGTAAAGACCCAGTCCCAAAGACAAGGGGGGGGGGTGGTGATGATGATCAGAGATAGGCAATTTAACCCAATGGTAAATTTATTACTCTGAGGCAAGGGGTTACAGTGATAAGGGGGTAGAGGAAAAGCTAGGGTTCTCAAATGTTTTCCTTTATCCAACAAATTTTACGGGAGGGGGAAATGAACACAGTTAAACAATCCCGCTAGGAGAAATCCCGTACAATGAATACAGTACACCTTAATACTTGGTCGAACTAATTATAAGGGTAAAAAAAGATTAAATCTCCTTTCATTAAAAAAAAAACACGCTTGGCTGGCCATCACACAGGCACACACACACAGACTTACCAAATGGTGAATTCTGGCACTTCCTAGGAGTTTTACAACAGCAGATAATACCGTAGAACAATGGAAATTGTCTTTTTATTTCTTCTGTGTCAGGCCCCAGATTTATCGAGGTGGGCTGGTAGCTTATAGTCTCAAAAAATCGCCAGACGGTGAAGCGTAAAGGCTACTGTTGTTTTTTTTTGGATAAAAGTTCCTAATGAATGGCACAGGCACTTGGCTAAGTGTGAGGTATGGTGTGGTTTCTAAGATGGGCACAGCTGGTGGAGATAACTTTCTTTTGCCGTGACAACACTGAGATAGGTTCTTCTTCGGGAGGGGGGGGGGTGGGGGTTAAAATCCACTGAATATACTTGACAGACAGTGTTCAGGTAAATCTATGTTCTTCTTCACAAAAAGAGAGCATGAGTAGAATATTGCTACTGGCGACTGTTCTGCTTCCAGTTTTAACGACTTTATGAATTAGTATTTTAAAAGTGTTTCTTGGGGTGGCTTTGTTCTCAGTTAAATTCAGAGGAGCGAGACCCGCAACAGGTCGCCACAAGTTTAGCTTTAAAAAAAGTTCATATGTCAATGGA
This sequence comes from Oreohelix idahoensis, assembly GCA_024509875.1. Taxonomy (NCBI): domain Eukaryota; kingdom Metazoa; phylum Mollusca; class Gastropoda; order Stylommatophora; family Oreohelicidae; genus Oreohelix; species Oreohelix idahoensis. The sequence continues at coordinate 465,874 of JAMPIV010004558.1, forward strand.
GTAATAGAACTGGGTCAGCAAGGCTCTATATATATTCTATTGCTGCGTAATTGCTGCTTAAACGCTGCCTAATTGCTGGGATGCGAGGTTCGAAAGATCACTCTGGATACAAATAAAAAAAACATGAAATGCAATGAAATCATATTAAAATCTAACGCGCGATACATTTACAGTTAGACTATTTTCTGCGCTCGCGTCTTTAATTAATAAATCAAGAAAAAAACTCTCCGTGAGGTTAATAATTTTAAAAGCACATCTATCTTATACAGAACTAAACTGTATTAAAGTCACAATTCCCTTAACAGTTGCAAAATTAATTTACGCGGCTATTGTATTAGGAAATTAACCTATAGATGTAACATTTAGTTTTCACTGGAACTTTGAAAATGGGTTTATTTAATAAGTTTAAATTTACACCACAATCCAGTGAAATAAAAATGAAATAACTAGACCACTGATCACTGGAAGCTAAAGTATAAATTACCGTCTGCACAGAAAAGAATTCACTCCAATAGCCAACAATTTAGATGAAATTTAGCAGGAATTTAAGTATACGCTAGTGAATCTTAGAATGCTGTCAGAACGAATGATAAAGTTGCCCTTTTCAGATTCTGTATATATCTAACGGGAATGTAAGTTAAATGGGTCGTGTGAAAATTTCGCGCCTCTTCAGATCCCAGGGAAAGTCGAAGTTATTTAGCCGCCATGCTAACCGCGATGGCCCGACTGGCTTCCGATCTTCGTTCGTCTCAGGCTGCTCGCGCGACGATGTGAAATTTCTGCGAGACTAGCCTCGTTCGCGGTGAGTTTCCTGATTCCTCAGATCGTATCCGCTACGCTGAGCGCTCCGTCTCTCCCGTTCCATAGTCTTTCGGGCAAGCCTGCCGGTTGCCACAGAGGTGCGAAGTCTGCAAGAAGCTTTCTTCTGACCGCTCGTGTCCATCTTGCGAACGGTTCAGTGTTCGCACGGAGATGCTAAATTTCTGCTTCTCTGTTCTGGGGATCGTCTTTGACTGCTTTAATCATAGCCGCCACTCATCGTTGATGAAAAGTTACAACAATACTGATGTTCAGGGGTTCTAATGTTATGAAAAGCTAAAGTCTCTTTAATCATCCATCAAATCAGGGAAAATTCACTTGTCAAACTAGACGTAAGTCACAATCGTCCCCACTTTTAGACATGAAACCATTTTTCATGTTTCCTTCTTGACAATGGAGGTGACCTGATTGGTGACTTTAGGATGAGTGGTATCTTCAGTTTGCTCTTCTTCCTCTGTAGACCAGTTTCTACTCAAGAAGTCAGCTCCGAAATTCTGTTTTCCTGGAATATATTCCACTTTGAAGGAATAAACGCTCAATAATAATGCCCAGCGCATAATCCTTGCGTTGAATTCCTTATTGGCACCAAGGAAAGCTAATGGAGCATTGTCGGTTTGTACTGTGAAAGAAGTACCATACAGGAACTCATGATGGCGTCTGATGCCATGAATCAGAGCGAGACATTATCTTTCAACGACACTGTAGTTGCGTTCAGCCTTGTTCAGTTTCCGACTGCCGTAAGCTACTGGGAATAGCATATTCGGGTCACTGTCCTCGGCTTGCAACAATGTTGACCCGATGCCCTGACCTGACGCGTCCACTCTCAGTACGAAAGGTTTCTTAAGGTCAGGTAACCTTAGAATGGGGAATGCCGACAACTGTCCTTTCAAAGTGCTGTATGCATGTTCGCACTTTTGATCCCACATGACCTTATCAGGACAACCTTTCTTGGTGAGGTCAGTCAGAGATGCCGTGAATCCGTTGAAGTTCTGGATGTTTTTCTGATAGTAGGCACATAGTGATAGAAATGACCTGATGTCTTTCTTTGTTCGGGGTCTTTTTGCTGCAACTATTTTCTCCACGTTCTTCTTAATAGGCCAACTACAGCCGTGAGAAAAAGTATGCCCCAGGAAGTCAAGCTTTTCAAACCCTATGAGACATTTGCTAGGTCTGGCTGTGAGACCAGTTTCCTGTAGTCTCCTGAGGAGCATAGCGACCGTAGCAATATGTTCTTCATAGGTTTCCGATGCAATTAAAATGTCATCCATGAAATTATGGATATGGGGATTTTGCAAAGGTTGTAACAGCTTTCTCATCATTCTGGTGAACACTCCTGGTGCGTTATGCAATCCGAACGGCATCACATTAAATGTGTAATGTCCTTCACTAGTGCTGAAAGCTAGCAAAGGTTTAACTTCCTCCTTGACTGGTATTTGATAATAGCCTTTACTGAGGTCTATCTTGGAGAAAATTGTTGCCTTGCTGAGCTTGGTGAACAACTCAGAAACAGTTTGGAGCGGTTCGGGCTGAAATTCCGTTACAGCGTTTAGCAGCCGGTAATCAATACACAGCCGAACTTCCTTATTGGGCTTCTGCAACAGCACTACACTCGAGCTGTAAGGAGCTGAAGACTCGCTGATAATTCCTGCCTGACGCGGCTTGTTTATTTCTCCACGAAGTGCATCAGCTTTGGCGTACGGAATGGGGTACAGTCTGGTTCGAACAGGGGTCTCGTTTGGTAATTTCATGTCAAATTCGATGAGATTTGTTCGACCAGGTACATCCGTCAAGACTGCACTCTACTGCTTCAGTAGCACCCTGGTTTCTGTTTGTTGTTCCGGTGAGAGATTGTCGCCGAAATTGACATCTTTAAAGGATTCTGTGGATTGCAATGGGTACTCCATGCAACCATCATCATCTCCCTCGTCTTCCGTTGCTATGGCGACAGCCAGGAGATGCTCGGAGGATGGCACCGGTCTTTCCAAATATTTCTTAAGCAGATTTATGGGGAAGACCTTCTCCTTTCCTTTGATGGAGATCTTGTAATTGGTACGTGAGATCTTTTTAAGGACGGTAAACGGCCCTTGCCATCCGATGCGAAGTTTATTGCTTCCGGTTGGAAGTAGCAACAAAACTTTTTCCCCTGGTTGGAGTTCTCTCTCTTTTGCAGCTTTATTGTATCTTTTAGCATGTTCAGCGCGGGCTTTCTTGAGGTTGGTGTTGGCTAGATCCCATCCTAGCTTTAACCTTTCCTTGAGCTCAGATACATACTTGCTTGCAGAGACGACTGTCTCGTCAGCCTTCTGGTCTGTCAGGGACCGCAATAAGGCTTCAAGTGGCCCCTTAATAGGTCTGCCAAATAAAAGTGTAGCAGGCGGAAATCCCGTAGACGCTTGGGGAACCTCTCGGTAGGCGAATAAGGCATCCGATATATATATAGGTCCCAGTCTTCCGGTTTCTCCTGACCCAGCTTACGTAACATCATGGTGAGGCTGCCATTAAAACGTTCCTCGAGCCCATTTCCGGCCGGGTGGTAGGGACTTGTGTGGATATGTTTGGCCCTCAAGATCTTAAAGATCTCCATTAACAGGCTACGGAATTGGGATCCATTGTCCGTCAAAACTTGTTGAGGGAATCCCAACCGTGTAAAAATTTGCACGAGGGCTTCTGCGACATGCTTGGAATCTATGCATGTTAGCGGTACAGCTTCGGCCCACATTGTGCAAGTGTCGATTAAGGTCAGGATGAACCTGTTCCTTCTTTTGGTCCTTTCCAGGGGTCCAATGATGTCGACAGCAACTTGTTCAAATGGAGTCCCTACTATTGGCATTTGTCCCATGAGTGCTGGGGGTGTCAAGTGCTTGGGTGCTACCCGTTGGCACTGGGCGCAGGATTTCACATACCTGATAATGTCAGAGTTCATTCCTGGCCACCAATAGTGGGTTTTTATTCGCTGAATAGTGGCGTTTTGTCCCGTATGTCCGCTAAAGGGAAGAGAGTGCCCCATTTCTAAGATCTGGCTTCTGTACTGCGTCGGTCCTATGAGCTGGTTATTCCCCGTGTCCGGGTTGCCCGTTCTACGATACAATACGCCATCCTTAGAAAAGATGTCTCCGTTGTGTCTGGGGTCCTTAGCCATGGGCAGTTTTTTAAAGCAGGGCTCCAGAGTAGGGTTCTTTTGTTGCGCCTCCTTCAGTTCATTCGGCAACAAATTTGGCGCAGGCTCCCTCTCCTTTTTGGCTTGCCCTCTTGTGGTTACCGCTGCCACAATCGGCTCCTTTGGTCTCCCAATAAACACATATCTACATCCCAGGATAACTGGGTAGATAGGATCATCCATTATGGCCGCTTTGATAACACCTCTGACAAAATCAGAGTGTATTTCTACCAGTGCGATAGGAAGCGTCCTGGGTGCATCACTCTTGAAAACTCCACATAGTTTGACGGTTTCCTCTGTCTCCTGACCGGGTTTAACTATGTGTCTGGCGACAATACAATCAAAACTTAATCCTGTGTCAAAAAGACAAGTAGTAGAGGTACCGTTCAAAATTACAGTTCCTCGCGTTGAGGGTCGGTCCCCCTCAGGTTGAGAATCACTGACATTGACTCTACCTTTCGAGGCTGTATACAAACATCCGATGCGGTTTGGACCGGTTTGTTTGCCCTGATCAGACGTTCCTGGTGTAGGGGTCTTCCCTTTACCTTGACCTTGGTGGCCGTGCTGCCACGTAGGCTTGGTGGGTTGATCAGAATTGTTGTTTGGGGGGTATCGGGTTTTGTAGAATTTCGATTTTTCCTGGGGAGGTTTCTGGGTATTATTATCTCGTTGGTTATAATGCTGAGAGGAATTGGAAGAATAGGATGACTGCTCTAGATTTTGTTTTCGAGATGGCTCACCTGTGGGTTTACGTTTTGTGCTGGGAAGGCCATTGCATTGCTATAGCGTTCGGCCTTATTGAGGATGTCCTCAAGCCTGACTGCCCCCTGTTCAGCCAAAAATCTACGGGTTTCGTTTGACAAAGTTGACTTTATCTGTTCCACAAGAACAAGTTCAAGTAGTCCCTCATATGTAAGAGGTAGGTCAGATAATTCTATGCACTTTGTCAGATAACCCGTGAGACGTGAAGAGAACTGGGGAAATGTTTCCGTGCTCTCTTTTCGGCTGTTTCTGAACAACTGCAGAAACTTACGGGCAGTCATCTCAAACCGCTCTAGCAAGGCCTTCTTCAGCATGTCGTAATCATGTTGGTTCACTCCTAGCTTCACGTATACGTCATAAGCATTGCCTTTCAGTGACGTTGACAGTTTAAGTGCCCAGCGGGAACTCTCTAACCCATACAGAGTCGCTAGTCTCTCGAATTTTTCTAGGTAGCTGTCAATTTTTTCGTTGGGGCTAGGAAAAGACTCTAAAGCAAAAGACATCGCAGTTAATTGGGCAGATTGAGTACTGGAGAGGTCCACTGATTGAGACTGGGGTGAAGACGGCTCTCCATTATTAGAAGTAGAGGCACCCCGACTCTCTAAAGCCTTGAGCGCCAATTCGTGCTGTCTTTCCCTTTCTCTCTCTCTTTCCCTGCATGTTTCAATCTCTGCCTCAATTTTCTTCTGCTCCAATTGACGATCGTCCGCTTCTTTCTTCCTAGCTTCTGGCCTCTCGTCCGCTTCTTTCTTCTCTTTTTCCTCTCTCTGTTGCTCCGCGTCATACCTTTCAAGTTCCCTGTTGACAAACAGGTTCGCGGCTTCTCCTTCTAACCCTGAGTCCTTCGCCTCCTGTCTCAGAATGGATCTTATCCTAATTCTCTCTGCCATGATAAAGAACTGGATGCTTCTAAGACTAGAGAATTAGTAAGAAGAAACAAGAAAGGGGAAAGAAAACTCAAAGCCGCTACGAGAAAAAACACAAAGTATAAATTTACTTGTGTTACCCCCTACTCTGAAATGTGCAAACTTATCACTGCTATTATTGTCACTTAAGACTCTTAACGCAAGCAACTTATGCAACTTAAAATGGTAAGTTACACTGGAAAAAAATTTACTTTTACTAAAAGTAGAGAAAAATTTATGAAAAACAATTTAAAGGAAAAACAAAATTTCCTAAATTTTAATTCTCCACTAACAAACTCCGCCCTCTGAAGTCAATTAAAGAGTAGAGACGATGCTAACTAAATTTAAAAAAAATTTAGAACAAGCGTCTTTAGCTTTGCTCAGCTCTTCTAACTTCCAAAAACCTTTTGTGACTGAAGACAGTCACGCAATCCCAGCAATTATATAACAAAATTTCAATTTTCTCTGCCAGAGAATACAAAGGTGACAAATATTTTATTATCACTACTTGCTGCTCCTGTGGAAAGATACAAACTTGTAATAATTATTGTGTGGTCGGCCCAAAATACTAAAAGGCTTGGTCTAGGGGAAGTAATTACTTTTTTAAGATTATACCCTACTTCACAAAGACAATCAACCACACTCTATTTTAACTAGGCTCAGAATTTCGGACGAGCTAACCATATATTGTCGTAATTTTTTTCTGAGAGAGTTCTGATGGATATTGGTCCCTTTAGAGTGTAGAATGATAGTGAAGGCTCTGTGGGAATAAGGATTTAGGAAAGTCAAGTAGTAGATTCACAAGTGCTGGGAAGAGTAAGGACAGTCTCTTATTACGACAATATTTGTCTCTCAAAAACTATTCCTACCACTCTTCTGAACAAACAATTGTTTGTCAGTTCCAGTCGCTCAGGCGCACGCACCGATTTGGTGATTCTGACGCTCAACGTACATGAATACGGACTACAATAACAAATATGGAAAATGTTAGATTTGGGCCAGCCGACACCAATGCTAATAAAGTTTTAATACTTTTATTATCATAAAAATCAAGTCACAAATAATTATCAATTTACAGTCAGAAATCAAAGGTTACAGAGTACAAATATGACAAGGGGGAGGGGGGTTTTGAGGAGAAGTATCCCATACACCTTTTCCCGCTTGTATTTACTAACAGAAAAGACCCAGCCCCATAGACAAGTATGGCAGGGGGTGATGATGATGATCAGAGATAGGCAATTTAACCCAATGGTAAATTTATTACTCTGAGGCAAGGGGTTACAGTGATAAGGGGGTAGAGGAAAAGCTAGGGTTCTCAAATGTTTTCCTTTATCCAACAAATTTTACGGGAGGGGGAAATGAACACAGTTAAACAATCCCGCTAGGAGAAATCCCGTACAATGAATACAGTACACCTTAATACTAGGTCGAACTAATTATAAGGGTAAAAAAAGATTAAATCTCCTTATATTAAAAAAAACACGCTTGGCTGGCCAGCACACAGGCACACACACAGACTTACCAAATGGTGAATTCTGGCACTTCCTAGGAATTTTACAACAGCAGATAATACCGTAGAACAATGGAAATTGTCTTTTTATTTCTTCTGTGTCAGGCCCCAGATTTATCGAGGTGGGCTGGTAGCTAATAGTCTCAAAAAATCGACAGACGGTGAAGCGTAAATGCTACTGTTGTTTTTTTTTTTTATAAACGTTCCTAATGAATGGCACAGGCACTTGGCTAAGTGTGAGGTATGGTGTGGTTTCTAAGATGGACACAGCTGGTGGAGATAACTTTCTTTTGCCGTGACAACACTGAGATAAGTTCTTCTTCGGGGGGGGGGGGGGGGGGGGGGGGGGGGGGGGGGGGTTGTTAAAATCCACTGAATATACTTGACAGACAGTGTTCAGGTAAATCTATGTTCTTCTTCACAAAAAGAGAGCATGAGTAGAATATTGCTACTGGCGACTGTTCTGCTTCCAGTTTTAACGACTTTATGAATTAGTATTTTAAAAGTGTTTCTTGGGGTGGCTTTGTTCTCAGTTAAATTCAGAGGAGCGAGACCCGCAACAGGTCGCCACAAGTTTAGCTTTAAAAAAAGTTCATATGTCACTTGGAGTAATCGAACTGGGTCGGCAATGCTCTATATATATTCTATTGCTGCGTAATGGCTGCTTAAATGCTGCCTAATTGCTGGGATGCGAGGTTCGAAAGATCACTCTGGATACAAATAGAAAAAACATGAAATGCAATGAAATCATATTAGAATCTAACGCGCGATACATTTAAAGTTAGATTATTTTCTGCGCTCGCGTCTTTAATTAATAAATCAAGAAAAAAACTCTCCGTGAGTGTAACAAGTTGATCCTTTGAAAGGGCAGTAATTCGGAATATGTTTTTGGGCAAAGTAGATTATGAGTTACAATACTTGTATACCTGATTAAGCTGAGGTTTGTTTAACGTTATAATAGAAACATATCCTTTTTATTTTGAGTGACAGAGTACAGGAAAGCGTGCGAACGCTTTTATCTCAAATGCTGAGATGTATTTATTCTGTACTGTTTTTTGAGCTGTGTTCAAAAACAGCGGAGTCTCGTTTTGGGTTTTTTTGGCGGGACTAGAGTGTGTGATCCCGGAGAGGAGAAGAGGGATTCGGAGCGTTGGACCGGGAGTGGTCAACGCTGTCTGTGTGTGTTTTTCGAGGATGTATGCCTACGTAGTGCTTTGAATAATGTCGACTTAATGTTTTTGCTGTGTGGATAGGCCATATTATGTATTTGTGAAGCTTTGAGGAAGCTATTATGAGTCCAGGATTGGGACAGGCCATATTAAGTATTTGTGAAGCTTTGAGGAAGCTATTATGAGTCGTGAGGACTTTAGGCCATAATTTATGTGAACTGCTGGGTGCAGTATTATAAGTCTAGCGCAGAGATGAGTCGTGAGGACTTTAGGCCATTATTTATGTGAACTGCTGGGTGCAGTATTATAAGTGAGTCGTGAGGACTTTAGGCAATAATTTATGTGAACTGCTGGGTGCAGTATTATAGTGCAGTATTATAAGTCTAGCGCAGAGATGAGTCGTGAGGACTTTAGGCCATTATTTATGTGAACTGCTGGGTGCAGTATTATAAGTGAGTCATGAGGACTTTAGGCCATAATTTATGTGAACTGCTGGGTGCAGTATTATAAGTGAGTCATGAGGACTTTAGGCCATAATTTATGTGAACTGCTGGGTGCAGTATTATAAGTGAGTCATGAGGACTTTAGGCCATAATTTATGTGAACTGCTGGGTGCAGTATTATAAGTGAGTCATGAGGACTTTAGGCCATAATTTATGTGAACTGCTGGGTGCAGTATTATAGCGCAGTGTTATAGCGCAGAGATGAGTCGTGAGGACTTTAGGCCTTGATATAGATCTGCTGATGAATGTTGAAGAGTATTGTATTGCAATGACTTGTAATGTGACTGTGTGTATATCAATGTAAACGTGATCGTGCTGTGACTTAATAAATCGACATTTAAATTACACCAGATGTTTACGGCCATCCATGACTATTATTTACGTACCTGTGTTGTGAGTGACTGTTCTACCACACACTCACTAATACATACCTAACACAGATACGACGGCACACCTACGCCACCCATACACCGTTAAATTTTCATTATCGGTAACAGTGGTGGACCAGTTCAAATTGGAACGAATGGATATGACATTCGCGTATCAAGAGTTTCTCTAACTTGAGAGAGTATTTAACAGACGGAAGGATAAAATCGTTATCGATACAGTCCACATATCTGTATCATTTGATAGATTTGTTTTCGGGTTCTGACACCCGCAACAGTCGTTTTGAGAGAACTTCATGCGTGACCTGAATCTCATGTGCTTCAACCGTGACCTGGTTTGTATGCCACATGTGTGGCGCATTTGGGAAACGCCTTATTCGTGGTAACAATCAGCTTTATAGCACTGTCGGTGACGTCCTGTGTCGTGCCTGTGGAAAACAACAACGTCTGTAGTCTACATTTGCTATCAGATGTGCAGCGAAATTATCAAGCAGCGAGCCAGCAGTTTATGAGGTGATACAACGTCTGAAGGATAGCGTGTACAAGTCGAGTGTATGTGCAGTTGTACCAGTCATTTTGCAAGTATAACTCGAGTCAAGAGCGGGTTTGCTGTGTTCCTGTTACGATCATCATGTGCTCCTATGCAGTATTCGAGCACATACCTTACTAAAGCGAGGACCTGAACGGAAGAAAGTCTAGATCCAGTACCTTTCGGCGATAGACTGTTTTAGCGTCAGAATTATGTGATATTTAAAGTCTTGGCGGAAGGGAATGGAAAATTGACAGATAAGTGATTTTTTGTTTGTTCTGTAAAGTGTGTCATGTCACTCATGTCCTCAGGCCTTCTGAATTCTATGCATTTCTTTTTAATTCTGTTGTTGATGTTGTTTATGTCTATAGTGACATATGAGTAGAATTTAATGCATAAGTAGTTTATGGCTATTAACATGTGGTATTGACTACCATGATATGGATATGACCATATAAAGGTTCTTTGAACAGAAATTGATCTGACAGTAATTAGGAAAGGTTGCAATTTGTTGTATGGTTATTTAGCTGTCAGAAGTAAAAGGTTTATTGATACATATACAGTGATCTCAATAAGTAAGTCACTATGGATGATGACGAAATGGATCCTGATAATATGTGGCCTTTATTGGAGTATTTATTTCAAGAGGGTAAAAATTTTCATAGATTAAAAGGACCAGAACTGGAAGCACACGTGATGGACGGATTGTTGGTCAGTGCGTCGAGAGCACTAAGAGATTTTGCTGAGAATAGATTTCAGTCCATCCCTCATTTAAGAATGGCTAGGAATTTAGCAAAGTTGCTGCTGCTGCTCGACCTTCGTGTATTTGTGTATAATAATATTCATGTTGAACACGACAATATATTGAAGGGTATACACAATATAATTGCTGACAATCAGGAAAAGAAGCTAGAAGATGAGGAAGTAAGAGTCAACAGACAGGAAGGAAAAAATTGCTTAAAGGGTAAAGCTGAAGAGAATGAACTTAAGGAAAAATTAGCTAAACTTACAAGTGATTTAAATAGATCAAACCTGGAACTTGCTAGAGTACAAGCAAGTTTGGATTCTTCACTATTGAAGGTTAAAGAATTGGAGGTCCAGATAAAAGTTAAGCATGTTGAGGTGGAAAACCTTACACAAGAGATCCAACGAAGGAAAGACATGTATGAAAAATTAAAAGCGGAAACCAATGAGCGAGAAGGATTATACAATGTAATGATACATGATGTATGTTTTGATAAACTTGAAGAGAAGAATACTGTATTTCCAGGGGAAGTCGATGAGTTAGTGAATAATAATAATGGTGAGAATGAAACACAGTCAATAAAGGTAAATAAAGAGCAAGATGGAAAAGAGACATTGGTAGAGTTGACCTCTGAGAAAGAGAAGGTTGCTAAGATTGAGAAATTGCTAGCAGAAGAAGGTTGCAGAGTTTTGGCTCTTAATGATTTAAATAAGAAACTTAGTCAAGAGATTGCGCATAGAGATATTGAAATTGCAGAGGCCAGAAAACGGGTAAATGGCCTGCTTGACATCGTCTTAGATAAAAAAATGTGGTCTTCTGTCTATGTTGACAGTGATAGACAGAAAGTTGCGAAAAGTCAGCCCCATACACTTTTTGCTCATAGAGAGGCCATACATGGTAAACATAGAACTTTTCGTGGGAGATACAACTTCCCTAGTGCTAGTGGTACTAGTGACTCTATTGATAATTCTTGGCGTCAGGCTAATAAAGATTCTTGTGTTTCAGCCAGTTCTATTGATTACGAAAAGAAATGTGAGAAATTGAAAGTTAAGGCTCCTAAAATCAATCACGTGTTTACTGTTGCAGATTCTGATAAACTTGTAACAGGGAATAAACATAGTACTATATTTTCCAGGAATGAAACCCACTATGGGCAGGAAAATAAACATTCTAAGGGTTCAGTTACTTGTCAAACTCAGCACAGCCAGTTTGACGGGATTGGTAAACATATTCCCATAGGTGAAAAGAAGAACATTGATAGTAAGAGATATAATCACAAGATTAGACAGTACCAAGGGAGTTTATCAAGTGGTAATTTTGATTCTCCAAGGAATTGTAAACAATTTAGCGGATTTCAACATTTTGATCCGAAGAATTCTGTAAGTTATAGTAGAAATAACTGTAAGAAAAACTATCAATCTGGTAATGATTTTGCTACTAGAAAGCAAGTCTTGTCTAGTGGACATTTTTGTCAAAGAAGATATGTTAACAACAACAACAATGCTAACTTGGGTTATAGACATAACATTTGTCATAATAGAGGAATTGACAAGAATATAAAGAGAGATAATAGCTCTTCACATGTTTCTCTACATAACTTGACTCAGCAAAAGTCTAGAGTCATTGTTTGTAAACAAAGCAACTGTAGTAATAAATATTTTCATCATGTAACAAATAATAAGCGCAAGTATGCTAACTTTGCTCAACATGAGCCCAGAGTCAGTTGTAATAGAGATAAGCAAGGTAACAATAACACTGGTGTTTTAAATACTGTGTCTGATAATGTTGTTCATCACGAGAAAGTGTCTCGGTGTTGTGAATGTAACATTTTGTTTCAGCCTACGGCAGTAATGTCTTCTGTGATGTCTAGAGATTATAAAAGAAGAGCTGAGGGCATTGTGAAAGGACCATTGCTTTACAAGGACCAAAGTACAGGGTAATTGTCATTGTGACTTCTACGTTTTTTCTCATTAGATTTCACCATTCATTAAAATGGAAATTTTCATTCATATATTTTGACAGAAGCGACTTTACGATAACAGTCAAGGCTCCTGTGACATATTAACTGTGAGAAAAGGAGGTCAACTTTGGGTCATTGTGTGCGTTCAAGCGTAACTTTTTCAGCGTCTCATTAAACATCGGATGTTTTACTTGCTCAGGGTCAAGAAATGTTGACAGGAAAGGGAAGCTATAGATTTACATCTGATTTTTTTATTTATTTATTAAAACAGTAAATATTTTTTTTTGTATTTGTTACTATAATAAATGATATGTTCTTGTTTTGCAATAACATGTAATTTCGTTTGAAATATTTAATGCATTATTTGATTGCCATGATTTTGTGTTTCTATTGTTAGTTATATTCCACTGTTGAACTTGCAGTTGTTTGTTTTGGTTTTTTGTTGTTGTAGCAGTTTTGTTAAGACAACTTTTGTACATGTTGAGTTTGCCAGCCCTATGCACAAAACTCATTAGTTGTAATGGTGCAATAATTACTTTTAGATAATTCATGAGCACTTGAATTTTTTCTCATGTGTTTTATGTGATGTATATTTTTTTTGAAAAAAAAAAAAAAACTTACATTTGTTAATGTGTGTCTGTTTAGAGATAGATTGTTCATACGTCCTTCATTTTCTTGAAGTCGATTTCTTTGTTAGTTTATTCATTATAGCTTTGAATTGGTTGTAAATGTAATACTATTTTTATGCAACTTAGTGATACGAAACTTTTTTGTATTTTTTTTTTTGAAAATGTATTTTTTCGAACGTTGTAATATTTTTTCTGCGCCAATGCTAGTCTGTATATTATGGTTAGTAATGTGTAGTGTCATTAGTTCCTTGGAATTGTTTTTTAATGTTTGATGCATTTTTCTGTATTTAGCGCGTGACTTTGAGTCAGTGCAAACCTTTTGATAGCGTTTTATTTTTGTTTGTGTGATATCTTGTATAATTTATTATTAGTTATGCATAAGTTTTATAATTTGGCTAAATTACTTACTATTCTTTTTGTCATAAGTTTTTACTTTGTGTTGTTAGTATAGATATACTTTGGTATTTTGTTTTGTAATTTTTGATTATGATTGTATTAAGTTAGACAATATGATGTTTAATTTAGATAGTTATAACGTATTGTTACTACTTTTTCTACATGTGCATCTTTACTTTTTATCTGTTTTTGTTGACTATTCGTCATCCCTTTACATCTTTTCTGTTGTCTTTTCAGCATGATCTGATATGTTGTTTATACTTCCGTGTTTCATCTTTGTCTCACTTTATGCTTCGTGTATACTTTTTTTTCTGTTACGCTACTTAGACTTTCATTCTTTGTATTGTTCATGTAATGAGGTAACTTTAGATCAGGGATAGTTATATTTGTTTCACATAGTTTGACATTGTGATATTATTTGTTGTTTTTCATATGATGATTTCATATTTTACTTCTTTACGAATTATACTTCGTTAGTTTGATATTGTCATTTCTAGTACGATTGTTTGTTGCTTGTTTGAGTATTATTGTATATGCTTAACTTAGTTCTGTAATAGATTAATTTTGAGATACTTAGCTTGGTTTTCTAATAGATTAATTTTAGTAATCATACGTTGGATGATTGTTATTTACTTTACATTTACTGCTAATATTTTGTAGATATACTATTTCTGACTTATCATAAGATGAATTTTGTAAAACATATGTTAGAACTCCATTATCTTTTAAATTTTTTCGTTTTGGGAGTTAATTTTCAAAAAAATGATAGAATCATTTTTTTTTTCTCCTGGGTGTGTGGGAAACTGTAACAAGTTGATCCTTTGAAAGGGCAGTAATTCGGAATATGTTTTTGGGCAAAGTAGATTATGAGTTACAATACTTGTATACCTGATTAAGCTGAGGTTTGTTTAACGTTATAATAGAAACATATCCTTTTTATTTTGAGTGACAGAGTACAGGAAAGCGTGCGAACGCTTTTATCTCAAATGCTGAGATGTATTTATTCTGTACTGTTTTTGAGCTGTGTTCAAAAACAGCGGAGTCTCGTTTTGGGTTTTTTGGCGGGACTAGAGTGTGTGATCCCGGAGAGGAGAAGAGGGATTCGGAGCGTTGGACCGGGAGTGGTCAACGCTGTCTGTGTGTGTTTTTCGAGGATGTATGCCTACGTAGTGCTTTGAATAATGTCGACTTAATGTTTTTGCTGTGTGGATAGGCCATATTATGTATTTGTGAAGCTTTGAGGAAGCTATTATGAGTCCAGGATTGGGACAGGCCATATTAAGTAGTATTTGTGAAGTGAGGACTTTAAGTATTTGTGAAGCTTTGAGGAAGCTATTATGAGTCGTGAGGACTTTAGGCCATAATTTATGTGAACTGCTGGGTGCAGTATTATAAGTCTAGCGCAGAGATGAGTCGTGAGGACTTTAGGCCATTATTTATGTGAACTGCTGGGTGCAGTATTATAAGTGAGTCGTGAGGACTTTAGGCCATAATTTATGTGAACTGCTGGGTGCAGTATTATAGTGCAGTATTATAAGTCTAGCGCAGAGATGAGTCGTGCTGGGGCAGTATTATAGTGAGCCATTATTTATTTATGTGAACTGCTGGGTGCAGTATTATAAGTGAGTCATGAGGACTTTAGGCCATAATTTATGTGAACTGCTGGGTGCAGTATTATAAGTGAGTCATGAGGACTTTAGGCCATAATTTATGTGAACTGCTGGGTGCAGTATTATAAGTGAGTCATGAGGACTTTAGGCCATAATTTATGTGAACTGCTGGGTGCAGTATTATAAGTGAGTCATGAGGACTTTAGGCCATAATTTATGTGAACTGCTGGGTGCAGTATTATAGCGCAGTGTTATAGCGCAGAGATGAGTCGTGAGGACTTTAGGCCTTGATATAGATCTGCTGATGAATGTTGAAGAGTATTGTATTGCAATGACTTGTAATGTGACTGTGTGTATATCAATGTAAACGTGATCGTGCTGTGACTTAATAAATCGACATTTAAATTACACCAGATGTTTACGGCCATCCATGACTATTATTTACGTACCTGTGTTGTGAGTGACTGTTCTACCACACACTCACTAATACATACCTAACACAGATACGACGGCACATTTAGTTTGCACTGGAACTTTGAAAATGGGTTTATTTAATAAGTTTAAATTTACACCACAATCCAGTGAAATAAAAATGAAATAACTAGACCACTGATCACTCGAAGCTAAAGTATAAATTACCGTCTGCACAGAAAAGAATTCACTCCAATAGCCAACAATTTAGATGAAATCTAGCAGGAATTTAAGTATATGCTAGTGAATCTTAGAATGCTGTCAGAACGAATGATAAAGTTGCCCTTTTCAGATTCTGTATATATCTAACGGGAATGTAAGTTAAATGGGTCGTGTGAAAATTTCGCGCCTCTTCAGATCCCAGGGAAAGTCGAAGTTATTTAGCCGCCATGCTAACCGCGATGGCCCGACTGGCTTCCGATCTTCGTTCGTCTCAGGCTGCTCGCGCGACGATGTGAAATTTCTGCGAGACTAGCCTCGTTCGCGGTGAGTTTCCTGATTCCTCAGATCGTATCCGCTACGCTGAGCGCTCCGTCTCTCCCGTTCCATAGTCTTTCGGGCAAGCCTGCCGGTTGCCACAGAGGTGCGAAGTCTGCAAGAAGCTTTCTTCTGACCGCTCGTGTCCATCTTGCAAACGGTTCAGTGTTCGCACGGAGATGCTAAATTTCTGCTTCTGTGTTCTGGGGATCGTCTTTGACTGCTTTGATCATAGCCGCTACTCTTCGTTGATGAAAAGTTACAACAATACTGATGTTCAGCTGTTCTAATGTTATGAAAAGCTAAAGTCCCTTTAATCATCCATCAAATCAGGGAAAATTCACTTGTCAAACGAGACGTACGTCACAGTGGTTTTATGAAATCATCATTCTATACGCTGAAGTTGCCCACCTCAAATAACTTGGACATCCACTAGCAAATATCACATATTAAAATTCACATGGAATATATACATATAGTTCACATGTTAGTAATGAAAAATATAGAATGTAAAAGGACAACTTACGCCAATCCTGGCTCACAGACATTTTGCTCAGATGTGTTAAGTTAAGGCACTTGATTAGGCCTCTTACACGTGTTCTTGAGGGTCGTTACTTTTGTAAGATAATTCTCTCTATGACTCCGTGTGTTGCAATTTCAACAGCTTTCCTTATTAAAATGTTTTTCCTGGGCTATGTAAGTCCTTCAAAGTCAGTCTGATAAATGGAAATCTAAATTCTAGGCTTCACTCTGGTAGGATCTGGTTTTGTCTTGGCAAGCGTGAATCTCACAGTGTCTTAACACTGAAGCGTGTCATGTTATATTCCTGTCGCACCCCCGCATCTGTTTGTTATGGAGCTACTCAACAGCCCCAATCATTTTCAAACATGCTTGTTACGGGGGTGGCGATTTCAAAATATTCCTGACATGGAAAAATTTTGAACATAAGGCAGAGGTCACCTCTCCCATATATTGCAAGAAAATATCCGGTCCTTTGTGTACGAACTCATAGACATATCGGTAAACTCATACGACAATGTGTGTAAGATATAACATCTTACTACTTCTGCCCGGACAATTACAACATTTCCGTTCGGGTGTGTCCGACTGATAAGTGCGTGTCTGTAATCTGTCCGCTGGCGGGATAGTTTATCGCTCATCACACCTTGAGCAAACAGAACTACGCGAAAACTAAGCAGACCAATATGGTTTTATCTGCGATAATCTTAGCAAGGCTGTGTCTCACCTGGCGAATGTTATGTATTATACGCAACAAGGAGTGTCAAATGGTTTTGACAATGTCAATTATCTGCCACATAGCAGACAAAGAAAAGGTTACGACCATGGAAAATCACGCAAATAAAATCAGTACAAAAAATGTAACTGATACTGCCGTAGTGAAACAGAGATATAAGAGAAGGGTCGCCCTATTCTGTCACTCACTGTTCTTGTATTGTGCTTTATTTGTTCACTATATGTTTTATATTTCTGTTTTCATGTTTACATATGTGTAGATTATTTATAGTAGGAGCTTAGTTGGATATGACCTGTAGGTTTTTTACCCCAAAGTATGCTACAATTCATCTTTCTTTACGTATTTTCTTATAATATTTTCATTTAGAGAGGCAGCTTTCAAGCGGTGATAAACTTTCATCTCTATTTGAACTTATTACATGGGTATTTTCCGAAATAGTTGTGATGTCATGTGTCACGTGGTGTTGTAATTTGGTTTGATTTTAGTGACCTCTAGGACGACACAGAGTCCTCTGGGAGGACAATATTAGACAATCTCTGAAGGACAGAGGGCTAGAAATGAACCAGGCCAGAAGGAAGACAGCCGATAGGATAATATGGCGATCTCTCTTCCAAACCTCTACATTTCATGGTAGAAGAGGAGACTAAGTAAGTAAGTAAGACCTCGTTGCGTTTGTAAACACTCTTTTCCTATTCGCTGTCTTTTGATAAATATGTACTCATTTGACGGTCCGTTGTTTTCATGTGTTACATTTTCCTGGTGTATTGTCCATCATTATTGTTTAATTTGCATAAATATATAGCATTTTATCGTTTGTCTCTTCAGTTTATTTAAATTCGTTTTCTTTCATCAAGCAATTTATATACATTACTGTCACGAAAGGGGTTTGTTGATGTTGTTGTAAACTAAAGTTATCCTGGACCAAAAAGATGTATCAGATGATACCAGGATAGTGCCAGATAAGAGACTGGTCTTACAAGAAATACCCCCTTTTCTGAAAAGAATCAGGATGTATTGACATCAAAGGTAGAATCCAGCTGTATAAACCTCCAGGTGTGATGAGAGTGAATGTCCTGAAAGTCTATTTGCTCCCTTTCGCGATTCTCCCCTGACATTATGTGTTATTATTATTTTCTGTTATGGCTAATTATGCTAGGGGTACTAATTATGGTCTATCTATATATAATATGTATCAACAAAACTTGGAACTCAATTTAAATAATTTTAGCAATTTATTTAACCTATACCGTTTCTCTTTTAGGTTAGGTAACTTATCATGAATCAAATGTATTTACATAATGAAATAAATAAGCATGGAATATCAATTATCAAAATGAATCAATATGATGAATTTTCACATTTTGGTTAACCATTATCTAATACATATATGTTTTGTCACTCTTACTGGACTGTGAAGTAGTAATTTTCAAATTTATGTCCATAAGGATTCATCATACACTGTATTTTTATCTTTTTATTGTATATATTAGAGGTAGAGTCTGAATAGGCTGACCAGTGGCTTGGTTTTGCCACATATCTTCTAAGTAGAAATCAATCACTCTCCCGCCATGGACTAACACGTCTGTGAATTGCCAGGCAGTAGACGCTGGGTATCTGGCTTCAATGACTTTAAGAGCACTTGCACCTCAGAGTTCAACTGAGATGGATGATTCATGCACTTCTGGTAGTTTGCAGGATAAAACCTGGAATACAAATAATCACAACCCCTGTATGGTCCAGCACTATTCTGTCCTCACACACAATGGACATAACAAACAGTGTCAGACATTGTGCTAACATATGCACAGGACAATTTATCTGAAAACCACTCACAGCCAGTTCACTGTGACTACACTTTCCTTATAAATCCTAAGTTAGATCCAGTTGTCCATGATCCGCCTTCATACAATGATTTGGTCTAGTATAAAGCACTAAGTAATACCTTGATCAATTCCTTAAAACAATTCCTGTCATCCTTCCTTATGTTCCTGGTAAATGTGTCGTTCCTTTAAGAAATACTCATCCTTCTATTAACCACTCTGCCAAGAGTAATCTTGAGCAAAGGTAGATAGAAAGGTCCTCCCAGATAAGCAGGGGAGGCAATCTTATGGCATGTTGGTTGATTACCATGTACAGTGACAGAAGAAAACGCGTCCTTAATTCAAAGTATATACGTAATGGCCAGTATACATTTTTTAAATCCATTATATGTTGGTAGTAAAGATATTCTTGGACCGTCTGCAGTTGTGATATTGACGTTTGCCATAATGGTGTTGACGTTCACCTCTTGTACTGAATCATTCCCAATTTGAACTGGTAAACAAATATAATTTCAACATTATTATATACGTCATGAAAACTCCTTCAAGACAGTAATGTTGTGATGTTATTTGAAAGTGAGAAGTTAAAGAATAAGAAAACAGTGTATTAAGGAAACTTAAGACACAACAGAGTAGGGAACAATTCATTTTGAGTAAGCTGATGTGGCTTTCCGTTATTGGTTTACAAACTGAGGGAAGATTAGCTTATTTAAAATAATTTGAAAAAAAAAGCGATTGATTAAGTGAGGAGCAATAACAGAGGACATAGCTGCTCCCTCTCTTCAGGCTACGGGGCTTTTACTGTGGTAACGAAACAGTGATATACACAGCTATTACTGCCACTGAATCCGGTCGACAACTCATTAATGCTTGTATTGTTTTTTTTTCTTTGAAACTGAGTCGGGCCATGTGGTTTTCTGTAGGGATCACAGTATGGCTTCCGGGCTCTCTAAGTTTGTTAGTAAAAGTACTAAGGTTACACACTGGATTCTGTTCTTTTTTTTATGTATCCATTTAATCTTTTGTTTACTGAAAAAAAAAAAAAACACACGCACGCACGCACGCACGCACGCACACACACACACACACATATAAAGCTCACTTTCATAAAACTTCAGCGAGCACGTAAGCTCTCGTACACATAGCTAATGTTTACATTTACGTCTTACCTCTGTCTATTGTGATAATAGAAACCCAGTGTAAACTAGCCATAACAGCTTTCAGGAGACGGTCAAATTAAAAAAATCAAATAGTTCGAGAAAGGTCAATCACATTCCAGTGCTGATGTAACTGATACACTATGGCATTTAGATACGGACAGAATTCTACGACATGAAGGTTTTATGACAGGTGTGTATTTGTTATGTGTTATCGTTGAAATAAATGTAAATTCACATTGTAACTTTCTGCTTGTATGTTTATGTCAGCTTAATTTTGTGATTATTAATTGCCTTTATGAAAAGTATAATGGTATTGCTCTCGCTGAACCGTTGGAACAGAAAACCGACATGCTTGCTTAGAAATGTATTCTTGTGTGCCTAATTCATTCTGATCTCCTGCTTTTTAGCTTGAATAATGCATACATTTTCTGGATCATTACTTGCGCACTGTTTTTTATCATTGACAGACAGCCCTACGCTGTACAAACGATTATCGGATTCCGATCTCTATACCTCTCTCATCATTTCCATTTTAGACCTAGTTAGTACGGACAGTTCGATTACAAAGGTCCTCTCAAATTTAAATCAGTCCCTTAACAATAGTAAAAATAGATTTCTAGAAATCCTGAACAGGAGCTGAATAATAATAAAAAAATATATATATTTTAAACACAGGCTTTTAATGCACTAAAAACCCACAAATAGTTTTTCAAGGAGTTTATAGCTTGCAGTCAAATAATGTAACATCAAATTGACAAAAAGCGTGGGGCGCTTAAGCGCTTATCATATATTTTATCCATAAGTGTGTAATGACCCATTTCACTGATGATACAATACAACAACAACAAATTAAAATTAATTTTATTTTATTCTTTTTATTATTTTTACGACTGACTATTATATTGTCATGGGGAAAACTCAATTATGTCAAGTTTCAGAGCTATTGCTCATCTGGAAGTGATTGAAAAATTGATCATAAGATTTGAAGGTGACTGTCGTGAATTCTGATTCACAACACGTCATTCATACCACAACGGTACGCCATACTTTATAACAGTGTATGCTAGACGGACCAATGAAACAGCGTCCTTACTCGTTTGTTTACAATAGTATTAGGCATTGACAATGGCCAGTCTCAAATCTGTGTAACCCAGTTGGGGATGAAATTAAATCATAGGACTATGAGCGAAGTACCGCATGGAAGAGGTCAGTAATTTAATAATAGGAATGTTCCTTGATAAGTAGGTGTAAAGACTTCCACGAATAGCATTATACGAGTGGAGAAATCTCGAGTAGAATGCATCGAGACATTAGGCAAGTCGAAAATTTTGTTGTTTAGCCTACGCCTAGGAAAATATGGATTTATGTAAAGAAAAGACAGTTATCTAGAAAGATAAAGAATAATCCAGGGCGTATTTTAAGCCTAAGATGAAGGAAATCGGTCCAGGACTAAGGAAGATATTTAAATTCCTAGTTTTCCATACTTGCTCATCTAGACAAAAGTAGGCAGATATCTGAGTATGCAACACACTTCAGCATTACTGCTTTCCGTGTCGTCCGGCCATGACCTATATAAAGAATTGCCTTTGTTCGGAAGGAGGCCATAAATATTCAAAAACTACAGTAAGAGCGATAGTCTGTCAGCCGGACTTCCTTTGCCTTCTGCATCTGAGAGCAGACTGTATGACCATTAACAGCTCGACTGTATGTACTTGAGGGTAAGAAAGAATGTATATATATATATATATATATATATATATATATATATATATATATATATATATATAGAGAGAGAGAGAGAGAGAGAGAGAGAGAGAGATATTTCTAATTAATTAATCAAACTGTGCGTTAGGAAGTGTGTAACTGTGTTATAAACCTACTGTGTAATTTTTGGAGGCAAAAACCAAGCCTGTGTATATTCAAATAAATTGAGAATGGCAGCGGAAAGTGTGTTCATAGTTTTAGAAAAGCATTTAAAGAATTATGTCTTGAAGGAATGGGACACACAACAGGAACAAAGGAAAGGATGAAAGGAAGTGCGTTACTGTATTGTTTAAGATATCACATAGTATTTTCCACAAAACCTAATAACTGTATGGAGGCGAATCATAGACAGATGGCTGTAACCAAGGAAATGGAGAAGGATGGTATTCACGATGAAATAAATTGTGTTATTACTGGTCTATTATGCCCTATGCGTCTATCTGCACCCTATGTGAAACTGTCTCTTCTCACCTAGATATGGAATAGAGAGATAGACAATACAGTGGTTAAGAAATTGTGTTTCAGGTTACATCCTGTAATAACAGTACACATTTAAAGAGCCAGCCACAACTGCAGGAACTAGTGGTGCGAGCGCCCTTTGAATCCAGAGGGACAGCCACCCAGTACCTACTGCCTGGAGGAGACCCAGTGGACCGTTTCTTTCCAGAACAGAAGTGTGACAGGCGTCAAACACAAGTAGAACAGATAAGTGGCCATACAAGGCTACTGTCCAGTGTAGAACCAGATAGACCACAACAACTAAGTCTTCTAAGACAGTAGATAATGATGATAATTCAGTGCATCTAGATAGGCACATTCAGATTCAGTAATTGACTGTAATTCAGTAACTGAAGAACTATTATTGATTCTAAAATACAGACAGTCTACAACCAGATTGAGTTCAGCCAGGAAATAAGAACTATCAATAGGAAACTTCAGGTGGAAGCTGATAAGGAAGCTAAGCAGTTGCAAATGGAGGCTGAGAGAGAGAGGAAAAGAAGTTGCAAAGGGAGGCTGAGGAAAAGAAGTTGCACATGGAGGCTGAGAGAGAGGAAAAGAAGTTGCAAATGGAGGCTGAGGAAAAGAGGTTGCAAAGGGAGCATGAGTTGAGATTGAAAGAGCTTGAACTTCAAGGAAATGTTACTGGTCATGGAAGTAGTCCAACTACCTCTGACAGTAATG
The DNA here is from genome assembly GCA_024509875.1 of Oreohelix idahoensis. Taxonomy (NCBI): domain Eukaryota; kingdom Metazoa; phylum Mollusca; class Gastropoda; order Stylommatophora; family Oreohelicidae; genus Oreohelix; species Oreohelix idahoensis. The sequence goes on from JAMPIV010004558.1 coordinate 489,083, forward strand.
CCAGTCAAAGTACCTCATATGGAGCCATGAGTTTTCACTTGGATCCATTTGTGGAGAAAGATGACGCAATTGAGGCACATCAGGACAGGTATGAGAGATTAGCCACTAGCTATGGCTTAGATACGGAAAAATGGAGCGTTAAGCTATCGCAGGGGTTGAGAGGAGTTTTTTACGAAGTGTATGCAAAACTCGGAAAAGAAGACCAGGAAGATCATGAAATCCTGAAGCAGACATTGCTGGTTCGTTATGAAAAGAACTCAGAATCTTATAGGAAGAAATTCCGAACTGCTAAGCTGCTTCCTGGAGAAACTTACCGCCAATTCTCTGCCAGATTAGAAACCTATTTGGAGAAGTGGACTACTCTGGCAAAATGTCAGGACCTCAAAGAAATGGTCATGATGGAACAAGTGAGATAGTCTATGCCTCCAGACATGAGAAAATTTCTTATGGAACAAGGCACAGAGAGATTGGGGGAGATTTTAACACTTGCTGAGAGATATCAGGCAACTCAGGCAGAAATAGCAGGAAGTAAGTGGAAGCAAGGAGAAAGTAGTAGGCCACCACAAAACCAGAATAAGTTTTATAATAGGGACCAACAGCACAAATACAAACAAGGTTATGACAAACCTAAATTTAACCATAGAGACAGGAACTCCCAGGTACAAGATAAGAAACCCTACAGACAGGGTGAAAAGTGGTGTAAAATTTGTAAAATTAACAACCAAAATATTTTTGACTGCGGAAAGAAAATCCCTCCATATCACGTTGCATGTCTTATGTCAGAATAGGTTATATGTATCTAATGGTACACAGCACACACACACAGAGCACACTGGGCTACTTGTGCTGTGTGAACAAACCCCTCTACTGGTACTATGGATTTAAGGCACACTCACACTATACACTTCGCTCGCTGTCTCAAAGGTATGACCACAGTACACAGTAGCTGACATGAATAATCCAATAACACCTAAATCAGGTAATAACCCTTTAATAAGTATGGTGCACACATATGAGCCACACACGGCTAACAATACACATGAAATGCAATACACAATGTAATGAAAATGCTAAACTATTTGCCAAAATCACCAGCTCAACATAATAGCAAAACAGTCACCGACATAATCCAACCAGCGACTACAGAATGACTATCGCTCACAGGCGACGTCCAATACTGAAACAAGGCAAGACATAATTGCAAGATTCTACAGTAAATAATATCAAGGAAAGAACCACCAGAAATCACATCACCCTTTTAGTAATCTAACAATAATCCTGAACACCTGAAACAATCGGCAAGCAATGAACAAGAATGGCATTCATGTAATCCCAGCAAAACCGCTGACAAAGGGAACAAGCGTCCGTACAGGACCGCTGACATCTCCTAGACTGAATCGCGCCAAAAAATCTACATCCTCTTCCATTCTGGCCCGACTCGCCAAACGGGTTTTCTATTCTACGCTGTTGCCACTTTACAGCGTAACCAACTAAATATATTTCGGCGAATATCTCTACTGTGACATCTACTCTCTCTCTCTCTCTCTCCCCTCTAAGAAAGAAAACGAAGTTTTCTTCCACCGGAGGAGACACGCCCAACCCCCTTCTGGAGTAAGGGTGAACAAAATACCGAGATAGCACCTCCTCATGTAGCTAAAGAATGCCAGAGTTGTCCAATACTATTGACATCCATGCCTTCTCATTCACTAGACTAGATACAAGGAACATGTACAAATCCACACCAGGTACTGGCAGTCGTGAAAAATAACAACGACTGACTAATCCTGGAGTAGTCTAAACACCATGCATGTTACACCACATCTATATAACTAATTGTCACCCATCAAACAACAAGTCATCGTATCAACAAGCATCTCTCATAATATAGCTGTAGGTATAAGATAATATGATATATCTACACATTGAGTACAACTTCATAGATATTTCCTTTATGGCAGCATAATAAATATGTAGTATAACACAATACATCATCATGAAATACCAATTCTAATAAACATAACCCATTTCTTACATAAATTGTAATAAGTACTCTCTTCAGATGTACCTGTCCCATAGACTATAAATGTCCAACCAACTTCACAACCTGGACAAGACATCTACTACCACATTATATACACCCTGAATTGGTAAAATAGTAAAGTTGAATTGCTGCAGCAATAATGCCCAGCGTGTCAATTTAGCACTGGTGGATTTAGCCGACTGCAAAAATAGCAGTGGTTTGTGGTCTGTTTGGAGGAAAAAATGTGCTCCCAACAGAAATCGTGCCAACTTAGACACCACCCAGATAATCGCAAGGCACTCCCTCTCGATCGTGGAGTATCTGGTTTTTGCTGGCAACAGCTTACGACTGACATACAACACTGGATGGAGCGACCCTCCATGCTCCTGCATAAGGCAGGCGCCAATGCCTACCGACGAAGCATCAGTGTGCAATATCAATGGTCTGCCAAGATCTGGCAATCTCAAGATGGGTTTTTAAGAAAATAGTTTTTTAATCTTACCCAATGCATCTTCACATTTACAATCCCATTTTATTTTGTTGGGTTGCCCCTTTTTGGTAAGTGCCATAAGCGGCTCAGCCAACGATGAAACATCTGGGATGAATTTATTATAGAAATTGATAAAACCTAATAAACTCTTTACCTGCCTCTTAGTCTTTGGCGTTTGCAGCTGTAATATTTTTGTAACTGTACCATCTTCAGGTTTCATGATGTTATGGCCAACCTAATGGCCCAGGAAGCTCAGCTCTGCATACCCGATGGACACTTTGCTCGGGCGAGCAGTGAGTCCATGTGCCTTCAGGCACTTCTATACGGCAAACAGCCCATCCACATGCTGCTCCCACGTTTTGTGGAAAATGCAGATATCGTCGATGTATGTAATAACATCGTCTCTGTGCCCCAGTAGCGTCCTCATCATTCTTACAAAGGTGGCGGGTGCATTCACTAACCCGAAACACATATAATTGAATTGGAATAGACCTCTTGGAGTAGCAAACGCCGTAAGAGGTTTTGCAGCCTCAGCCAATGGCACCTGCCAGTATCCTCTTGCTAAATCTAACTTTGTAAAAAATCTAGCATGGGAAAGTTTGGTCAGAAGCTCTTCCTGGTTAGGCATAGGCTCTGCGTCGACTACCGTTACACTATTGAGCTTACGAAAATCAATACACACTCTGAGGGCCCCGCTCTTCTTCTTAACCACCACCATGGGGAAAGAATACGGGGATTCGGAGGGAGCGATGATATCTAACCGAGCCATTTCGTCAATCTCCTTCTCGATCGCCGCTTTATAATGAAGTGGTAAAGGGTATGGTTTAACTCTGATCGGCTGGTTATCAGTTAAAGTTATCTCATGAACTATCAAATCTGTTTTACCCGGCAAATCCGTGAGCACGTCACTGAAATCCCTCAGTATTGCATCAACCTGAGCCCTCTGTCTGTTGGTTAAATCTGAACAAACCGACACGTCTGCCCAAGATTCGGAAGGAGCTATCGGCACGAGAGACAGCTGTAAGTTTCCATCGTCGCAGCTGTCTTCACCACTATCTATCACCACTGCCGCCGCTACTTCCGAACGTCGCGTACTCATGGCCTTAACCACCGAAGATAGCTCGGGAGGACGCTCCACGTACGGTTTGAGCATGTTCACGTGGAACACTTTCTCCTTCTTTCTAACCTCTACAATGTAGTCGACATCAGTTACCTTTTTCTGAACCCGAAATGGCCCTTGCCAGGAGATGCTCAATCTATCTTCTTTAGTGGGCAAAAGCAACCACACTTCATCACCTGGCTGAAATGATATAAGCTTAGTACCTCGGTTTGCGTACTGGCGGTACTGAATACCCGCATGGGTCAAGTTCTCCCGCGCTAACGCACATGACCTAATTATCTTCTCGCGTAGATGTACGACATAATCATACGCGGAAACTACCGATCCGTCTACGTGTTTTCCTACCAGCCAGTCCTTATGTACGTGCATTGGACCCCTGGGATTTGCACCATACAGCAACTCGAATGGCGAGAAGCCCGTACTCTGAGGGAATTCGGCAGTCACATTAGCTAACATATGTTTTAATACTCCGTTTAGGCGTTCGCAAACCCGTTCGCCTGCGGTTGGTATGGAGAGGTGAAAGACTGGGAAATCCCCAGTATTCTAGTTACCTTCGACATTTCGTGCGAAATAAATTGAGTTCCCTTATCAGAGAGTATGCACTATTGGAAACCGACGACGGCTGTATAACAGCTGAAGTGCTTCCGCTACTGCCTGTGAGGTAATAGATCGCATAGGCACTGCCTCTGGCCACCTAGTACACAAGTCCACCATGGTTAGGATGAAACGAAATCCTCTGTCGGACGTCACGGACAACGGGCCTATAATATCAACCGCGACCTTCTGAAATGGGCGCAGTGCCAAGTCTACTGTCTGAACCGGGGCCTTTGGCGACCGGCCCTTGTGAGACATCTGTTGACAAACAACACAAGACTTACAATATGCCTTGATGTCTTTATTCAATGCTGGCCAATAAAATTGGGAGAGAACTCTGTATCGAGTCCTAGCCACTCCCATGTGACCAGCAAAAGGAGAGTCATGCGCCAACTCCAGCACCTTCGCTCTCCACTGGCTTGGCACCACCACCTGACGTATGAGTTGCTGTTGTCTCTCAAAGCACCGAGTCAAGATCTGGTCCTTATACTCAAACCAGTACCGTGATGTTTTGGTCTGTTTCGCTTCTCTTGTTTTCGCTAACTCCGACAGTCTCAATAGCGTCCTGTCTGTTTTCTGCCCCTCTGCGAAATCACCGACCGAAACGTCTCGCACGCTTAAAACCTCATCTACTGTCGATGGGACACGAGAAGCATCGGGATTATCACACTCTTCCTGCAATCTTACCTGCGCCCTAGTTAGCACCGCATTAGCTACTACAGTCCTATTATTCTCCCATTCGTAAATCTCTTCCGGTGTGCAATTTCGAACCCCTTGCACGTTACCGATGATTAGGTCTGCCACTGGTTTGTTAAGGACACACGCATGCACCCTTCCTGCCAAGAAGGGGGTGTCTATGTCCACAATGGCTATGGAGTAATATTCTACATTACCCCCAAAGGTGATGCACCTCACTGTCTTACCTGTCAGGCATGACTCCTCGATGCAGGAGCGACGTACCCCTATGGTGGTACACCCCGTGTCCCTAAGCACGGACACCTGCCTCGACTGCACCGACCCTGTACAAAGCTCGAGTTTTCCACCTTCATCCAGGGAAGACAGACAGGGCAAAGTGTGCCCGCAAATCAACACTGGTTTCCCATCTGGTACAAACAACTGTCTGCACCCCTCACAGTCTTCATTATTAATAGTGTCTAGCACACATGCCACATTAGCCTTCTCCGGCTCAGCCTTACACCACCTAGCTATATGACCTGTGGCCCCACAGTTGGGGCAAATAATATCTTTCCTGTCCTTGTTAGGACTATGGTTCGGTGAAGAACGCGTATCGGAGTCCGAACCCCGACCATCTGACGATCCACTTCTATGTTTGGACCATTTACCTTTATAACATGATTTGCCCTTATCTTTCGAGTCTTGGAAACGAACCTGTTTCCGTCCTTGGAAATTCTCCCCTTCACTATCGCTACCGGATTGTCTACTATACCATCTGGGCTGAAAATGTCGCTGTGGTCTAAAGTTTCTGTAACTATCTCTACCTAATTGATATGGGCGGGGTGACCTATCAAATCTTGACCTCATGGACCTGTCGGTGCTACCTACTCGGTGTTGCCATGGTTGGCGCTGCAGTTTGCCGACCCCGGCAACTAACGCGTCTGACAGACCCGACTTCTGAATAGGTTTGCCCGGATGGGCCAGGAGATAATGGTGCCCCAATTGGGCCATGGACTCAATGTTCTTAGGTTGACGTTCCTGGAAAAACGCAACCAACTCACTGGAACACGAGGACAAAACTTTGTCCCGTAACACCAAATCTAGCAAGCCATTAAAGTCCTTTTTTATCCCCTCCAAATCAATCCATCTTTTCAGCAGAAGTTTGATTTTCGAGATAAAATCCTCGAAGTCTTGGTCTGCACTAGGCATCTCGTTTTTAAAACGCGTCCGGTAGCCGTCAGCAGTGAGACAGAACTTCCGGAGCAATCTCTCCTTCACTTTGTCATAATCGGCCCTTTCCTCTAAAGGGAGGCTATAAAAAGTCTCCATCGCGGGCCCCACTAGCAGTGTCGATAAAAGAGATGGCCACTGATCCCTATCAGCCTTATAGGCCACACATTCGGCCTCAAATCTTGCCAGGAAGAAATCTAAACTATCAGTTTTAACATTGAAATTTGGTAGACGCAGCCTACAAGGACGATGAGCCCCACCAGGAGTCACGTTCTGACCACTCGCACCCACTTCCAATTTCTTCAATTGTATTTCTTTATCCATCCTCATTCTCTCTAATTCTAGCTCTAACTCTCTCTCTATCTTCTTTTCTTGCAATTCTCGCTCTATCCTCTTTTCTTCCAATTCTCTATCTTCTCTCAACTTCTTTTCTTGCAACTCGAATTCTCTCTGTTTCCACTCACTTTCTTCTTTCATCTTCTTTTCTTGTAACTCCTTATCTTCTTTCATCTTCCTATCTTGTAACTCTTTATCTTCTTTCATCTTCCTTTCCTGTAATTCAAATTCTTTTCTTTTTATCTCTAGCTCTTCAGCTCGAGCATCTCTTAGAGCATTCTGTTTCTCAATCCTCTCCCTCTCTTCCTTCTCTTTCAAAGCTTTTTGATTCTCTGCTGCGTAAAATTTTGCTTCAGCAAAATCCATGAGTTCTTTCTGGGTGTACCCACATTCTTTACCAATCTGAATGAAAGCTTGAAGGTCCATGGTGTACACTCAGATTACTCACTCTTATCTCTAGCTATAAATTTCTATACCACTATTCAGTCGTATATATTTCTCTTATCTCACCAGAAAACTATTTCGTTACAAAATATGCAGTAATAATAATAGCTCTTGATATCATTTCTCAATACACACACACACACACACACACACACATATATATATATATATATATATATATATATATATATATATATATATATATATATATATCTATATATATATATATATATATATATATATATATATGAGTGTAAGTAAATATCACCTCACCTCTCAATGTGTACACAACATCAATCTTTGCCTCTTCTAGTATAAAGTTTTACTTTGCCACTTGGCTACTGTCTCATCACTGTGAAACTTTGGTCTAACTGACCAACTTAGTCTCTATGATATCCTCAAAAAACTTACAATAGTCACTAGTTGTATAATAACAACTTCCTGATACCTTGACACCAGTATATCAACTTAGTTCACAATAGGTATTGCTTCAAAATCTGTTACTGGCACCCACACTGGTGCTATATTCAAATAACACTTCACTTATTACTAAACTCTATAGTCTCTGTTATGCAAGTACTACCTCTGGCAAAATGAGCACAACACAGATGAAAGAAACGCATACATCACATTACGAAAACAAAATTCCAGTCACAAGGAAATAGATGTTAGAACACGAAGAGAAGAGGAAGATTAATATCTACAATGCGTGACTGAGCACGAACGAAAACAAGGGATACATGTAAACGTATTTACAAGATAGTAAGATGAGACAAGAGAAAACACCACTTAAACACCACAAAAGAATTACTAAATGTACACGACACAATAAATACACACACCACAAACACAGCTAATACCATCAGGGCTTGGAATGTTAAGCATGGCAGTCGCAGGAAATCCCCTCTGCCAGACTCCACCACAAAACCAACACCGCCACACCCTAAAAGAATCGGTCTAATCCAATCTTTTCCACAAGAGAGGCCAAGACTGGATTAAACTCGCCGCCCTTCCTCCCTTGAACACACCAACACATTATAACACCAAAGACTCCACGAAAACCACACTCAACAATGAGGTGCTGGAAGCTATCTCTTCCATCAAGCACTATCTTCACTTCAGTGAAAGAAAACTAAGCAAATTATCAGTAAAATTATATTATAATGTATCCAAAATATACAATGTAACTATTTCCTGACTACAAAGAAAACACAGGAAGATCAGCTTTAACTAACAATTAACATACCTACATACAGACTAAGTCTTACTCGTACAATAAGGAAAAGACAAAATAGAACTAAAGAAAACAATAACAAAGCAAGAATCAAATAGAGAAACAGCACTAAACTACTTAACAGGTCAGACTATATGATAGCTAGTATCAGACAGAAAGACAGAAAGAAGGTTTAGAGATTACAGTAAACACAATAAAATATCAATATAATTCATTATGCAAAAGCAGACAAACAATAACTTATCTGAAGGTCCAACGGCGCCTGAACAAGAAGTATCCTCAGCACTGACGATAAATGATGACCACAGAACAAACGAAACTCCACACTAGAAAACGTATAATCCACAAGAATCTCAGTCCAGGAAACAGTTTTCTATGAAAGTCTGAGTGCCAAATACTTTCCTCGATGAATATACTGTTCTCTACGGTGCTCACAAAGCACTGTCGACAATATACATAGAACTGTCTACTTTTCCAAGTCCAGCTGCACAGCTACTAACACCAGTCTATCCGTTAGATAAGCACGTATAAGTTCGTTGGCAATGTTCTATATGTGTTTTACACAACGATAATCACGCTGCACCACACTCCATGGATCACAGCCGTCTACAAAGTGGCATCCACTGGACTCCCACAAGTCGGCAGGTCACACTGCACACCAGAATTCACCCCTAGTCGGGCTCGTCTGCGTGGTACGGAAACGTCACAGGCGTCGGCTTTCACCCCTGGTTGGGCACATCTGAGTAGTAGTGACAAGACCAGCAGTCCAACACGGTGACTTGAGGTACCAACAACCCTAACAACTTCCTATCGACTATAAACTCCTAACAACCGTCTCCTTCCACCCTAATACCAAGGTTGACCAATCTATCTCCCATCTGACACTCCATTTGCCGTCTGGGCCAATCTAGCTAGATGGTACCAACACCCCAAGCTCCGCTGCTCCACCTGGATCACTGTCAACAATCTACTGGTACTATGGATTTAAGGCACACTCAAACTATACACTTCGCTCGCTGTCTCAAAGGTATGACCACAGTACACAGTAGCTGACATGAATAATCCAATAACACCTAAATCAGGCAATAACCCTTTAATAAGTATGGTGCACACATATGAGCCACACACGGCTAACAATACACATGAAATGCAATACACAATGTAATGAAAATGCTAAACTACTTGCCAAAATCACCAGCTCAACATAATAGCAAAACAGTCACCGACATAATCCAACCAGCGACTACAGAATGACTATCGCTCACAGGCGACGTCCAATACTGACACAAGGCAATATATAATTGCAAGATTCTACCGTAAATAATATCCAGGAAAGAACCACCAGAAATCACATCACCCTTCTAGTAATCTAACAATAATCCTGAACACCTGAAACAATCGGCAAGCAATGAACAAGAATGGCATTCATGTAATCCCAGCAAAACCGCTGACAAAGGGAACAAGCGTCCGTACAGGACCGCTGACATCTCCTAGACTGAATCGCGCAAAAAAATCTACATCCTCTTCCGTTCTGGCCCGACTCGCCAAACGGGTTTTCTATTCTACGCTGTTGCCACTCTACAGCGTAACCAACTAAATATATTTCGGCGAATATCTCTACTGTGACATCTTATAACAGGGGACAAGGAAAGGAAGGAACTGGCAGCTAGTCAGATAGACCTCCATCATCCCCCCCAGTGAAGAAGTAACATGTAACGGCACTACTATCATGTGCCTATATGATTCAGGTTTGGAATTCGACTCAGTCGTGAGTGCATCCCTAGTGCACCCTGATCAATACACCACAGAAACCGTGGAGATACTAGAGCATTAAAAGGAACCGCCACCATGACACTTCCCATAGCAAGGATCAATGTCAGGACTCGCTATGTGGAAGGAGTGATTAGAGCAGCAGTGAGTTATGATCCTATTTACCCGCTGGTAATAGGAAGCAGATATGTCTTCTTGGGTGACCCAATAAAACATGTGATCATGGCAACACTCCAGACCAGGTCTAGCCCTAAGAAGGAGGACAGTCCCATTAACATTCATCCGAGAAAGATGAAAAAGGCCCAGGCTGAAGATAACTCTTTGAAGCCTTGTTTTGGCAAATTGCCAAAAAGCCATAACCCCCCAAAGAAAGGACAGTTTTATGTGAATTATGGATTTCTATACAGGAAAGCTGGAAAAGGACACGATGGGTATAAACAGCTAGTACTGCCATCTTTTTACAGGACAAGTTTATTGAACTAGCACATGTTGTAGCAGACGGTGGACATATGAAAATCGGTTCCACTTGTCACAGGACAGCTGTGCAATATTATTGTCTAGGCATCGCTGAAGACATAGCTCGACACGTGACTGCATGTGCACAATGTAGCAAGGTAACCCCCACACGTTGGGAAAACCAACAGGACCTAGCGAAGCATAGGGGCGGACATAGGCCTGAAAATAAAACTCCAAATGTAGATATAGTGGATAGGAGAACGCAATCTCACAAAAAGTCTACCAGGAAACCAGTTACCATGGCGACTCTCCGTATTGTGCAGGGAGAGGATACAACACATCCCATACCGACAAGATTTTGTTCGGAACACCAGGTTCTGGATAAAAATAGAAGTGTGGTTAGTCAGCCACCTTTGATAAAGAAACTGCGGGGAAACTCCAGAACAATAGGTAGTGGAAGATTGGGCTGTATGAATCATTTGATGGATGCACAGCCAACTTCAGTATACTGCCGGTTAAATTAGTATTAGAAAGGGCTCCGGCGACGTTGTTAGTTGGCCGGCCCATACACGGTCCATTGGAAGTATTGATACGGACATGGACTGAAATAATATAGCAGCTTTAAAGGGAGAATTGATTTCTTGTAGTAAGAACATTTCATTTCCCCATATGAATCATATTATAGCGCCAGTGTGGTTTTGCTGAGGAAACCCTCTGGTGAACATAGACTCTGCATTGATTACAGGAAACTGAATGTTGTCACAGAGTCACAAGTGGATCCATTACCGGACACGAATCAGCTGTTTGCTAGGTTGAATAAGGCAAAATATTTTTCTAAAGTGGATCTAAGTAAAGGATATTACCAGATTTCCGTCAAGCCTGAAATCAGACCATTGATGGCCTTTAGCACTTCGGAGGGGCACTATGAGTTCAATATGTTGCCTTTTGGTTTGAAGAATGCTCCGAGTGTTTTCTCCAGGATGATGAGGAAATTACTGGATCCCTTACAAAACCCAGCTATCACCAATTTCATGGATGATATCCTCATAGCTACATAAACATTTGAGGAACATCTATCATCTCTGGACATGTTGTTGGACAGACTCAGAGAGGCAAATTTGACCGCTCATCCTACTAAATGTTGTATTGGTTGCCAGGAACTGGAATTCTTGGGTCACACAATATATCAGGGTAATATGACCCCTGACCCCAAGAATTTGGAAAAAACTTTAGAGAGCACCAAGATCTCAAACAAAGAAAGATGTGAGATCCTTTGTCTCACTGTGTGGTTTCTACCAGAAATATATATAGAATTTCAACAGTGTATGTGCTCCTCTGACTGATTTAACCAAGAAAGGGAAACACGACAAAATTGAGTGGACGGCGGATAGTGAGAAAGCGTATTCAGAGTTGAAGCAGAACTTCACAAGTAGGCCTGTACTGAGACTTCGAGATCTGAGTCAAGAATTTGTAGTTAGAACCGATGCAAGCAACGTAGAGTTAGGGGCAGCATTATTGCAAAGATCACAGTCACAGCCCGTAGAATTGAACCCCGTTGCTTTAGCAAGTCGCAAATTGAATAAGGCGGAAAGAAATTACCCAACTGTTGAGAGAGAATGTTTGGCGTTGGTCTGGGCCATAAAGAAGTTCCAGATATATCTTTATGGTAGACATTTCGTGGTCCAGTGTGATCACCAGCCACTTGTTTTTCTTGCTCAGGCTCGGCATGGTAACGCAATGTTATTAAGGTGGTCTCTTTTGATTCAACCTTATTCGTTTACCATTGAATATATCCCTGGATCTCAGAATGTTGGGGCAGATTTCTTAAGTAGGCACCCACCTGAAGGAAACCAGGAGAGTAAGAAGGAAGAGTAAACTTCCTATTGGATTAATGCCTTGTTGATGATTCCAGAAGGAAAGCTCCAGCAGATGGTTCACGCTTTTGAATTGGGGGCTCTTGTCGTGAATTCTGATTCACAACACGTCATTCATAACACAACGGCACGCCATACTTTATAACAGTGAATGCTAGACGGACCAATGAAACAGCGTCCTTATTCGTTTGTTTACAATAATATTAGGCATTGACAATGGCCAGTCTCAAATCTGTTTAACCCAGTTGGGGATAGAATTAAATCATAGGACTATGAGCAAAGTACCGCATGGAAGAGGTCAGTAATTTAATAATAGGAATGTTCCTTGATAAGTAGGTGTAAAGACTTCCACGAATAGCTTTATACGAATGGAGAAATCTCGAGTAGAATGCATCGAGACATCAGGCAAGTCGAAAATTTTGCTGTTTAGCATACGCCTAGGAAAAGATGGATTTATGCAAAGAAAAGACAATTATCTAGAAAGATAAAGAATAATCCAGGGCATATTTTAAGCCTAAGATGAAGGAAATCGGTCCAGGACTAAGGAAGATATTTAAATTCCTAGTTTTCCATACTTGCACATCTAGACAAAAGTAGGCAGGTATTTGAGTATGCAACACACTTCAGCATTACTGCTTTCCGTGTCGTCCGGCCATGACCTATATAAAGAATTGCCCTCGTTCGGAAGGAGGTCATAAATATTCAAAAACTACAGTAAGAGCGATAGTCTGTCAGCGGGACTTCCTTTGCCTTCTGCATCTGAGAGCAGACTGTATGACCATTAACAGCTCGACTGTATGTACTTGAGGGTAAGAAAGAATGTATACTGCTCAAAAAAAGTTAAAGGCCACTTTCAATTTTTAGGTCATTTCAACTAAGCTGTTTTTTTAAAAACCTGAACACTCAGTCAAAAAAGTTTTGCTGCATTTTGTTGCATGCTTAAACAATGTTTGTTAATCTGACAATAAATCAAATCTGTGTTACGTGTGTGTACCTCCAAGGTCAATCAAATGTACGTGGTGGAAAGGGAAATAATGCATGTTTGAAAATGCTTCCTATGCAAAGCCTGTTGATAACATTGCTGAAATTTGCTTTTCACGTGCAAGTCGGGACTATAGTGAACACATGTCACCCACTTTTCGGAAGGAACGGGCAATGAGTATGTTTGTAACATTTACCATTTTAGCCATGGCTCAGCGAAGACGCTTGACCAATGTTGACAGATGGAGAGCGATGGCATGGCTACAGGATGATGTAGGGCTGCGAGAAGTTGCTAGAAGATTAGGAGTTGCCCACTCTGTCATACAAACTCTGCGTGATCGTTATAATGCAACCGGCAGTGTCGCAGAACAACGCAGGTCAGGTCGTCCAAGGTCTACCACAAGACGGCAAGACACATTTGTTGTTGTATTGGCTCTCAGACAAAGAACAATCACTGCCAGTGCCATCAGGACGCAACTGCTAGCAGCCACCAAAGTAATCGTCAGTGACCAAACCATACGAAACCGACTGAGAGATGCAGATCTGCATGCAAGGCGACCTGTCATCCGACCTGTCTTAGCTCCAGCTCATCGCAGAAGCTCGTCTGGCTTGGGCTCGGCGTCATGTGACCTGGACAAGGCATCAATGGAGCAGAGTTCTGTTCACAGATGAATCCCGTTTCACCAGATCATTCACAGATGGCAGAAATGGTGTCTGGAGGCGCTCAAGAGAACGCTATCATGATGCCAACGTCCTTGAACATGATCGCTATATCGGTGGCTCAGTAATGGTGTGGGGCGGAATTAGTGTGACCTCTAGAACACCCTTGTATCGAGTGCATGGTACGTTGAATGGTTTGGCCTACAGAAATGACATCTTACAGCCGCTTGCTCTTACGGCACTTCAGGCTCTAGGACCTGATTCTATTCTGCAGGACGACAGTGCCCGACCACATAGAGCTGGGGTCGTGAGCGACATCCTACAACAGCAACATGTCACAAGCTTAGACTGGCCAGATTACTCTCCTGATCTCAGTCCGATAGAACATGTATGGGATGTGCTAGGACGTAGACTTAGAGAAAATCATCCACCTGCTACTTACCTCAATCAGTTGTTCCTCTTCCTGGAGCAGGAGTGGCAAGCGATCCCACAAATGACTCTAAGAACTCTTGTCTTATCAATGAGGCAAAGGTGCAGTGAATGCATTCAAGCTCATGGAGGACACACTCGATTTTGAATCATGTTAACTTTTGTTTAATGATTCTGAATTTTCAAAAAGGGAGGTAAGACGATTGACATCGATTTTCTTACTAATGAAATCATTTGTTTTTCTTCATTTTAATGTCAATGTAATGTGCAATGAAACCCGATATGTGAGTTTCATAATTGTATCTTTATTTCTTTTTTAAAAACTGCAGATGAATTTGTAATATATATATACCTATTTCTAATTAATTAATCAAACTGTGCGTTAGGAAGTGTGTAACTGTGTTATAAACCTACTGTGTAATTTTTGGAGGCAAAACCAAGCCTGTGTATGTTCAAATAAATTGAGAATGGCAGCGGAAAGTGTGTTCATAGTTTTAGAAAAGCATTTAAAGAATTATTTCTTGAAGGAATGGGACACACACCAGGAACAAAAGAAAGGATGAAAGGAAGTGCGTTACTGTATTGTTTAAGATATCACATAGTATTTTCCACAAAACCTAATAACTGTATGGAGGCGAATCATAGACAGATAGCTGTAACCAAGGAAATGGAGAAGGATGGTCCTCACGTTGAAATAAATTGTGTTATTACTGGTCTATTATGCCCTATGCGTCTACCTTCACCCTGTCTGAAACTGTCTCATCTCACCTACATCTGGGATAGAGAGACAGAGATAGACAATACAGTGGTTAACAAATTGTGTTTCAGGTTACATCCTGTAATAACAGTACACATTTAAAGAGCCAGCCACAACTGCAGGAACTAGTGGTGCGAGCGCCCTTTGAATCCAGAGGGACAGCCACCCAGTACCTACTGCCTGGAGGAGACCCAGTGGACCGTTTCTTTCCAGAACAGAAGTGTGACAGGCGTCAAACACAAGTAGAACAGATAAGTGGCCATACAAGGCTACTGTCCAGTGTAGAACCAGATAGACCACAATAACTAAGTCTTCTAAGACAGTAGATAATGATGATAATTCAGTGCATGTAGATAGGCACATTCAGATTCAGTAATTGACTGTAATTCAGTAACTGAAGAACTATTATTGATTCTAAAATACAGACAGTCTACAACCAGATTGAGTTCAGCCAGGAAAGAAGAACTATCAATATAAATTTTAACGACTGTAGATATTTGTGAACATTTACAAGTGATTTTAATAATTTTATGTTGTAATCAAATTTTGAATTCAGTGAAAGATTTTCACCAAGAAAAGAAAACGTGTACAAAATAAATTATAAATTTTACCAACAGACTTACTTGGATCAATTAAGTTAAGTTACAGTTCTTGTTAGTTAATACCCCTAGCAGAGCTTAACATTATAAACAGAGGAGGATCTTGAGAGGAGCATTTAGGAACCTAGGATAATACACTATCATCATACCTAGGAACTTATACAGCTTGATCTTAGTCTGTAATAAAAAAGACGAACGTAATACAACTCGTTAACACCATATTCTCTCTCCCCCCCCACCCCCCAAAAAAAAACAACAACAAAAAAACAAACAAACAAAAAAACAAACACATGTAGCTACTGTCGTTCTTAGCTGTACTGAATCCCAGTAGTAGACTGACTTAAAACAAAAAGTGATTTTCCCAATCTAATAGACAGTATAGTGTCTGCATGTGACAGAATGGGGCGACAGTTCTCGATCTGTGTTTCACTACGGCAGTATCAGATACATTTCGTACTGATTTTTATTGCGTGCTTTCAATTGCCGCACTTTCTTTCTTTGCTATGTGTAGCAGATATTCTGTATTTTCCGTCTTACACCCCTCTCTGGTATAAGTCGGGATGCCTGTTTGTTATCCATTTAACTCGCGGGTGCAGCCGACATCAGAATACAGATTAGCCCTACAAATCGGCTTCGTATTTGCTAATCGCTGATAAAGATCAGGGTGCGTGACAAATAAAAGATTACTTGTCTGGGTGACATGTTTTGGCAGACACGGGTGATCTAATGGCTTCCTGTCCGACTTGTTATGACAAGATTAATTTAGATAGTAATAAATTGCTACATCTGAAACGCATTGTCGTATGAGTTTACAGATGTGTTGGTGGGTTCGCCTGCCAGGGATCGGGTGTTTTCATACCATGTATGGGAAAGGCGACCTCTACATTACGTTTAAAATTTTTCCATGTCAGGAATATTTTGAAATCGCCCCTCCACAATACACATGTTTGAAAATGATTGGAGCTTTTGAGTAGCCCCATAATAAACAGATGCGGGGGAGGACAGTGAATATAACCTGGCGCTTTTCAAGTCTAGTTCACTGTGAGATTCACGCTTGCCAAGACAAAACCAGACTTGCCAGAAGTTAGAATTCAGAATTTCCATTTTACAGGCCGGACTTTATGGAACAATCTTGAAGGACTTACATAGTCCAGTGTTGAGGCTGCTTCATGGTGCGATTTTTATCAGGGCAACTTATTATTAGTTCCAGGTTTTGTCACACCATGTCGTACCTCAACTGAACGCAAGAAATACATGAAAGTGGTCGCTGTGAGATGAGTATCGAGGTATGATGTAGAGAGATTGATATGTGACGTCATAGCGTCAAGATGTGTGTCAAAAATGGCTTGTGTATCAGCCAGTATATTTGTGTATTCAATAAATATTTCTGAGGATAAAAGGGGTAAGCTATATGCTTAAATGAAAGGCATGAGAAAATGCCAGGATTATAAGTAAATGTGATACGGGACTATAACTCCCAAGACATAGAAGTACGTTGAACTAGAATTATATGAACAGTGTTATACCGGGAGGTCTCATTCCCGAAAGTTTATGGAGTGGAAATTGTGATGTATGAATATTAAAGATACCGGGACGCTCAAATCCCCCGATGTTGTTGGAAATATAATTGAACAGTTGTTATTCCGGGAGGTATCATTCCCCGAAGATATAAGAATAAAATTAGCAGAATTGTTATACCGGGAAGCGACATACCCCGAAGCTTATGGATTGATGTGGATTTGATTTGTGGATAATTGAAATACTGGGACGCTAAATACCCCGCTGGAAATAGTGATTAATAAATAAGATTATCAAGATATGTGGAAGGGAGAAGTCGAATGACATGTTTAGAAAGTCGAATCAGATTTAAGCAAGACTGTAAAACAGAGAGGGAGCATACATGCCATGTTCGTAATTGTGACCTTGTTAGTGTGTACTTACTCGTTATTAAACTGTTGCCAAATCGTCCAAGCCCAGTCGTTTATTCAATCTCTCAAGGTTAATTTACACCGTTATTAACTTCATGCAGTACTTGAGATGGTGATATGGAAAGGTGTATACAAGACGGGTGGTTGCCAGAATATTCAACAATATAAACCAAAGCAAGACGAATGAATTCTCACTTCTTCAATAACACAAATAGACCCTAGACAACAAAAGAATTCGGGCAATTCCTCCATCCCTTAACAGGAGAGGAATAACTGGGGGCTCAGTCCTGTCAAATAACTAGGAGCTGTCGTCCGATAACTGAAATAACTTACGTCGTGTCAAATAGCTGGAAGCCTGTACGATAACTGGCAGATTGGTTTATTTGGAACATCAAAAAACACATTTTCTTCATGTTACGAATCTGAAACCAACTGAAGCTGGACTACTGCACGGAACTTTTACACAGGACTTTTGTCATTTGAAAAACTATACGAGTATAAAGTGTTGATAAAAACTGTACATTCACTGAATTTCACGATGGAGGATGACATGTAACGACTGCTCCTTGTAGAGGTATCAAAAATCGTTGACCTGACCTTGAGGACTGTCAAGATTCAACACTGCAACACCAAATTGATTTGGTTCGAACTTTACATCTCTACATTCAAGATTTTAAATACTGGCAAAGCACGCAATTTTCGATGGTGAACGATAAAGGACAATCTGGCAAATTTTACTCGATGACGTCATCAAAGCGCGGAAAACTTGCAAACAACCGTTCGCTGAAATGGGAGTCAAGAGATGGTTTCGTCCATTTATGAATTCCTGAAGTCGAGGTGTGGCACAAACACACTGATTCCGTATCTGGAGAGGTTCTGAGATACAAGAAAGATAAGTAGAGTTATGAATTGTCTAATGCATGACAGTATTTGATCATTTCGGAGACGTTTGCCAGTCAACATCTAGTCCTACTTGTTATTTCATCTGCATGTTTATATGTATAAGGTAAATGCTCGCTATTTGTAAATTTTCTTCGGAAATTTTGCAAATGACGATATCCTATTAGGTTATTGTTTGTTGGTTGTCCAGTCAAAGAAAATAGCAGTGGAATTTTAGTCTTTGACTGCATAACAGACATCAGTATTTGTTTAGATTGTTCCGTCCAGTCTACGTTATATATTTTTCATTCACTAATTTACGTAAGTGGGTCACGTGTCTGCACAGCTGTTTTACTATCACTCTTGTCTCATTGTGAAATTTGACGATTTGCTGTTTTTGTGCGTTTTTCTGTCTTGTTTATTTTACAAGTAATTATTCAAATTTGTAGTTGCTTGTCAACATGTATTTGTTTCTTTTATTCCAGTTATATTTGTCGAGTAACGTGCTGTAATTCGACATGTCACTTTATTATCATCATCATTGACTTGTACCATTCTTTTTTACTGTGCTCGTCTCTCATTCTTGGTATGTTCATTCCTTCATAAGGTATAAATTCAGTCAACACCATAATTTATTGTAATTAATTAATTGAGATTAAGAGGAGTTTTGACACTTGGTGATTCGAATTAGAACACAAAATGTCGTCACTATCAGAATTTATTGAGATGGGTTTGCGTTTAGGCAAATCTGGATTTGAATTGGAATCATATGCTGACAAAAATTATCATGACTATTTGGAACGTATGGAACGTAAGGAGCAACGAGATTTAAAGAAGCAGGAGCTTGATCAAATAAGGGAATTGGAAGAGAAGAAATTGGCTCAACAAGAAGCCGCAAAGAAACAGGAAATGGAACTTGAAGAGAAGAAATTAGTTCAACAAGAATTGGTTCAAAGAGATCAAGAAGCATCTAGAGAACTAGATCGGCAGAAAATGGAACTACGTAAGTTGGAACTTCTTCAGTTGGATCAGGCTCACAGAAATGCTATAGAACTTCAGTCATTGAAATTACAGGCTGATAAAGAAAAAGAGATTGAGATTGCAAAGATTAATGCCCAACATACTGGTGCTAATCCACAAGGTTCTCAGGGTAATAATTTTAATTATCCAAAAATTAAATTACCAAATTTTGATGATAAACGGGACTGTATGGACTCGTTTATTATGACATTTAAAATGAGGGCTATAGATTTGAAGATCCCAAAAGATAGGTGGCCTATTATCTTTTCAGACTACCTCACAGGAGAAGCAATGCGTTGTTTCATGTCAATTGATGAAACAAGTAGATCTGATTTTGATATTGTTGCCAATACATTGATGGCAAAATTTCAGCTCACTGAGGAGGGTTTTCGAGCCAGATTTCACTCTGCAGTTCCGTCCAAGAATGCAGATTTTGGAGAGTTCATCTCTTCTATTAAATTGTACTTGGGTCGCTGGATAGATTTATCGGGGTATCAAAAATCCATTTTTTACAAATAACAAAAATAAATAATTTATCGTGTATCAATAAATCTTTTGATGAATTATTTGACCTAATGCTCAGGGATAAAGTTTTATCTACCTGTGGCGCAGATTTTGTTAGTTTTTTGCAGGAGAGAAAGTCAAAATCTATCAATGAATGTCAAGAATTGGGGAGAAAATACATGTCTGCACATCCAAACAAGGAAATTCGTAAGGTTTCCTTTGATAATGCATTACCTGTATGTGTTTCGTACCACGACGGAGGAGTAGGTGACCACCGTTCTCGCCCAAGGAGTACAGAGGGCAGATATAGGAGTGATTATCGATCCACTTTTCGAGGAAGGTACAATTTTCCTCGTCGTCAGTCACCATCTCACTTCGGTGGGTATAGATATTCTAATTACTCTAACCGAGGTCGTGGACAACAATACGGTAATAGCAGTGATGATATACATCACAGATATGATAGAAGAACTTCAGGTGAACGCTCCAATGGAAATGGTAGGTGTCATTTAAGTGAAGTAAACAATAAGCACGGTAAACAATGCAATCACAAACCTGATCACAAAAATGATTGTAAACTGGCAAAAGGGAAAGCAGACCATGCTAACGTCTGTACCCCACTTTGTGGTCACGATAGCCATGTTGAACAGGCTAATGCAAGCATTGTACGCTCAAGCAAAGATAACAATTGCACTGAGTGTAATACACTTTATGAGCCAGGTGCTAAAACTAGACTTTTGTGTGGCCATATTTTACCAGCGATGCCTGTCTGCGATTTTATTGGTCGCCTTACATTACACAAAGGTTTTATAGGTGACAGAACCGCCACCATTCTTCGTGACACGGGATGTACGATTGTCGAGATAAGGAAATCGTTGCTAGATAAATCATCATTTACAGGAAAGTCACTGAAATGCGTTACTTTTGGGGGTAACATTGAATGGTTTCCCATGGCAAAGGCGGAGATCGACACACCTTTTTATTCAGGGACTGATATATTTCACATGGAACTTTGCATCCAGGTTTATGGTTCCAGTTTGTTTGGACATCATATTGTGTCTTCTGGACTTGCTATTTTGTCCGGATATATGGACTCAAATTTTATTGCAATTTTGGTTATTTAATAATTGCTCTTCATAGTTTTATGTATATATGTCAAATTCCTGATACTTCTCATTAGATTGCTTGTCTGTAAGGTGTATCCGTACGTACGATTGCTTAAGGTTATACCCTGCAGGATCTTGCGCGTTTCCTGAAGTAAACGCTCGAGAGCGTGAGGGGTAATGTTGTGGCTGCTTCATGGTGCGATTTTTATCAGGGCAACTTATTATTAGTTCCAGGTTTTGTCACACCATGTCGTACCTCAACTGAACGCAAGAAATACATGAAAGCGGTCGCTGTGAGATGAGTATCGAGGTATGATGTAGAGAGATTGATATGTGACGTCATAGCGTCAAGATGTGTGTCAAAAATGGCTTGTGTATCAGCCAGTATATTTGTGTATTCAATAAATATTTCTGAGGATAAAAGGGGTAAGCTATATGCTTAAATGAAAGGCATGAGAAAATGCCAGGATTATAAGTAAATGTGATACGGGACTATAACTCCCAAGACATAGAAGTACGTTGAACTAGAGAGGTCTCATTCCCCGAAGTTTATGGAGTGGAAATTATGATGTATGAATATTAAAGATACCGGGACGCTCAAATCCCCCGATGTTGTTGGAAATATAATTGAACAGTTGTTATTCCGGGAGGTATCATTCCCCGAAGATATAAGAATAAAATTAGCAGAATTGTTATACCGGGAAGCGACATACCCCGAAGCTTATGGATTGATGTGGATTTGATTTGTGGATAATTGAAATACTGGGACGCTAAATACCCCGCTGGAAATAGTGATTAATAAATAAGATTATCAAGATATGTGGAAGGGAGAAGTCGAGTGACATGTTTAGAAAGTCGAATCAGATTTAAGCAAGACTGTAAAACAGAGAGGGAGCATACATGCCATGTTCGTAATTGTGACCTTGTTAGTGTGTACTTACTCGTTATTAAACTGTTGCCAAATCGTCCAAGCCCAGTCGTTTATTCAATCTCTCAAGGTTAATTTACACCGTTATTAACTTCATGCAGTACTTGAGATGTTGATATGGAAAGGTGTATACAAGACGGGTGGTTGCCAGAATATTCAACAATATAAACCAAAGCAAGACGAATGAATTCTCACTTCTTCAATAACACAAATAGACCCTAGACAACAAAAGAATTCGAGCAATTCCTCCATCCCTTAACATCCAGGAAACCCAATTTAATAAGGAAGGCTAAGGAAACTGAAACACACGGAGTCATAGAGGGAATTATTTTATAAAAGTATCGACCACAGAACACGTTTAAGAGGCCTAATCAAGTGCCTTAACTTCATTCATCTGAATAAAACGTCTTTGAGCCAGGATTGGCGTAAGTTGTCATTTTACATTCTATATTTTTCATTACTAGCATGGGAACTAATATGTATATATTTCCATGTGAATTTTAATATGTGAAAATCGCTAGTTGATGTCCAAGTTATTTGAGGCTGGCAACCTCGGTGTATATAATGATGATTTGATGAACTACCACTGAACTGGCTGGTGATTACTTTATTGCTAGAGAACTAAAAGCAAAAGGTAATCCCAAGTTCCTCATGGAGCAGGGAGGGAAAGATGAAAGAAATGATGTACATTCTAAGTATAATACTTACAGTTTCAAACCATTGTAAATGTTTAGGTAAATATATTCCATTTAAAATTAATGAAAGTTTCAAACTTTTCAATGAGTGTAAATGTAAATGAAAACAGATTCAATTTATATTGTGAACATTTTTCAAACAATGGAGATGTAAATGTAAACATATTATATCTGTACTATTAATTTTTTCTTTTAATTGTACGTAAAATAAAGATAAAGCCATTCAATTTGAATGTAAAGAAAGTTTTCGCTCGAGGGATTGTTTAATTCTCATCGAGGGTAAATTCTGAGATAAATGGGATGGTGGAATAAAAAAGAGGACACATAAGTATGTGTCGGGAAACGCAATACTCAGGAGAGCGTTTCGTTTCTATTATTTTACTATAGTTGTTGTTGGTGGTACCAGGAGAGTAATCTCTGGAACAAAGTGAGGATATAAATAGACTGACGTAGAAACGGGGGACCAGCTTGGCAGTTACTTCTTAAGTGTACTTGAAACGTGCTGCACCTGTAATCTTGACCAGAGACGTGAGAACCCCAGTGACCTATCTGCACAGAACCTATCAACGGGAGCAGAAACTACTATTGGCAGCTAAGTGAAACGTATAAGCTGCCAAAGTAAACTTTTTTCATAAAACCTACTATCATTCAATGATGAACTTATTCTGTTAAACTATTCAATTATTTTAACCATTGTTAAAACTAAATGATTATTAAATCTGTTATTTGTTGATATACAAGTTTAACTTCGATTTAATCATTTTAAATATACTGCATGTTTGTCTCAGTCAATTTACTAAACACACTCTAAACAGAGCTATACCAGAATAATACGAATTCCACTGAGTAAATCAGGGTGGGGCTTTACGAGCTAAAGTTAATCATTGCTTAATCCTTCACAAAAGATGTCGGCAGATCATAGAATTAATGTGCTCAGCCAATGCAGCATTGTTTTCACTTTTCTGAATACCTTGTGAACACTCCCTCGAGATAGAAGCATCCTTATTCTTCTATCTACAATACTGGCAAGAGTAATCTTGTGCGAAGGTAGACACCTTAACGACCCACTTTAGATACTCTTGAGTTTTGGTCACTGTTGGACCACAACTGCAAAGCAGGGGAGGAAATACCGTCACAATACAGCAAACGTATCCTCTTAAACAAGCACACATCAAAAACTCATTAAAAAACCGAGACCTGTATCATTCGTCACTCTTTTTCACTTTGGTTTCTTCATAACTACAAAAAGGATATCTAGCTCATGTAACTTAAAGAGGCTTGATACTGGCCACTCTTCTACACATATTGGTTACAAAAAAATTATAGACATCTGCCACTAAAATGGCAGAAATATTTGTACAAAAATACACATGTTATAACCATTCATGCACACAATAACACACAGAAACAATAAACACGTTCTTCTTATAGACGTTCGCAAAATGATGGTTAAAAGCTTTCAGTAAATAGCTAAACGTAAATAGAAACTCATCTGTAATGAAATATCTTGAGATCTTTAAAAATATTAAAAACTTTATAAACGCAAATGTTAAAGTTATAAACGTCATACATTTTAAACTTCTCCAGTTAAAAAGATGCAAATACATCTGCGCAAGTAACAGTGCGAGGTCTTTTTGTCTCAGCATAAGATCTATAGAACCCCCCTCTCTCGCTGTCTCTCTCTCTCTCTCTCTCTCTCTCTCTCTCTCTCTCTCTCTCTCTCTGTATCTTGCTCTCACTCTCTACGTTCCAGTCACGACAAATGTTAATTGAAGTATTGTTGCAAACATGTTCTGTCTCTTGCCTTCAAGTATTTCGAATATTATTGTCCACTCTAATATCAAGATGATAAAGACAAGACTTTCAATGCAAACATATGGAGATGAAGAGAATTCAAGTCCAACACAAAAATAAGAATTTTCAACCTAAATGTCAAGTAATTCCTATTGTGTGGTCCGGAAACATGGAGAACAACAAGAAGAACAATCAAAAAAAGCTTTAGACTTTCATAAATGCGCGTATTTGCAAATGTGGCCGGGGTATCTTGGGTGTTTGGGGGTTTGCTGTTTATACGAAGAGTCTAGTTAATCGACTAGCCTATACGCTATAGTATTTCATTGATGCAATATCCCTTTTTTGCATCTTTTATCATCTTCAATTTTCAAAACATGACGAGACTTTTCATTTTCTACACTGTTCCTTCATTAGGTCAATGTTTTCTAAGCTCGACGACATTTTCCATCTCTTCAGTTTTAATTTATTAGTCCAGGCTTTCTTTTGCTTCTTGGTATTCCTTACGTTTAATAACTCTCAACATAAGGACCTTCTTCCTCAACAAAACATTGAGATATAGGATTTTGTTTCATTTTGATCCAATCGTCGAGCGTAGCTCTGTTACAGCTATGACCGTGAGCTCTATCAAAAAGAAGGGCATTTATTTGATCGTGATACTTACTAATGTATAGAAATCGCAAACAAATCACACCACAACTTGAAAATACACTTTTGTTATATAAGTGCGAAGTCGATCTCCTCAACATAAGAAATATACACTGCACTGGACTCCGCACGTCCGTTGGGTTTCGCTTTCTTATTCTGACTGTCCTACTAAAAATGGCGTTGCTTTCTTATTCTGGCCGGGAACAAATCTGAGCTCCAGGATTGGTTAGGGGAATCACATGACTAGTTATAACATAACTGAAGCGAAGCTAGCCTAAATAAAATATATGTCATTTAGTT
Organism: Oreohelix idahoensis; assembly: GCA_024509875.1. Classification (NCBI taxonomy): domain Eukaryota; kingdom Metazoa; phylum Mollusca; class Gastropoda; order Stylommatophora; family Oreohelicidae; genus Oreohelix; species Oreohelix idahoensis. The sequence goes on from JAMPIV010004558.1 coordinate 514,551, forward strand.
TCTTTTATCCTCCGTTTCTCATAAGATATTTATTTATGTTAATCTGTGGTTCCTCTGTCTTTAGTGGGATATAGCGTGTTTCCGAAGAAATCACGGTATACACGGCTACATACAGATCCCGGGGCCCTGCAAATGTATCCCGTAGGGAGACATTTGTATACTATCAATGTCCAAATTATCCTTAACATTTTGTAAGTAAAAAATTTTCAGAAAAATATAAAGTCCAAAAAATTTTCTTAGTCCACAAATGTTCTGGAAAAATTTAATCTAATTCCTATACTGGGGTCCTATATCTATATGAGATCAACTTCTATATAAAAACTTAGTGATGGACATCAACTTCAAACAATTTTAAACTATCCAGCATTTTACAACATTTTTCATCAAATTTTTAAATTGGCAACACTGACCAACAGAATATTCCTAACATCATCCAATACATAAGGTCGTCACTAAAATGTGACGAGTGGCAACACTGGGAAATATGAGCAATAATATATCATTTTTGCATAACTTAATTGCATTATCATAATCTAAATGCAAGTTGACAACATATTATTTGTCATTGTGGGGAGCAGGGTGTAATATCATTTCTGTTCCTGTCATTGGTTCCATATCCTAAGGCTTCAAGTACCCTAAAAATGTTGAAGTTATTTTCTTTCTGATGTTCCATAATCATGGGTGTAATTTATTTATTTAGTTTCCAAGTACTTTACACTTTATTCATAGATATTTTGAAGGTCTCCAAATCCTTATTGTCCTGATGATCTTCTTTTCATAAAACAGTTTAATCCTTCCTTGGTTATCCATCATGTTTTCTTTTCGAGTAAATGATCTAGTTACTCATTGTTATTATAAAAAACACATCTCTAGGCATATGGGTAAAGATTTCTAAATTATAATGTAACCATTAACATGTTAACATGCAATCATATTTTACACAATAAAAGCATTTAAGCCTCATGGCTTATCCTCATTTATTTGTGTCTGAATGTTTCCTGTATTTGAAATTTTCCAAATGGTAAGTGTATAGATTCGTTCCAAGTCCATCACTGTAGAGAATGTTCTATATTACATTTTTTTTTCAAAATATGTGATGTTTGTCTCCAATATCCATACAGGTAATACGTCTGGTTTTGATCCTGTCCATTTATGACTCAGCCATTTCTAATTGTTTGAAATCTTTCTTTTTTTTTCTTTCTTGTTTTCTGTCAACACGTTCTTCTCTTATGTGAGCCATAGCTTAAAATTATTTATTATTACAAGTCTTTTTCAAGAAAAATCATCTGTGTACTAGCTGTTTTGCAATTATCATACATCAACTTATTCAATCAATCATCAAAACAATATGTTTACAACATGTCATTGAAATAAATTTTCAATATTCCCATTGAAGACAAGGTTCTTGGCACTCTGGCTACTATGTATCTTTACTAATCTCTGGTTCCTTGTATATAGTGTAACATTTTTTTTTCTTTTGTTCTTTTTAAGTTCAATGTATCATTTATGGCGTTCCAAAATTCTATGCTATGGCGATCCTGTCTAGTTCTCCTGTTATCACTAGTAATACATCCTTAGTGAACCCTATGAGCTGTATCTGTCAATATTTTTCAACAACACATCATACAATCATTATAGAAAATCAAATCGAATATCTTAATCCAGTAACAATATATAACAAAGATATTTTATTATATTACAGTATTTGCATTGTCAACACCAGTTCTGCCTTCGCAGGTCGAAGGTTTTTCAGAACTATATGGTGTTTATAACATCTGCTGCTACAGCCAGATGATCAATTTAAATTTCTTAAATTCACAATAATTTAAGTTAATTATTATTGTGAGGCATGAGGGTATACGTATTCCAATGTTGATCCATGACGCAGCAATATGTATGGCCCATCTAGGTATTCCTTTATAATTTCATGTCCATCTATTGTATATATATCCATGACACGTCAGTCCATGGGGTTACATTGTTTTTGGTCCATATATCGTAAGGGGCAATCCAATCTCAGTATTGTCACAATGTGTCAATCATTTTTCAATCCTCTGGTTTGTTTTATTATTTAATTTGAAGTACCATAACCATTTCAATATAAGCATTAACAAGCAGTAGTCATGTGTGTTCTATCTTATTATAATCAGGTTCACAATATAAGGCAAGTGGCAAAAATATCAAAAAAATTTTCTTCTCCCAAATTGTGGAGGTATTACACAATCTCTTGTCTCTTGTATATAACAAATATTTAATCATTTCATTCCATTATTATATTATTTTGTCCATAACCTCTGTGGTTCCATGGGATATTCATACTCCATTTGTATATCCTTTGTCTATGGGTGATCCAAATCTCGTATGGTTCCATTATGTGGCAATCCTCTGTTTCTATGACTTGTTATATGTCTGTGGAAATCCCTAAGATTTTCCAATTATTTTGATGTCTTTCTTTCGTATCCACGAAAAGACTATAATATTAGTAACCAACATTTATGTGGGGCATTCCTACATAAGCCTTATCTCAACCACATCCTTTGTATTATCATATAGTTTCATTATAACACTGTAAAACCTATATAATGTCACAGGCAACCTTCATAAAGAGGTGCTTCTTTTTTCTCATGTGTCACCAGCAGTATTGGGGAAAGGTGGCAATGTATTATCTCTGGGGTTAGCATACACAGATGCTGTCAAGGGGTATTCTAATCTGCAGAATCAGCATGCGCAGATGTCTTTGGGGTATTGGGTAAAAGGCAATGTCTTGAAATTGGGCAGTGTATTATACATCAGCTTGTCATACAGGAGGGTAATTTTTTCATCAGTCATTTGTTTACATCAACAATTTGTGGGAGTGGTACTATGGTATGCATCAGCAGTGATGTATGTCAATCTAACAACCATCTTGTAAATATGCTATTCTGTTGTGTTATATTAGTGTCATTCTTCTTCATTGACACTTTATGACTCTATTTCAGGGTTATCTTAGTCATAAATATGTAACCTCAGCATTATCTAATATCTTCTTATATAATTATTTCTTAATAGCGGGGCTGGGAAGGAAATGAAATTGAAAATGAGTAAGAACGTTAGGAACACTGTTCAGAACAAGTAAAAGGACAGTATACTGTGGAATCGTCATGGATAGAGGAAAAATAGACTATCTGTGGATTACAAGAGTATTGTAGTGCAAAAGGATGAAGAAATTACTTGGCAAACGAATTTATAAGTTCCGAATGTCATCTCAGAATGGTAGAAAGAAAAGGTGTGAGAAGTGAAGTGGGGAAATCTTATAATGGTTGTTAAAGATGGAATATACAATCTATTTTGCTAAATGCAATATTGTTAAACAATTTTTCATGTACATTACTCAAAATAAATATACCTGTGGGAAGAAAAAATATAGCATGACAGATATGGGTATACATTTTGATGGTGTGAATTGTACATATCTTGTCACAAGCTGTAATAGTAGGTTCAATAGAACATTATAGAAATAGACAAGTCTAGTGGCATAGGCATTATAGGTTAAAAGGATTAGGAAGTAAGGACTACTAGTGTAAAGTGTTCTGCGAGAGGATGCACTAAGATGTATGAAAAAGAAATCAGTGGACTCCGGAATTTGTAAGGACAGGAAGTCGAGGTTAGAAAATGTGGAAAGTGATCATAGATTCAATGTCAGCGTGACACATGTGTTATAAATGGGGTGGTGTAAGTTAACATCAGAACTGTATAGCTAATTTAACGTGTCATGTGTGTGATTGCCAATAGCAAGTCTGTGATTTTGTGTCAACTTTATTGTACAATCAAAAAAACTTCTAATTAAAATCAATCATGGGCTGGTCTTGAAGCACTGTAGTCATCAATAACGTGTTTAGGTAAGGTACTTGCTAGTTATGGTTCTGTCATCTGATTTGAACTGGGTTAGTACATTTGCTCAGTCTGCGACACGGTCAATTTGTTATTTTCTGAATTAGACAGGAAATAGTCTGAAAATAGAGTATATGGGAAAGTTAGAACATTATTAAACAGTAAGTTCACATTTGCGTTGACCGTGTTCGGGATGGCGAACACATAAACACTTGGGCGTGTTTTAGAACAGTTTCGCTAGTTCTTTCAGTTTTTCTGCCATCTCTAACATTGCGATGTCCCGACTGGTTAGGCGAGTATCGTATTGAGTAACTGTGGGTGTAGCATGTGATACGATATTGGCTGATTGTTGGGACGCGGAGGACATCGACGAAGAGGGTGATGATTTCACTGTAGATTGTGGATGTGTGGCAAGTGCATCTTTTGGTTTGGAAGCAGGTGTATGTTTCGCCTTGATTTTTCGTCTGACCTGGTTCTGCGGTTTTTTGACACTGTTTACAGTGGGCACAGTAATTTGCACACTGTTGCTTTTGACAGGTTGGTGGTAAGCTGAAGAAAGTGGTACCGACTGGGATGTGGCTTGGGGATGTGTGGCTAGTACCTTTTGGCTTGATTTCGAAACATGCCTACGTTTCTTCATAATTTTTTCGTCGGACATGGTTTTGCGGCATGCGAGGAATCTTGGTGACAGGAGGTGAGTCATCAGATTCTGTTATATAGGCGCGTTTGACACTAGAGTTGACTGGTACAAATAAGGTGCTATCTGTCTCACTGGTTTCAATAGTACTGGCTGGGTCTGGTGAATCGATGTCTGTTTCTCATTCATATACCACCACCATTTCTCTGTCATTTAGTTCGTTGGGGTCTGACAAAACTGTACTGGGGTTGACACTGTTTTCTCTCATTTCTTGTTCCGTTTCGTCTCCATAAAGATTGCTTGTATATGGTTCAACAAACTGCTTGGGGATAGTTTCTTCAGGATCTGATTGTACGGAACGACCAACCTTGTTCTTTTGGTATAGCAGTGCTTGTTTGTCACTAGTATTCCAACTGGAGCTGCCTGACCTGGTAGTGTGGTACGTATCGACTGACGAATGGTCACTGCGGGAGTAAGTTTGAGTATGGATAAACGTTGACTTGGTATTGTCATCTCTTGATGTTTGAGGCATGATTTCTTCATTTCTAATACGCAGGTCTCTGTCTTGGAGCCGATTTCGCAGTTCTGGCAGTGGGATGCCTTCCTCGCTTTCGGATGAGTCTCGTTGCTGTCTTGCTCGATGTATTGCATCAGTGGGTGGTCTGGGTACGTGGTCGTACTGGTAGAATTCAGAGTCTGTTGTTTCTGATTCTGATAAGTCAGACGACTCTGTACTGGATGGATTATATTGTAGGGTGGCTTTTCTGACTGGTCTGGTAGTTGTAGTCAGAGGTATAATGGGTCTGTGATTATCGATCATGAGTTGTTTTGCATGAGCTTTTGTTCGGTGGTTTTCCTCTTCATTCCAGATATTGAAGTTTACAGGCGTCGTTTGTTCTGTAATTTTGTATCCATCTAACCATCGGTCATCGAATTTTGAGCTGCGGACATGTTTCTTGTAGTATACTCTGTCTCCTATTTTGAACGTTGGTAGCTTGGCTGATTTATCATGTTGTTTCTGCTTTTTGTAAAATGCCTTCTGCGTATTATGGTGTGCAATCTGGTGAGCTTTTTGCTTTTCCTTAAGAATTATTTCTATGGGGTCTTCTCCCATGTATTTTCGCTGCGGACTAAGGAGGTTGTCTAAAGGAAAGTTTGGCTCCCTTCCGTATAGCATGTAAAATGGTGACATCCCTGTGGTATCGTTCAAATTTACTCGGATGGCTTCAAGGGCTTGGTTAATGTACAGATCCCAGTATTGGTGGTTGCCTTTGGTATATTTACTAATAATATCATGCAGGGTGGCATGCATGCGTTCATTTCTACCGTTTGCATTTGGGTTGTAGTAAATGGTTGTAGTATGTTCAATATTCAGCTGGTGTAAGGTGGCTTTAAATGGGTTACCGATAAACTGTTTACCATTGTCCGAAATGATTCGTTTTGGACAGCCATGCCTGGGAATGAATTCTTGTAGCAAAATTTGTGTGATAGACTGTGACGTGGCATCGCTTAGTGGGTAGCTTTCTGGCCAAACAGAGTATTGGTCAACTATGTGTAGGAGGTATTTGTTGCCTGATTGGGTGAGTGGGTAGGGACCTGATATGTCGATGCTCACTGTTTGCATGGGATAATGGGAAGGTTGCATTTCTTGAAGGGGAATTGAATGTGGCTTCATGTTTCGCAGTTTACATGTTCTACAGGTGGCTACGTATTCTGTAATGTCTCTATACATGGTTTGCCAATAATACCTTCTCTTTATGATATCAATTGTTTTGTCTCTTCCCATGTGACCATTGTTATCGTGGAACTGTGACAATACTTCTGGGATTATATGTGCTGGAATGACCTTTCTTAGCATCCCGTCTTGTTTATGATCTAGATAATATAAAGCTCCATCCGTTGGGTTTACTGTGAAATCTTTACTTTTTGTTGGGTTTTTCTTTACGTATGTGAGCAACTTGACAATTTCTGCTTCTTTTGCTTGTTCTACTCTCATGTCAAACATAGCTTGACTTTCTTCTTCTACTTGAGTGGCGGAATCTGAGGTACTTCTTTGACCTGGTGAAGTAATTACATTAATTTCTTTAGCATTATCGTCAATCTCTGAGGATGTGCCATCATTTGTGACTCTATTTGTTTTCACTTCGGTTTCATCATCATATTTAATTCTAGATAGGAGATCTGCACAGGTGTTTAACGTGCCAGGGATATATTCGATAGTGGTGTCGTAGGATTGCAAATTCATGGACCATGTCTGTAACTTCTTAGGCTGTTCTTGTGTTTTGGTGAGCCAGTTAACTAAAGGCTGATGATCATTTCGTATAATGAGTTTAGTTCCTCTGACATAAAAGTCCAATTTCTGTACTGCATAGTGAATGGCGTATGCTTCTTTCTCAGTGGTGGTCCACCGTTTCTGTGACTTTGACAATGCGTGGGATAAGAATGCGATGGGTTTCTCATTGGGGATGTTTGGTAGGATGGGTGTTTCATCTTCTAGTACTGGTTGTACTAAACACGCACCGATTGCGTTGTCCGAGGCGTCGGTGTATAGTATCATGGGCTGAGAAATGTCTGGATGTCCAAGAAGCGGGATGGTGGTTAGGGCATTTTTATGATATTCAAAAGATTTCTGGCATTCCTCTGTCCCCCTGAAACGTGCATACTTGCGGGTAAGGGCTATTAATGGTTCAGCTGCTCTGGAGAAATTTATGATATGGCGCCTATAGTATCCCACTGAACCGATAAAAGAACGTGTTTGTCTGACTGTCTTAGGGCTTGGCATCTCTCTTATGGCCTTAACTTTGTCCTCGTCTGGTCTGATACCATCTCTATTGATGACGAAGCCTAAATATTTAGTTTCTGTCTTAAGAAATTCACACTTCGACAGTTTTAACTTTATTTGGTGGTGCCTGAGTCTATCGAAGACTATTTCTACCTTGCGAAGGTGGTCTTCTATCGTGCCTGCGGTATGTATCAGTATATCGTCTATATATGCTAGGGCGAATGGCTGTAAACCCTTTAACACTTCGTCCATGAGTGACATATATGTTGCTGGCGATCCCTTAAGACCAAATGGCATAACGTTCCAAGAGAAACTTCCCACGTGTGAACAGAATGTGGATTTCTGTTTTGCCTCAGGTGTCATGGGGATACACCAAAAGCCTGACCTTGCATCAAGTGTGGTGAAGTAGGTAGACTTTCCCAACGTCGCAAGTAGATCGTCTATTCTGGGCAGGGGGTATGAAATGACTTTTGTAATTTTGTTCAGAGCACGGTAGTCGCAGCAAAAGCGACTGGAACCATCTTTTTTCGATACTATCACTATGGGGGAGGACCATTGGGATCTGGATATTTCGATGATTCCTGCCTGTAGCATTTCATTTATAGACCTTTCCACCAGTTCTCTGTTTTTCAACGGCGTATGGTAGGGTTTTAGGTGTATTGATTCCTCTGTTGTTGTTTGTATGTCCATTGTGACAGTGTTTGTTCTGCCTAATTCCATGTCGTTGAGTGCGAATACGTCCTGGTGTTTTTCCACAAACGTTTTCAATCTTGGCCTATTTTCTTCTGTGGTGTTCAGGGTTGCTAGTAACTGGAATACTCTCTCTCTGTATTTATGGTCTGCTACGATATCTCTGGTCTATCTTGATGCCTCTGTTTCCTTCCCGTAGTATTGGGGCATTTTTCTTGCATCTTGTGAAAATCTCTGCTCCTGGTATGTGGCCTTCTTTTGAGTATTTTTTGCTGTTCGTTGGGCTGTTTTTGGTATTGTCCCCTGTGCCATCTGCTGTGTGCATTTTCATTTGTCACTGCATTTACTGTATATACGTTTCTTGTTTTATTTCTGGGGTAGTCATTATTGTGCCATTGTTTCTGATTATTGCTGCCGTAACTGCGCATATCCGCGTGCGTTACTGGACGTCTTTCTCTTGTGCTATAGGGCTGTCATCTTTCTGTGGGTGCAATTTTATTTTTCTTTCTGTTTTCAACATTGCTGCTATAATATCCTCCTGTGGTAGAGTCGTATAAGAATTCTTCCTGTTCCTCAGGATGTTCAATTGGTTTTGGGTCTTTATCATATCCACCTGTTTCTGCATTATATTAATACTCCATGGGGCATGTAACTCTGTCCTGTCGCTTCGGATATCCTCCTGGCAGGACAATTTCTGATTCTCTATTTCTCTTTGATATACAGCACTTCATCTTTTCTCTTGGTATGTCGGGGCGAAAAAATGAGTGATTATAGCCATTTTCAAACCGTGGCCTTACTCTTTCCTTCCTTCTTTTATATGGGCTAGTTCGTTTCTGTCTTCCGGGTAGGGTAGGCTGTGGTGTAAAATAACTGTGGCTGGTATTTCTGTCTTTTTCTGCATAGGAACGATAGCTGTTTACTTTTTGTGTGCCTTGGTTATTTGTACTGTGATTTCGTGCACTAGGTCTAGGAAGAGCGGTTGATACAATTTGTGAATGGTCTCTATTGGTTGTAGTTTGTCTTAACGTTGACGTATCCACTTGTGCTATAATTGTGCCTCTATTTATAGTGGTAGTTTTTCCTGACATATTCAATATCATGATGGGGAAATCTCTGGATTTCGAGACTTCAGCGATTACCTCTGTAATTTGTAACAATGGGTCATCACAAATACTTTCTTCTGCTAGGGGCTGTATTTGGATAGATTGCCCTGGTGTGATATACTCAGAATTTTTTACTCTGCCCTTTGCTATAACTAGGGAGTTTGGGGCTACCGTTATGGGAGCTGTGAGTCTTACCAAGGAAGCGATGTGAACATCGTCCTGGAGATCAATGTAAATATTGTTGACTTTGATTTTCTGGAAGTCATAGTATATTCGAACTTTATGTTTGTTAAAGAAATCTCTCCCTAGGATAAGGTTCCTAGACATGCCTTCTGTAATAACAAATGGGTGTTCAAAATTTGTTTCACCTAAGGAAAATTTAATCCATGCTGTCCCAATTGATTTTAGTCTTTGTCCTGTGACTGAAGCGAGGTGTGTTTTGGACGGTTGGAATCGTACCAAATGTTGAATGTTCTGGAACAGCTGGAACCTAATAAGGCTGATAGATGCTCCTGTATCTACCAGTGCTCTATACTGTTGGCCCTGTATAGACATGATGCAGGAACTGGGGTCCGGATGTATTTTGGTTCTGTCAGTCAACATCTCTTCCTGATGAATCTTTTTTGATGGGCCTCTTTGTTGTATTTTGTTCTGTGTTATTTTGTTTGTTTTGGACCAGTTTCTATGGTGGTCATCCTCATTAACGGTCCTGCTTAGTGAGTGGCACGTCCGTTTCCCTGACGCATGAGGGGTTGAGGTGTGCCTCTGGTGTAACGGTGTCTGGTATAATCTCGTCGGTGTGGTGTGGGTTGTTGTTGTTGGTAAGTGCCCTCTCTTCTGGGTGGTGTATTGGCGTAATTCGCCGTACAGGACTTATAGCTATGTCCAATTCTCCCACATGTAAAGCATCCCATTGTATTTACATTATGCACATCATGTGGCTTCTGTGCAGGGGGTCTATAGGTACGTGTCCTATCATTCTGGTATCGTGGGCGAGCCCATTCCCTCCTGGCATGGTCAACCTCTATAGGTTCATGTTCAGTATAGTCCCTATGATCTATTCGGGGTTCTCTACCTATTCTTTGTTGGAACCTTCGGCGAAGATTTTCTTCCTGTATTGCCGCGTGGATTGTTTCAGCAATTGTTTTCGTGTCTTTTCTAAGGAGATGCATTCTGATATTGTCTGCCCTAAGGCCATCAACGAATATCCCTACCAGCTGTGTATCCACATCAGGTGTGGTAGGTATTTCTCCACACCACGCCTCTTCTGCCATATTGAGGAATCTATCTCCAAAATGCTGTACCGATTCATCTCTTTCCTGTTTCATGCTTCTAAGGACTGACCAGGCGTGCATTTTGTCTATAATTTCGCCATACCTCTGGATTAGCTCTTTTCTAAGGGACGCGTAGGTCTCTGTGGGGTACTGCTGGGACCTTCTCCTCAAGAAATCAGTCACTAATAATCGACTAGCCTATACGCTAGAGGTGGAAATTGTTCAACAGACTTAAGGTTGTACCAGGTTCTGGGATGATCCTCTATGGTGTATTTGGTTAGAGCAGTTAGTAATGCTTGCTTCTTTTAGACGTAAATGTAGCGATTAAATTAAGATGGATTGATTTATTTGCATAATGTCCAACTTTGGTATTTGATTCTTCAGCAGCATTGGTTTTCATAGAAACAACTTTTAATAGCCTTCAACAAGAGTTGGCTTAAGTCAAATGTAACAAGTTCTTGAACAATTGCATATTTATAGTAATAAGTAAATGCATATAGAATGTCAATATAGTATTTCATTGATGCAATATCCCTTTTTGCATCTTTTATCATCTTCAATTTTCAAAACATGACGAGACTCTTCATTTTCTACAGTGTTCCTTCATTAGGTCAATGTTTTCTAAGTTCGACGACATTTTCCATCTCTTCAGTTTTAATTTATTGATCCAAGGCTTTCTTTTGCTTCTTGGTATTCCTTAGGTTTAATAACTCTCAACATAAAGACCTTCTTCCTCAACAAAACATTGAGATATAGGATTTTGTTTCATTTTGATCCAATCTTCGAGCGTAGCTCTGTTACAGCTATGACCGTGATCTCTATCAAAAAGAAGGGCATTTATTTGATCGTGATACTTACTAATGTATAGAAATCGCAAACAAATCACACCACAACTTGAAAATACACTTTTGTTATATAAGTGCGAAGTTGATCTCCTCAACATAAGAAATATACACTGCACTGGACTCCGCACGGCTGTTGGGTTTCGCTTTCTTATTCTGACTGCCCTACTAAAAATGGCGTTGCTTTCTTATTCTGGCCGGGAACACATCTGAGCTCCAGGATTGGTTAGGGGAATCACATGACTAGTTATGGCATAACTGAAGCAAAGCTAGCCTAAATAAAATATGTCATTTAGTTTCTTTTATCCTCCGTTTCTCATAAGATATTTATTTATGTTAATCTGTGGTTCCTCCGTCTTTAGTGGGATATAGCCTGTTTCCGAGGAAATCACGGTATACACGGCTACACAAAGAACAGTGTCGCGGCTTGTCTCCGTTGATCTGCCGTAGTGATTCACGAAAGGCCAGACAGTTCGTGAAAAAGGGTGCGTTTTTTTTAAAGGTAGAAACCTTAAGCTAAAGATTACTCTTGGCAGTAATATAAATAGGAGGGTTATGCTCCTATTTTAGGGTGTCTAAGAGATATTTTAGAAAATACAAACACATTAACTTACTTAGGAAGCATAGTAACACCAGATGGTGGAACAAGCAAAGACATCAGTCGTCAAATTAATAAAGCCAGAATAGCCTTCGCCAATCTAAACAACATCTGGAAATCCTCCCAGTACAGTACAAACCAGATCTTAAATTAAAAATAAACGAGAGCTGAATAATTTTTGTACTTTTGTTGGAGAGTAACAGAAAAGGAAATATTCACTCTGTCCTCTTTCCACACAACCCTCTTAGGAAAAATTCTTCATATTTTCTGGCCGAACACTATCACCAACCAAGAACGGCTAACTCGGAGCCACCAAGAAGACATGACAACCGTCCTGACACCATCACCAGAATTGCCACGCTACGGACTATTGAATAAAAGCGAAAGCAAGGCCGGCCAAAAGCTACCTGTTGGAGACAGAGATGCTAAACAGAGCTGGGGCATCACACGCTGCCGACCGAGCAAAATGGAGATAGTTTGTTGCTGCCCTACATGACGACACCAGGCGTGATATTCGCTCATTGCTTTGTCAGTCAGCGGCCAAGGACCAAAGAAAAAAAAGACGCTTATTTTGGAATGGCAATTAAAAAAAAAAAAACTCTGCCAAGGCTGGTCCCAAGCCCGGTTGAAAAAGGAGGAGGGCGGCCTGAATGGAGGCCGTAAGGAGGTAGCCCCTTCATCATGCAAAGGCAGAACAGGTCAATCACCTGTTTGCCTTAAAACTTGCACGAAACGCAAGAGAGAAAACCGGACTGATTCTAAAGGCGACGAACTGGAACGCGGCTACGGACTACCACTTTTGGAACATGGAATATATAATTATATAATGGAAAGAAGAGGAGCTGGTGGAGGAGATGAGGAAACTGAAACTATTAAAACAATTTGTCTAGGGCTTTTTTTGATAAGATAAAAATTCTATTTTTAATGACTTTTTAAAAAAAAATACACTATATTTGTATGAAAAACAATGAAAAAAATATATTTAAAAAAATATATCAAAGCAAATTACCAAAATATCAAACAAAGCCCCTGTCAATTTAAAGGTATATATGTGTCCTATATGCATGCCAAATTTCAGACTGATCTATTGGATAGTTTGTAAAAAAAAAACATTTTTTTGTTAATAAAATGTTAGTTTTTGAGAAAAATGCATT